>JALGBA010004041.1:0-332500 GCA_023970755.1 Azemiops feae | reverse complement strand
TTAAATTTGAAAAGTGTAGTAGTCATGTAATTAATAATCATAGCAACTATTCATTTGCTAAATGATAACATTAGTTTAATGATCTCTAGCTAGAAGATCCTACCTCTCTTGCATCAATAGTACTACAAAGTCCATATGAAACAAGTGACATATGAACTGAATCACTAACAACTATATCTGCTTCAAAAATCATTTCTTCAAGAGCCCAAATAACTGGTCTGCTTGTGAAGTTTGGATATGTTATCATCTGCTTGCAATATTAAACTTTGATGCAAGTTTCATGAAGAGCTATTCCACCTAAAGATAACCTTTTTTAAAGAAACCACTGAATGCAGAAACTCACAAATTTTAGCCACAGGTAAAAATAAAGAAGAAGAAAAAATTAAGTATCACAACTTTCAAGATCAGTATTAAAAAACCCTTTCCAGACCTGTAGATGTTAGGCAGCTGTGATGACTGAAAGAAGACCTTCACCTTAGGAACATTGAACTAGAAGCAAGGTTCGTTGAGTTCATACACTAGATTAAAATACTTTGTGTGTGATACTTTAATGATTGCTTATGCTTTTTACTGTTACTAGAAGATTTTATCTTTGCCATATATTACAGTGATTTTATTGTTTTCTACTGTTTTTATTGATCTAATGCAGGGGTGTCAAACTCAATTTCATTGAGGGTCGCATCAGCATTGTGGTTGTCCTCGGGGGGCCGGGTAGGTGTGGCCAGGGTGGGCATGGCCTACTGGGTGGGCGTGGCTAGAGTGGGTGTGGCCTACTGGGTGGGCATGGCCAGCTCTACATCGTTCGCGTCAAGGGTGCCTGTGGGTGCCTGAGCAGGATTGAGACAGATCTGAGGGTCTCTGGCAGAAGGGGGTGGTACCGGGGCAAGCGCCAAGGCATGGTCCACTGGAAGAGCCTCACTGTTCCTCTCAGGCCATGTGAGGGGCGGGCTGGATGGTGCTGCGGGCTTCCTGGAGTCCTGGGCAGCAGAGGTCAAACGCCCAGCCCAGCCCTCAAGCATCCCCGGCACCAAGCCCAGCCCCACTACCCCAAGGGGGTGCCCAGCTGCACTTAAGTCCTCCTCAAGGCTGCTGCTACTGTGCTTGCTCTCCTTAGCCAGGTTGCTCATGATGCGTATGAGGGCAAAGTCAGAGGGAGGCCCACTCCCTCTCCATGGGAGGAGACCCATCTTTGTATCCAAAGCTTCCTTAGCAATAGAATGGGAGACCCCCAGGATAGGCCAGGAGGAGGGGGCAAGGGGATGGTGAAAGGACAACAGGGCAGGACTAAGGCAGGACTTCCCTCAGACCCTTCCTGCCTTCCTTCCTTCCTTCCTTCCTTTTCCTTCTTTCCTTCCTTCCTTCCTTCCTTCCTTCCTTCCTTCCTTCCTTCCTTCCTTCCTTCCTTCCTTCCTTCCTTCCTTCCTTCCTTTCTTTCTTCCTTCCTTCCTTCCTTCCTCCTTCCTTCCTTCCTTCCTTCCTTCCTTCCTTCCTTCCTTCCTTCCTTCCTTCCTTCCTTCCTTCCTAAGAACAGAGTGGTGGGAAAATATTTGAGATGAGGGAGGGAGAAAAACAGGCAAGAAACGCAGCTGGGGAGGTCACCCTTCGTGAGGAATGAAGAAATGCACCATCGCCTGGAAGTGGCCAGCACATGGCCCTTGCCTACTTCACATATACTTGGTGGGCTTTGGGGGAGGGGACACCATGAGCAACATGAGAGTCGACGTTACCTGCGCAATGCTGTCCAGCCCCCAGCCTGCCTGATTTTGGCAGGCAGAGAGGCGCTCTCCTCACAGTGCCGAGAGGCTGAGCCAGGCAGCGCGAATCTGAAAAGAAGCGCGACGCCACCCAGCCCCCAGCCTGCCCGGTTTCAGCAGGCAGCAGGGCGCTCTCCTCACAACACCGAGAGCCTGAGCCGGGCAGTGCAAAGCTCGCCAGCTTTGCACCTTGCTGCCTGCCAAAATCGGGCAGGCTGGGGCCTGAGCGGCGTCGCGCTTCTTTTTGGATTCACACCACCTGGCTCAGCTTCTTGGCGCTGTGAGGACAGCGTCCCACTGCCTGCTGAAACCCCTCCCCCAGAGCCCATCAAGCAAGGGCCCTTTGCTGGCCACTTCCAGGTGATAGTGCATTTCTTCATTCCTCACAAAGGGTGACACCTCCCCAGTGCGCGTCCAGGGGGTAGGACCAACACGGCAGGGGCCGGTCCCTTGCTGTTTCCAGATGGCCTTGTGGAGCTAAGACTGAATGCATTTCAGCATAGATGGCCACCACAAAATTGTACATTGGCTCCCGGGCGGCCTGGGCCGGGGCCAAGGCAGCGGAGGCCATTCCCTCACTGTTTCCAGGATGGCTTCGTGGGCCACATGAAACCACATTGCGGGCCACATCTGGCCCCCGGGCCTTGTGTTTGACATGTCTGATCTAATGTTTTATTGAAATTGTATTATGATTTGATAAATGCTATCATGAGGTTTTATATTACTGATTCTGTTTTCAAGTTGTTTCATTATTCTTACTTCACCCCACACATTAAAATTGAAAGTCAAGATATTAATATTCCAAAAAAATATATTCAAAATATACTTAAGTTGTCCAGAGCTAGAATTTTTTGTAGCTTGTAGAAAGATCTATGCAGAGCTGTTGTTTGCTTGTTAGAGTTTTTTAAAACTGAAATAAGTAAGCTTATAAAGATTTTTGAATAAAACTCAGACCAGATATTATTCTATTTGAGATGAAGAGCAGCCATCTTGAAACTCATTAGATACTTAATTGGCTAATAAATAATTTATAGCACCATAGACAAATATGAATGGCTTATTTACATCAATATAAAAGATAAATCCAGATATCTACATGTGTCTATATGAAAGCTGATTAAAATAGATTAAAATTACAGTAAGATATAGTTACACGGTTTCTACATTATGTAATATCTAGCCAGAGACATCACCAATCCTATCTTTCTGAGGAATCTTGATGCTACCACTTCAGTTATTATTAGAAAAATCATGATTATTGTTTCATCTGTAATGTTAATTGATATTTTTTGCAATTAACAAAATATGCACATTCCTGAGCCCCCTTACACAATTTTTTTCCAACTTTCAACTGATTTGGAAAGAATATCAAGAAAATCTAGCATTGTGCGGTCTATTAATACTGGCATTGGCATTAGGATGGATCTATATTTTTCTTTGTATAACAAAACATTTTATTTCTCTGTATATGACTTTCTGTGTTTGTGTACTCTGTGAAGCACAGAGCAGGCTGCCTATGTACCTGGCTGCTTGCTAATAATTACTAGTGAAAGGCCAAAATAAAATCTGGTGAAGTACTTACTTAAAAAAAGAACTTGTTATCCATCAACTTATCTTAAACTTAGCAAATACTGGTAGTAGATATGGGGACTTATAACTGACAAAATCTTTATACTAAACACAGATTCTATAGTTTACTCATTTTTAAAAATATACAGTAAGCAATGATATCCAGCTTAAGAACCATGCTTTTCATGGGGTCCTATGCAATATGAGAAACAAGGAATTAGACACTCTACAATTCTGGAAATTCTGAAAGAGTAAATGTGTGCATTTAAATCCTGTAAGCCACATGGCAATCATGTCTTGAGGTTTAGCTATACATTGGCTTTGAATTATTTTAATAAATTGTATATCATGGTAAACGCCTTTAAAAACTGAGATCTTCCTGATAGTGTATTTTTACTTTGATTATAGAGGGATTTTTAATCAATTGAACATTTCAGAACATGTTTCATTCTTTTTCTGCATCTATCCCCAAACCAAATATTTATAGAATGATAGGTTTACCACCAGTTTTTTTAATTACTGGATAAGTAAAGGATATATAAGATGGAGCAGAGGGATTTTCTAGCACAGCGTTCCCCAACCTTTCCAGCTTTGTGGACCAGGGCGTGGGAGAGGGGATGGTTCCATGAAAGCAGCAAGTAAGCATGCATACTTGCATGAGTGGCAAGTATGCTGCGCCTACTACTCACACAAATGGAACTTCATGCACAAGTACTTGCCTGCTGTTCACACAAGTGGGGATGTGCACACTCGCCACTGCGTCCGCAGCCCGGTTCTAAATGGCTCATGGCCCACTAGTGAGCTCCAGTCCAAGGGTTGGGGACCCCTGCTCTAGTAGGCATTCAATATTTTGATATGATGTCATTCAAAACCTGAACAGAATGCGACCAAGTTTGGTTTTATTTATTTAACTTATTCACAATATTTATAACCTGTCTACATCAACAAGGAGTATAGGTAGGGTACAAGGTCATGCTCCCTCCAAAAAAAGTAGGAGAGAGAGAGATTTTTCCAATAAACAAACAAATTTAAAAAAGCCCTCAAAAGCACCTGATAACTTAAACTACACTAAGAACCAAATACCCACTGAAATAGTACTGTTTTGGTTAATTTGAGAAATCTCAGCAATCTATGGGACAACAATTTCCATAAGGAACCTTACGTATGTCTCCCATTTTATTAGCTTTTACAATGGGTCGTGAATCTTTGTCTCTGTCTCTCTCTGTCTCTCTCTGTCTGTCTGTCTGTCTGTCTGTCTGTCTCTCTCTCTCTCTCTCTCTCTCTCTCTCTCTCTCTCACACTCTCTCTCTCTCACTCGCACGCATGCACACACCCCATTATATATACTTCTCTCCCCCCTCCCTAAATATTTTATTCAGTTTGAGCTCAGTCTCTTGGCTTATCTATTCATGTGTTTTATTTTGCTTTAGATTTATTTATTTGTTTATACTTTTACCAGAATCTCTAATTCTGATCTGTTTTGAGGATTCCATGTGGAGTTAAAGGTAGAAAACAAAGTTGATTTGGAAAGGCTGCCATAAGGAATCCTGAGTAGCATTTTAGTAAATGGCTGGCTTTGCTTCAGATGTTTAGAATGCAGCATCAATGTAACTTGGAATTTTTAAATGTTCGCCTGGTGTTATAGGACTTTACTGATCGCTTTCTCCCTTCAGTAGTCAGATTTTATTTTATTCTTTTAGTAATAGCAACTGTATCCTGTTGTGATTTTTCTGGGAAAGAATAATTTCATTTTCATTGTGGCCACTATTGCTCTTATGTTATCACGTCTTTCATTAATGAGTCTGCAACCCTTATCCTCTTACAAGAATTCTTTCTCTACATTTCCTTTATTTTGATTGGAATACATTTGGATTAATTAGAAACATGAAACCAGGATGGATGATTGCAACTCTAGAACCTCACTTGAAATATTGTTACTGGCATTTGAGGAAGAGGTCAGAGAAATAAACGAGTGCTCATTAGCCTGAAGCCATGAATGATCTACCAACCATACAGAAAATTGGCAGCCCTTCTGCTTTTTGTCCTTAAGGAGTTGTGTATTAAACTAATTGTTAAATAAAGCAAGCAGGTTGACAGCCAAATAAGACAGCCCTTTGACACATGTAAAATAACATGGCTTATGCGGATTTTTTAAAATGTTACCCTTACATTCCTTTCTTTCATCCTGACATATGGAAATTTTACATGTTTTGTGAAATATCTCCGAATCCCAGATAATATGGCCTTTTAAAAGGTATCCTAGAGCAACTTTGTTAAACGGGATAATGAATGTCTCTGCTAAGTTGAAGAGAAAGTCTAAAACTGGGAAATAAAGGTGAAGCCATATATCATACATTAGCTTTAAATATTCAGGTATTTGAAAATAATAACAAAAACCCCCCACCATTTTTTATTTGTCAACAAAGAAATCATCATACAGCTTGATCATACTTGTTAAAAATATATAAGAGACCTATTTTCATGATTATTGAAAATGTTAAATGCTCTTAACATTTTCTGGATTTCTTTTGATAATTGACTATGCCTTGCATACCACTTTTTCTAGTTACATGCACACATGTGCTAAATGCTTGCATATATGTAAGGTAAATGGCTTAATTATGTATAAAAACTATATCTCTTGGTAGCCAGCCTTCCAACCCTGATGCCAGCAGAATAGTTGTATTGCTACTTTAATAAATGTTTGCCACTTTGTGCCGATATAAGCTATATGATATAGTGATTTATTACACTAATAAAACAAAAATGCCTTCCTAAGTACCCCATGTTCAACTGGTATATTCCACAAATATTAGATTATATTTAATCACTCAGCTTTTCTTCATGCTGATATGAACTTAATTTATTTGAACTGCCCAGGACAAAGTGAATTTGCAATATTTCAATGTTTTCAGTATGCCCTATTCAGGAATCTTGATAAAAAGTCCCCCCCCACCCCCACCCCCCCAAAAAAAACAAAAAATCCCACCACCTATTTACTTTTGGTATATTTTTTATGGAGGAACCAATAAATAGGGTCCAGTTCTTTCTAGTGTCAAGGAATTGAGCTAGGAACAGCCCTATGAAGAAGACAATAGCAAACTATTTCCAAAAAATATTGCTTAGAAAGTTGCATTAATTTGTCCATGTAATCACCATGAGTCAAGACTGATTCAAAGGCAAACAAACAAAATGAAGAGGGGCAAAATGTTCATTCAACTTGTAGCCTGAAAGAAAGTAACCATGTTCTCATATTTTTCTTTTGAAAGAAAGAAATGCTTCAATATTTTTCTTTTTCTCATCTCTTCCAGACAGATTGTCCAGAATGCTGTAGTAGTGCAGCTGTGTCATATTTTCTTGAGCATTTTAGGTATTTATGGTGATAAAAGAAGTTTCATGAAAGCCCTCATGTATTCGTCTGCACCAGTCCACTGCCCTTCTTAGCAGCTGCAGCACCACTAAAATGTATCCCACCTTTTGGATTTCAACTAATTAATTCATTGGACAAAGGAATGATCCATAGCTATAGTACTGAGAATGCTATCATGGTTTAAGATGGCCTAAATAAAGTTTAAATTACATGGAAAAGAAAAAAAATAATAATGGGGAGATTTGGGGGAAAGCAAATCTTGGAAAGGGTTGGTTATTTATTTTGTCTCTTCTCTACTGAAGATGTGTAAGTGTAGATTTTTTTTTCATTTTCATTATGACAATTTAAACTGCAAGAACACAGCCCATTACTTCACTATATTCTGAGTTTTCCTGTAGAGAATTGTCTCATGGCTGAAACCAGTATAACCTTCCAAATAGAAGGTTCCCTCCTCCTTTAGGGTCAGAACAAACAGCAGAGGAAATGGCTTTATACACACTGGTACTATTAAGTAGTTTGCTTCTCGTTTTATCCAGCTCTTTCCTTGAGAGCACAATAGAGGCAATTAACCGGATTTCGATTAACTGCTTGAAAAATCACCACCTGCTTTCTTTTTTTTTCTTTCAGAGTCACTTAGACCTTTTATTTCTGACCTAGATTTAGCAAGTGCGACAGGAAAACTAGGCTGGATTTGCCACGCTGAAAATGAAGCTGTTGCAAATTAATAGCATAGAAAGCCAAGTACCTATTGAAAACACTTCCAGTTGGGAAGCTGTTGCATACATTAAGGTTTGCAATAGTGGTGAATATCTGTAGCTCAGGTGTAGGATAACGGTGAGGGTTCGTTCTCCGAGCTTGTGGGTTTGTTTCTGAACGTTTCGCTACTAGGCAAAGTAACATCTTCAACAGCATTTACATTAAGGTTGAAGAAGAAGTTCACACACAGAGAGACTCAAAGATACCACCATTCATAAGATGATGCTCTAACCCACAACATACTGGATAAGCAATAGTTCTTTCACATGAAGCAGTCTTTTCCCAGGATTTCCCCCAGGTAGCACGAATGTACATTTTGACTATCTATTGTTCTGGGCCCAGTGCTCTTCAACATCTTCATCAACGATTTGGATGAGGGAATAGATGGGAAACCCATCAAATTTGCAGATCACACCAAGCTGGCAGGAATAGCCAACACTCCAGAAGACAGGCTTAAGATACAGAGGGATCTTGACAGACTTGAACATTGGGCACTATCTAACAAAATGAAATTCAATGGTGAAAAAAGTAACAGTCTACATTTAAGCAAGAAAAACCAAATGCACAGATACAGTATAGGTGATACCTTGCTCAATAGTAGCAACTGTGAGTGGGATCTTGGAGTCCTAATGGACAAACACTTAAATATGAGCCAGCAGTGTGCTGCAGCTGCCAAAAAAGTCAACAGAGTGCTAGGCTGCATTAACAGAGGGATAGAATCAAGATCACGTGAAGTGTTAATACCACTTTACAATGCCTTGGTAAGGCCACACTTGGAATACTGCATCCAGTTTTGGTCACCACGATGTAAAAAAGATGTTGAGACTCTAGAAAGAGTACAGAGAACAGCAACAAAGATAAACAGGGGACTGGAGGCTAAAACATATAAGGAACGGTTGCTGGAATTGGGTATGTCTAGTTTAATGAAGAGAAGGATGAGGGGGGACATGATAGCAGTGTTCCAATATCTCAGGGGCTGCCACAAAGAAGAGGGAGCGAAGCTATTCTCCAAAGCACCTGAAGGCAGGACAAGAAGCAACGGATGGAAACTAACCAAAGAGAGAAGCAACCTAGAACTAAGGAGAAACTTCCTGACAGTTAGAACAATTAACCAGTGGAACAACCTGCCTCCAGAAGCTATGAATGCTCCAACACTGGAAGTTTTTAAGAAGAGACTGGACAGCCATTTGTCTGAAATGGTATAGGGTTTCCTGCCTGAGCAGGGGGTTGGACTAGATGACCTCCAAGGTTCCTTCCAACATTATTATTATTATTATTATTATTATTATTATTATTATTATTATTATTATTATCATCATCATCATCATCATCATCATCATCATCATCATCATCATCATCATCATCATCATCATCATCATCATCACCTTTCCCTGCCTGGTAATATCCTTGTACACTTTATTTCTACATTGTTATGACCAGACTTTTAGACTCTGGTACCTTCCTTTCAGTGGGACTGAAAGAAACTGCCATAATTGGAATGCTTTCCAAATCTTGAGACATTTATTATCCCAAAATATTGTTTTTTACATTGTCCATTATTTGGCTTTGTTTGAAAACAAGATCTACATTACAGAAGCTTATGCAGGTCAGCTAACTATATTCTGCATCACATTGTATTTCTGCATATCCACTTGACTGCATCAGAATGACCATTATTGTTTCATCTTAAATACTTACATTCCCTTGACATATTATTTTATAACTGTGTGCGTGTGTGTATGAAGTATTAATAATTGCAGTAGTACTAGATATATCAACATCTCACCATCAAACTCATTATTTAAAATCCAACAAAGCCGAACTGTTTGTTTTCTCTTCAATTTCAGTATTACAAGTTCCTCACTGTCATATCTTTCAACAGTTGTAGAATTTACTGTCTTTTCAGAAAGTCAAACTGTAGGGGATCTGAATCTGAGTATGAATGTAGACAACTGTTACAACCCATGAAAATGCCAAGTGTTTCATGCAGTGGTGGGATTCAAATATGTGAACAACCGGTTCTCTGTGTGGGTGCTGCTTCCGGAAGTCCGTTCTGAGCCTGGGCAACAAAAAATTAGCTACCGGTTCTGCCGAAGTGGTGCGAACTGGCTGAATCCCACCACTGGTGTCATGACATCATAATACAATGACATGAATTAGACAGATCATCTTATTAGAATGATGGCATCATAATATATATGACATGGCTTGATCCTCTTGTTCTGTCTATAAACTATAAACCTATAAACTCTCTCTATAAACTTCCTAGCCTATGATTGAAAAAAATCCCCTTCATATGAATAACATAGGTTTTATTTTTTTTATCATATTCTTTGAAAAGTAATATTTATACCCAGAAATTATACTACAGGAAGTGAGTAAAAAAATACTTGGGGGAAGGGCTGAAGTAATTGGACATTGGAGAACAATTCTTTTCAAAAGTTTTGCTTCCTGAAAAACATTTGGTGCAGAGCACCAAACTACATTCAGCTGCTTGACAAATGTCTTACAGCATACAGTACAAGACCATGAAGTGCAATTCATTTTCCACATGTGATACATATGATAAATATATGTCTATCATAGACACCTTCAAACTGAACACAAATATAATTTCAGAATTTCAGAACTGCATCGTGAAGGAATCTTGAGAAATATCAAATTAACTTTTAATTACTATAATGTACTTCATCATATGTTTCTGACTCACTGCATTAGTTCAACAGGTGTTTGGCTGCTGGTTTTCATTTGTACTCAGTGTCTGATACATTTCGCTGCAGAGTCCAACATGATGGATTGATGGATTCCAGTTGCCCTAATAACATTTTTCCATTGTGGCAACATCCTGCACATTACTGACTGTACTTAGATTTTCAGGAAAGAAGTCCAAGTGTGAGTGTAGAAAATGAATCTTCAGTGACATGTTGCACTTCATGGTCTTGTATGCTGTGAGACATTTGTTAAGCAGCTAAATGTAGTTTGGTGCTCTGTAGTTGCCAAGAAAATTCTCAACTATATCCTTGAATGCTTTCCAGATGATTTTCTCTAAACCCACTAAGAAATCTTTTAACTGCTTGTCACTGATGATGTATCTGATCTGTGGACCAATAAAAATGCCTTCCTTAATCTTGGTATCAGTTCTTGGAAACATCTGTCTCAAATAATGAAAACCATCACCTTTCTTGTTTATTGCTTTCACAAAATTTTTCATCAGTTCAAGTTTAATGTGAAGTGGAGGCAAAGTAGTTCATGTGCCACTTTTTCTCTGGAACCAAAGTCTTTCAGAGTGACCATTTCTTTTGATGTAATGTGACTCTCTTGCACGCCTGTCCCTTTTAACAGTGATACTTGATTTATCCAAGATGCATTCCAAGTAGCAGAGCCACTACTTTTAAATCTCCACAGATATGACAGCTATGCACTGAAGACAAATTCCTTGTGTGTCCAATCACACTTGGCCAAAAAAGATTTCTATTCTATTCTATTCTATTCTATTCTATTCTATTCTATTCTATTCTATTCTATTCTATTCTATTCTATTCTATTCTATTCTATTCTATTCTATTCTATTCTATTCCATTCTATTCCATTCTATTCCATTCCATTCCATTCTATTCCATTCTATTCTATTCCATTCCATTCCATTCCATTCCATTCCATTCCATTCCATTCTATTCATATCAGTTCTATGATTTTGTATGTTTCTTTCATGTATGCAGCATAGCCAATAGGTATTGAAGAGCAAACATTGGATTATGTAAAAACAGAAAATGTTTGTAAAATGATACATGATAGGTTAAATTATAGGTTATTTTCATGATTAGCAGTCACACAACAGTGTTCAGAAAGCAAAATCTTTGCCATCGCCCAAGGACACTGCATGGATGTTATTAAATGAAAACAAAACAAAGCCAGCAATAAACAATTAACATAAAATAACTGGAAAGATTACAGTTTCTGTACTCCAAGCACTCCAGACAATTTAGTAAGGTTTCAGAAATAAAAGACTTGATAGTACCTCAGGTTTATTTCAATTTGACCCAATGTATGGTTTTGCTTATCCAAGAATCATTTTTAAAAAGTTCATTTGAGAATTCTGAAACTTCCCAATATATTTGGATGGCACAAAATTGGAAAAGTGGCTATTTTATTTATAGGGAATCTTCAACTGCTTCTTGAAAAATTCTGAAAACATAGAATATAAACAATATTCCATTATCAGTAGACTCAACCGGCTATTGGTTCATTTTTTTATTCCTCTTACTTTTTTTAAAAAAGATCCTATTTATGCAACTTTAGAAGTTCTCCCAGAAATGTCTGATTCATTTTACAAAAATCTCTTAATAATATCTTGACACAAGGAGTTCCATGAGTTAATTATGCATTCTGTTAAAAGCTCTTTGTCAACGCTGCTAACATCAGATGTTCTTGCTTTGACAACAGATGGAAACACAGCCATTTTCTCTATTGCTTTTAGAATTAGTTGCTGCTGGAAGGGGGAATAGGGATGAGAGTCCAGCTAGTCATAACAATAGTAACTTAGACGTGGGAACCCAAGGACATTGGGCTGATAGTGTTTTGGCGGGCTAGAGAGCTGGGGAGAAAGCTCGCGCTTCAAGCTAATTGGGGAATGTGATTTATGACTGTTTATTGGAGCAGGGAATTGCACTTTGTTACTTTGTATCCAGGGGAGGGGAATTTAGTTTCTGGTTTCAACTATGTAGTGCCGATACTTTGTTTCTTTAATAAAAGATTCTTTAAGGTAAACAATGCCTCGAAGTTCTTTTGAAGAGTTTCATCTGTCGGAACCATGACACTCTTCTTATTTCCCTGATAAAACACTAAGCCTATGAACTCTACTAAATTTGGGAAAGGTTTATTAGATTTTGATGAAATTCAACCAATGCTTGTAAAATGATACATTAGAACATTTGTTTTCTGCCGTAGATCAAACAATTCAGTTTTATTATAGTTTCCCATAACTATAGTCTAATTTTAAAAAAAAAAATTATAAAAGGCTTTTGTCAAAAGAAACAAGTTTATTCAAATACTATTTTATTTCAGCATCAAATAGATATGATCCCACTATAATCAATGTACTCCTTTTTATATCTCTGAGACTTAAAAACAAAATTTTGGAACTGGAATTAGAAAAAAATTGAAATATAATAAAATCACTGGGTTTATATCTTAGCTATTAATTAAGAAAGTTTAAGTAACTAAATGTATATGCATAAACATGATGAATTTATTTCTCAGGAAATTATAGTTGATTACCATTCTATATTAAATATTCTCTCTCACCTCCCCCATTAGAAAACTAAAATTAGTTTTTAGAATAGTTTGGCACAAACCATGACCTGTTTGTTGTACACAAAAAATTGCAGCTCCAACCGTGTTTGCCCTAAGCAGCATCTAAATAGGAACATTGGGACATGAATTTCATCTGTAGCAGAAGCATGGGAAAAAAAACATTTGGTTTTGAATGAAAGATGTTGATTTTTTTTCTACACACTGCCATTAGTTTATGGTCTGTGTTACGTGAAAGGTTGGGGCGGGAGGAAATATAGCAAAAGCATTGAGGTATGGTCTGTCCTGGTCAAGACATAATGTACTTTGCCTGAAAATTCTCATACAAACCTGGGCTTAATTCCTTTCATGTCTTAATTTCAATGTCCCAAGTTACTGTATTTGTAGCCTAAGAACTTTTCTCAATAATTACCTATGAATTGCGAATATCATCTTACAAACACATAAAAGAACCTATTAGAATCAAGCATGAAGTAAAAAATGTCACAAACATTCCTGCTCCATAGTCTAGATACTTTTGAAGATTAATCCAAAGATTAGTTGTTGCTTGAGAGGGGCTTTTTTCCTGGTGAATTTAACTTTCTGTAACATCCAAACAGGGCTTCACTTTCTTTCTTTCCTTTCCTTCTGTAATTCTTCTACCTTGGTCTTGGTTTGTTTTTCTTTCCTTCCTGCCCCAGTGTAATTACTTCTTACTCATAACCATCTCCGTCCCTAGTTCCTTTTCTTTTCTGCTGTGTCTACAGGAATGAAAAAGGGGAATGTATCTGAGGGTGTGTAAGGATAGGATTTAATTCAGTCACGCAAAGACTGAGACAATCAAAAGTGAAAATTATTGCAATTTACAAAGGTTCATAATAAACAACTCGTAAAGTTTGTGTCATGTGCTTATGAGTATGTAAAAATCTAGGCTAATTAATTAACAAAAATATGGAACAAGTATTAAGAGTCATTCGAAGAGTTTCTTAAAGTTTCTGAACTGTCAAACAGACGAAATGAGCCTTCTTTCTTTTCCTAATGTTGCTTACCTAATTTTAGGCTTTGCAATGCGAATTCCCTCCTTAGTTAACCTTATTTTTGCTTTCAAGAAACAAAAAAGTGCAAAAGAAGGATAAGCTTATGCTTGTATAGAGTACAGAGGATGGCCTTGATGAACAAAAAGGAAGATACATTACCCAGCAAATGATCAGATAAATATAGTTTGAGTCCATATCAAGAAGGAATTTGCAAAACTGCCTCACAAAGCTTCCCATCCTTCATTTATCAGAAATATAAAAAAGGAGATGGGAGAAGCACATTCAATTTTGCAAGATTCTATTACTGTACCTTTTCTGATAAAAGTAGCATTAGGTCCTTTTTTCTCTGGTCCCAAGATGGGACAGTACTTTCCTCCTAACCTAGCATTTTTCCCTGCAATGAACTGACAAGGAATTCCAGGAGGTATGATTGGTGGGAAACTGCATAGAACATTTTGTGATACTATGAGTCTAGTTTCCCAAGAAATATATCATACTTAATTCACAGTACTCTTGCAATTTTAATGTAATTAAGTTCTTCAGTTGTTCTAAATAAGCCATTTGCAATTTAGAATTGAGAATAGCCCCATTTAGTGTTGCTTTATGTTATCAAATAAAAATGTTGTGGTAGGTAAGAACATGGTCTAGTGTGAACAAGATTTTGCAGCAAACATCAGATACAAGTAACATACTTAACTGGCAGCAGTCACCACTACCCAAAGTCAGTCATCTTATCAATTAACAATGAATCCATTCAAAGATTCTAAAAGTTACAGTTGTTATTTTTTATTTATGTAGTTATTTTAAATTCCGTTGAATAAAAATCATAAATATTTTTTTCTCAAAGGTGAGGAATAAAATGAAAATAAATTACACATGTTAAAATAATAAAATCTGAAACAATAGTCATTTAAAAAAGATATCTAATTACAAAGAATCTAAATTTAGAATGGACATTCAGCACATGCAAGCTTTTTTACATCATTTCTGAAATTAAAGAATGCCAGAATATTGCCAGGCAAAAGATAGGAAACTGTTTGGCAAATATTAAATGTTAGTAAAGTAGCATATGGATCACTAGTTCAAAAATTCCATTGTTTTTGTTTTGGTAACTTTTGGTAAACCACTGCTTTTCAGTATGGGAATGTCATGACAAAGTTGTCTTCCTTTCTGTCAGTAAGCATATTCTGAAATTATTTTTATCTGCCTGTTGAAAGAAAAATCTTCATCAGGGTCCAGTCCAAGCCGGGAATAAACAAAATGGAGACTGCTTTAGAAAGAAGGTTATACAGTTTATTGAAGAGGAGAGCCAAACAGAAAGATGGCTCTGGGAAAAACTGACCACATGTAGCAGGGAGTGGTGGGTTTTTATACCTTCTGGAGCTCTTGAGGTTGTTTCCTGTTCCTGTTTGAGGCTTTGTATTTCCTGTGTCATGTACTTTGACAGTCTGAGTGTGCCCTTTTGGTATTGGTGGGTTAATCCTATTATGTCTCCTGTCCTTAGAATTTGGGTGGAGGTATGTAGATTTTAGGTGTCTTTGTCTTCCTAATAGCTTCCTGACTTCCTGAATGGATTATTACATCTGCATTTCTAAAAGCTGGCCTCTGCCTAGTTTCTGCTTGGGGTAGAAGGGCTGGGGCTGGTTTCTGGGGGCTGGTTTCTGTCTTTTTTAAAAGATCTTCTCCATTATTCCTTTGGAGAAATATATTCTGCCTTTTTAATATTTCCCAAAATATTTCTTTCTCTGGATTCTTCCCACATGCCTTTTAAACTCTTTTTTCTAGCTTGAATCAGATTCTAAAACCTTAGAATCATTGAAACAAAATTTTAAACATTTGTATTAGTTTTCTGCAAAAAAAGTTTGGGTTTCTGTAATTAGATCTGATGGATTGTCAAAATTGTTGGACTTGTTCAAATTCTATTTGTACTTTTAAATAATCAGATCTTTTAAAATTCCCAACCCAAAGATTTTCTTCCCTGTACTACTGAAGCAACTTCTGTAATGGGTCTTTTACTGGTGGCCATAAACCATATATGGAAATAAATGAACTGAGATCTGTCCCATAGCAACTATTGCTAATTTTGGCAGTTCATGACTTCTCATTTGTAGTGTAGCATGGTGTCCTGCAACATTGTTTCCAACTGAAAACACAGACTCTAAAAATAATGAACATAAGAAAGTTCAAATAAGATTTACTCAGACTAGCATGCAAGTTCAATAAAGATAAAATGAGAAGCAAAAGAAAAAGAAAGATGGAAAGAAATGTTTTCTTTTTTTTGCACTTTAAAAATAGGAAGTCAAACTGAGTGACAAAATAATCTCTGAAAATTGACATTCTGAAATCTCACTTGCAAAAAACAAATGGCATTTATGTAACAGAAGTTGGTCAATCATAACATCTGTTCTGATGCACAGATGGAAATTCAAAGTGGACATTCTAAGGAATTTCTGGACTATATAAATTGTCAGTCAGTGAAACATAACATAGTGAGTTCTCTTTTTGTTAGATGCTTTTAAACAGGTCCTCAAATGATTGCTCATTAGGCTGTGAAATCATAGAGTTGAAAGAGATGCTCAAAGTTATGGGGCCCAATCTCCTACTAATGCAATGAAAACTAATGCAAGATGCTGACTTAGCATTCCAGTGGAAGACTGTCCAGCCTCTTTAATAAATCTAAATTCTTTTTTCCTGGGCTGAGGGTGCACCTGATCCTTGTTGAATGAAATGTTTTCTGAGAGGTGACCAATGCACTAGGGAGCTCTCAGAATCTGCTGCTAATAGCGGTCTGATCTAGGATGAATGAATATATAAGTTACTCAGTATCTCCATTTCCAGAATATAATATCATTTCAGTTCATTTTGCATTGTTTATGAATACTGCTCTTTCCCCACAAAAAAAAACAAAAACTTCTGAGTAAAACTTCATATGGTCATGTTTTAAAATGTAGGCAGATTTTTGTCATGGATTTCAGAGAGGGTTATTATTCCCATATAGCTTCAGAAAATACAAAGTCAATACATACATACATACATATATATATATATATATATATATATATATATATATATATATATATATATATATATATATATATATATATACATACATACATACATACATACATACATACATACATATATATATATATATATATATATATATACATACATACATACATACATATATATATATATATATACATACACATACATACATACATACATACATACATACATACATATATATATATATATATATATGTATATATATAAATCTGAATTATTTTTCCCTCTGTTTCAACCAAAGCTCTCCTTAATTATCTTTATTTTTCCTCTTTCAATGCTCCAATCAAACTGGCTAGCTAGATCTGATGGGTATTTTTTGTTTTGATTATAATAGGAATTACATAGTAATATTCTATATCATTGCATAAAAGTAAAATATAAAGTTTATCAATCTGTCTCAAAACACATGATTAGGGGAGAATAATAATGACTTTTAGCATTTTATTTACTGATTATTTATTTACATTAGTCTACATTTGACCTAAAACAGTCTGAAAATATGGGACTAATGAAAAGAAAAAGATATGACATAAACAACGTTAGAAATTTATTTGATTTTATTGGTAAATTTTAAGTAGTCTTATTGTTCTTCCGCATGAGTGCTTTAGTAGTTTTACACCTGTATTATCTCATATCTCATACATAGTTGATAATTGATGTGATTTATTTTATTTCTAGTTCTACTGCAGTGTATATATAACTGCACAAAAATGTGGTCATTTTTTTGCCCTTCTCTATAGGGATATAGCATTGGGCCAAAAGAGTATCATTTCCATAAGCTTCATTAATGTACTACAGAGACTATGCCTTTATTGGCTTTGTTCCTCCCTCTCATAGCAACAGTTTCCCTCCCTATATTTGAATCATTAGGCATACAGTATGTACATGGAATGAACTTCTGTTATTGGACAACTTGAATGGAGAATAGATTTGCTTATGTTATTCTCAATGTTTCAAGAATAGATTTGCTTATATTATTCTCAGTGTTTCAAGATCAGCAATAGTAAAATGAACTGCAAGAAGGCTTCTGACTGCTGCTGAGGGACTTGGGGATGGAAATGATGGCATTATGAACGGATCCTTAGAGACTTCTGGTTTTAGTTCATTTATCTAGAATTCTGGAATAAAGAGTTGAATAAATGCTTTCCCGTCCTTAGGACCCCAATAATATTAAGTACTTGTGAGTATTATTCAGTGGATTTTAAGCTAAATAAAATCATTTAAATTAGTTTAAGTCAGTGCTTTGTAACAGCAAAGTGTAAATACCAATGCATCAGTCAAAGGCACTGTTTGGACTATGGCAAGAACTGTCTACATATATTTTGGCTTTTGAAAACATATTGACTCTATTAGTTAGCCAACAAAATCTACCCTGATGTCTCTATGTAATGTATTTTCAATAAGAGATGCAAGAGATTTTAAAATCCTAACATGTGGTTTCTGAGGTCAGAAGCTCTAGTTTCATGAACTGACAAGAGGAATAGGACTTAAGCAGGGGTTGTTTTTTTTTGGGGGGGGGGAGAGAATTCTTGCAGCTACTCAATGCTTTTTATTCAAATTTAAGGACCTCCCTAAACATGCCATTGGGATTCCTCCATTTACTTTCTCTTAGCAAGGTTCTGGATAAAGTACGACTGAAAAAAATCTTCTTTTCCACTTATTCCTCCACTGCCCACTTTTGCCATTTAATCATTTTATGGAAGATGTTCAAAATTATGTTCTAGAAGTGAATGGTTACTTCCCTGGCTCCTGCACAAAACCTTCTTCCCAGATTTGAATCAAGCTAAGTTAAAAAAAGAAAAGAAAAAAATACATTCTTGTCTCTGAAGAATGCCTGGCCCAAATGGTCTTTGGATCCTTGTTCCCGCAACTTCTTTCAGGCTTAGCAAATGATCTGTTCTCACATGCCTAGTTTATGTAACAATTGGCATATAATTAAAGGATAAAAGAAGCATTTTGAAAAAAAATATATGTTGTGAACATAATTATGAAAACCAAGTTCTGATACTCACTGCTTATCTCCATGTTAGTACAAAGTTTATACTCTTTATGTGTTTGCTACCACTTGCCACCAAAGACCAGTGCCATAATCCCCCCAACCCCTTTCCTTGGTTAAAACTTGTCTTCAGACTATGGCTCTGAAAGTTCACAATATCTCTGGTTGTGTTGTGTTTTTCCTCCTTCCTTTGAAAGTTTTTCCTATAAAGATTTTGAGGCACACACACTCATAAGATGGTGGCAGCTTTAACAGCCTTGAAGAGAATACAATAACTTCTGTTCATCTGTTATAACATCCTGAAGCAATTTGCTATAAGCATCTTTCTTTCTTTCTTTCTTTCTTTCTTTCTTTCTTTCTTTCTTTCTTTCTTTCTTTCTTTCTTTCTTTCTTTCTTTCTTTCTTTCTTTCTTTCTTTCTTTCTTTCTTTCTTTCTTTCTTTCTTTCTTTCTTTCTTTCTTTCTTTCTTTCTTTCTTTCTTTCTTTCTTTCCACCTAATTAGCTTACTACCTATTTGGACATAGCATCAGTGGTGTTTCTATCATCCAGTTTTTATTAAGTGAGCTGTTGCTGAGACGAATAGGGTTCTTTATAATGATGAAGTCTTTTTTCCGCTTATTAGTCCTTAAAGCAAGCTTCTTCTTGTAGAACAAAGTTACCTTTTTTTTTATTCCTTCACTTACAGTTGGAACAAGTAAAACAGTTTTTTCCCCTCTTCTGAGCTGAAGTATTTTATTAAAAGTTTTAGTGACTTCAATAAGAGCAAGGTACTTGTGCCTTTAATCATTTTCATTTTTAAAATAGAACGTTATATTTTTCATATCTTCAACTGTCCCAGAGGGCAGCTAGGGCATCTTTAACAACATTAATTTCTCTTTATGACAGTATGTGTGTGTGCCCCAGGTCGTCAGAACTGGGAGAGTAGATAATGAAGAGGATATTAGAATTGTAAACAAGAACAATTTGGTAATTATTTTTTTCCCTTAGTAAGACTGTGGTCTTAATAGTGAAGTAGCAAAAGTGTCATAATTTATTGATAGCATTAGTTACCGGATGCTACCCAAATTACATTCAAAGCAGCCTTTAATAGGGCAATCATAATTTAATTGTTTATGTTTATTTAGTTTGTTTTAAACTATTGTTTTCATCAGTACCTCAGCCAGTTATGGATGACTAATGCTGTCATTCAAGATGTTTACAACATGTTAATGTACATTTTTTAAATGAACCAAACCTATCTCTGAAAAGTATTATGAGTGATTGTTAATATTTTTTAATTCTTTTTTTTAAAAAAGAATGAAACCCAAATGCCTTCAGCAATAGAGAAATTTCAATTTTGTTGGCTTCACCATGCTTTCGTTCTCCCTTTCTCCCCCTTCTTTGTCTCATTTTTCTACTAGTCTCTGTCTCTCACTGTCTTTTTCATTCATCTCTACATGAAAAGATTTTATGACTTCAAAACAATAAAATTGTAGGATATAAGAAACAGGGTACAATTTGTATTGTGTTTAAAATGTGGGACACAGGTGTAAAGTGAGATGACATAAATGGAACTAATCTCACTATTTTAACATGCAGCCAAAGGGGGGGGGGAAAGATCCTATACTATATTTATGATTGTGTCTTCAAATAATCTTTTTGTTATTGCTTCTTGGCATAAAGTCCATATAGTATATAATGCTATAATTCCTCTTTAATTGTTGTCCTGTTAGTTTATGCTTTTTAATTACCAAACCCTGTAGAATCTCATATTTTACAGTTTTAACCATCCAAGCAGATATTTAAAAAGGTTGGATATACACAGAAATCTGGCTTAATTGTTCGTTGTTGTTTGGATTAAAATGCATGTGATCCTTTCTGACAGAATTCACCCATCATCATTTCTCTTCACATTCAAGACAACAGTATCTTCCTTATCACTGGCTTTCAAAAATAAAATCATTTTCTCAGAAATTGTGTTCTGGAACTAATGAGTCCCAGGCATTGTACTTGCTTCTATATTTTCTGCAGAGCTGGAGATGATATCGCTTTAAGGCTTGGTGGGATCATTCCCAAGACAGCTCTCACTCAGCCTTGATACAAACCGAAAGGCTAAAATGAGCACTCGTCTATTATTTAGGCACCTGTCTGGAGGTTGGAAGAAATCCCACTTGGGCCGATTTAGCCAAAGGAAGAAGGACTAACCACCTTGCTTTCTGCAGCTAATAAGTCATGAAAGAAATGAAATAATTACTTTTTTTTCCAGCAGTATGTGGCTAGCTGTTTCATCCTATATTTCTGTTTTGTTTTATTTATTCGGTCCCCACCTTGCTCCGATAAGCAACACCCTCTGAATGCTGGCGGTGATTCACAGCTATTTCCTTCAAAATTGTCAGTGGAATGCATGAGTGTATTTGTGTGTGTGTGTGTCTATCATCTAATCTATATCAATCTAGTTGTCTATTTATCATCTATCTTTCTCTATCTATCTATCTATCTATCTATCTATCTATCTATCTATCTATCTATCTATCTATCTATCTATCTATCTATCTATCTATCTATCTATCTATCTATCTATCTATCTATCTATCTATCATCTATTTCTAGCTATTATCTATACTTGTGTGTATATCATTCACACAGAGTCACAAACAGAGACACAGACATACAGATGCAGATGAAGACACAGACACAATCTTATACACACATATACACAAGTCCTCATTTTGTAAAGTAAAATTACTTTTCAGTAATTTATCCACTGCAGCCCCCCCCCCTGCTGGCTGGTCAGGAGCTATCAGATAGCTTGCAGCTGCCGGCTAAAGCTGGGCCATTTTTTTTTCCACAGGACAGGCAGTTAGTTAGTAGAGCCATCAGTGTGGCATCTGTCATCCTGCTAGGCCCAAATTGTTTTCTATGATGGATGTCACAATCTGTATGATCAAAATAGGAGCCCTGCTGCTTTTAATTGCAAAATCGGAGTACTTGCACATTTGTTATTATGTGGAGGTTATTACCTCACACAAAATGAATTAACAGGTGAAAATAATTGATGAGAAGAGTCTCGGGATTTTTAGCCTCTTCAAAGGGACTTTGTAATTATGGCATAATGAATGTTCGGAGACATATCTGTGGGGGGCAGCATTAGACCACCAAAGAGCTCTTTAGATTGATGATAAATTCTCTGAATTCTACTGTAATACTGCTTAAATTTACTTAGCAATTAGTTTAATAGGCCTACATGATTCATGATAATGTAGTGCGAATTTTTAAATAAGTTTGCTTCATCCATCTATAAATTAAGCCGCTTACCTCAGCTTCTTCCCAAGGTGATGGAATATGTTAACTAATCAGACTTCAGAAAAAAAGATGATGTTGGACAGGGATGGGGGTTCTTAGAATACATTTCTGCACAAATGTAATGCCGCTTGTGTCTTAAAGTTAGCCTAAAGCTGAATCAAAATGTCCTTAGCTCTCCTCTACATGTTTGGCAAGAATCTTCTTTCAAATTGCCAAATGGGACTGAATAGTGAATGTTTGTGTTTGAATCCTGAATTGTGCTCAGAGAAAGACAAGTGCTGTCTCAAACCTGCCAATATTTTAAGCTCTGGGGAACAAGGCAAGCACTGAGCTATTGGCATTGGGTATGGCTAAGGAAAGATCCTGAATCTAATGACTAAAGGAATGGGTGATCTCCCTGCTAGCCTGGTCTAATTTCTTAGATACCTGCCAGATGTTTACTGTATCTAATAATTGTAGAGAAATATGAATGTGTGGACAGTCAAGCTTCAGATCATTTATTGCTCAAAGCTCATTCCAGATATGGATATCATTCAAACCTATTTGTGCTGGAGTACACCAATTTAATCCTGGCCCTTTCCTTCTTTAGGCTGGGTTTATGACAAATGTGTTTGCTAATATTAGTGATATGGATACTGCTTTCATTCATTGACCTAATTAAGACAGCAACTCCAAACACATTTTTTAGGGAATAAATGTATTATATAAAGTTTTACAAGTGAAGTTGAAACACACATACACACATATGCACCCACTACTGTTAAGGTCCTTGCCCTCCTACACAGAGCAATATAGCAATGAACCTTTCTGTCATCAGCCCTGCTGTCTTTTAAAAAAATTAACCAATGTAAATAAACAAACGAATAAGAAATTGCTATGCTACAGATGCCAATCTCCAGCATTAGGTTTACTTCCATGCTTAACCCTGGGCTCCATATGGGCCCTACGGGCTTTCTAGATAATAAAAATGGCTAGTGCTTTATTTAAAAATATAATAATCTTCCTAGTAAAAAGTACATTTAAGCTCCTGGTAGTAGTGGAATCCTACCAAGTAAGAGACAGTCATGTGGAATATCATTACCACATTACCTGTTTGTAAATGAATATATTATCACTGACTTCATCCCCATGGCAGTTATTTTGTGAGTTTCTTCCTAGCACTTCTAAGTCTAAAAAAAATCTACGTCTTACAAATAGTGCATGCTTATGTATGTCTGCATAAAACTACAAGATGGGATTGATTTAATTAGTTAGTTGTTTTGTTTTATTCTATTCTGTTGTACTCTGAATGGATTTTCAAGTATGCTTCTTTGGATCACTGTCCATAATTTGGTGCATTGAAAGTACTTTCATGTATTAAAAATCAGCTCATTGACAACTGGGAAATTTATCTGATTGTGGCACCCTTGATACTTTCTGAGCTTGGTTGTTTGCCTGCAGATGTTTCATTACCCAACTAGGTAACATCAACAATGGTTTATTTAATTGTTTTATTAGATAATGCATAGAAAAAAGTTGAAGACCAGAAGTCAATCGAGTTTCAGTGCTATATAAGCTGGATCTGAAGCTGGAACAAAGATGCAATTTTTGATTCCATCCCCAATATTACACCCTTTTGATTTCAATATATTGAACATAGTCATTTGTAAATAAATTTCTATGTATGAACACTTGTTTGCATGAGATGGCTTGACATATATGGCATAGTGGTTGCAGAATTTGACACAAAGTGAAAAGCCAGACACTGAATGGACAGGATGTGATGAGGGGACAAAGGTAGAAACTTGCAATTTATTTGGGATGCTTTTGTAGAATCTGGGGACTAGATGGGACTTTCTTTGATCCTAGTCTGCTGCTACATGCCCCCTGCCCCTTCTGGAGATTGAAATAATTGTGGAGTGGGCAGAGTGGCAGATGTGTACAACAGTTAATGCTCCTTGTGCAAAGGGGAAGTGCCAGCAGTCCTGAAACAAGTGCTGATCTTCCCTTTGTTCAAGAGGTCTGTCATGGATCTACTATATATGGATATCATGAACCCAGTATTCAAGTTCCCCTCTGTAGAGTTGTAGACCTTTCAATGGCCTTGACCACAGTAAATTTCTGGGCTGCAGTCTGTCTATTGGTTTCAGGAATGGGCATAAAGCTCAAACACAACACAAACAATCAAGCAACCAAGCAAGTAAGCAAGATAGCATTCATCCAGAGTTTCAGTGGTTCTGGGATTATAAAATATTTAGCTCTTAATAGGGTTGATCTCCATTATGGGGAATAGGCTTGCATATTGGATGTCTTTTTAGACTCTCAGCTCCTGTTAGAGAACCAGCTGTAGGCTAATGAAACAAAGGTCTTCACTTAACTCTAGCTTATATATCTGTTGCAGGTTTATATAAAAACAAGGGGCAATGAAGATCACTTTTGTCTTTCTTATCTTCCATACTGAATACTTTAATTCTACCTATAAAGACCACCAGGAAAGCCCAACTGATGCAAAATGCAATGGCCTGAATGCTTAAGGAATAGACCCACTATTGCTGTCCTGTGGTTCCCAAGCACAGTTCAAAGTATAGTTAGCATCTATTATGTCTTACATGGCAGGGCTTGGGTATCTGAGTCTGCCTGTCCGAGATAGATATAGCTTCTAAACCCAAGGGAACAGAGAATACCTGCTTGAGAACCCATTTATTTTTTTAGATATACAGTATATGGTCACTTGTCTTGTCTCTGAGAGATTAACAATCACTACTATATATCAAGATGTATAGAAGGAAGGGCCTCCAAAGGGCAATCTTTACAAGGTCTCCTTTTTTCCTAAGCAGCTTCCATTTTAGTGATCTTCTAAAACTTTATACACATTTGGTTCACATGGAAAGCTTATGCAACCTGATTGTTGCCAAAGCCTGCTGGGGTAGATATGCAACTATAATTACATTAAATATTTAAATTATTTATATTTGACAATTAATATAGTATAGTATAACATAACATAACATAACATAACATAACATAACATAACATAACATAACATAACATAACATAACATAACATAACATAACATAACATAACATAACATAACATAACATAACATAACATAACATAACATGATATAATATAATATAATATAATGCTGTGTTGCATCTTTTATTGTTTTCTTTGGCTTATTTTCTTGTTGTTCTTTCTATACTGCTTAGAATTCCCCAGGATCTAAGCAGACAGACAGGCAGTAGACAGACAGAGAGACAGACAGACATATAGTTGAATTTAGTGATAGGCATAGATGACTTTGGGCCAGTCTTTTTCTCTCAGCTCAACTTTCTTATAGAATTATTTTTGTTAAACTAATATGAGAGTATGTCCGCTCCTGGGTAAAAAGTAAGGTAAATCTAATAATAATAATAATAATAATAATAATAATAATAATAATAATAATAATAATAATAATAATAATAATAATAATAATAATAATAATAATAATAATAATAATAATAATAATAATAATAAATAATAAATAATAATAATAATAATAATAAAGTTGGAAGGAACCTTGGAGGTCATCTAGTCCAACCCCATGCTCAGGCAGGAAACCCTATACCATTTCGGACAAATGGCTGTCCAGTCTCTTGTTAAGAACTTCCAGTCTTGGAGCATTCACCACTTCTGGAGGCAGATTGTTCCACTGGTTAATTGTTCTAACTGTCAGGAAGTTTCTTCTTAGTTCTAGGTTGCTTCTCTACTTGATTAATTTCCATCCATTGCTTCTTGTCCTGCCTTCAGGCGCTTTGGAAAATAGCTTGACTCCCTCTTCTTTGTGGCAGCCCCTGAGATATTGGAACACTGCTATCATGTCCCCCCTCATCCTTCTCTTCATTAAACTAGACATACCCAATTCCAGCAGCCGTTCCTTATATGCTTTAGCTTCCAGTCCCCTAATCATCTTTGTTGCTCTTCTCTGTACTCTTTCCAGAGTCTCAACATCTTTTTTACATCACGGTGACCAAAACTGGATGCAGTATTCCAAGTGTAGCCTTACCAAGGCATTGTAAAATGGTATTAACACTTCACGTGATCTTGATTCTATCCCTCTGTTAATGCAGCCTAGCACTGTGTTGGCCTTTTTGGCACCTGCAGCACACTGCTGGCTCATATTTAAGTGATTGTCCACTAGGACTCTGAGGTCCCTCTCACAGTTACTACTATTGAGCAAGGTACCCCCTATACATTTGGTTTTTCTTGCCTAAATGTAGAACCTTGCTTTTTTCACCATTGAATTTCATTTTTTTAGTTAGTGCCCAGTGTTCAAGTCTGTCCAGATCCTTCTGTATCTTAAGCCTGTCTTCTGGAGTGTTGGCTATACCTGCCAGCTTGGTGTCGTCTGCAAATTTGATGAGTTCCCCATCTATCCCCTTGTCCAAATCGTTGATGAAGATGAAGATCTAAAGACTGAATAAATGCAACCTTGAATTTCTGTAGGGAAGATGGATTATTAATTAAAATGAATGGATATGTTTGGATATCTATGAATCCAGATGGTCTTAAAATGCCTCCCAATACTAATGTTCCTCCAATCAACAACTGAAAGGAAACAATAGTAGGAGAATAATACATCTCCGCTCCTGCTTGTGATATCCCAGATATTCTTGTTGGCCATTTTGAGAAACAAAATGTTAAATAAGATGAGTATTGGACTGATTCAGCAGGACTGTTCCTACATTTGTATGATATCTCAATTCATTTGAGTCCCTTTGTGATATAAATATTATAGTGGCACTTAGTGTTTGATATGCAGTGTTAGCAATTGGACAGAAATCTAGTATTCTTTCTTCACCATAGGTTTACTGTATGGATGAATCATATTTTAAAGCCCTTGGGTGAATTTTAAAGTGCAGAGTTGAGGATGGTTAATATGTGAATATTATCATTTCTCTCTTTTGTACCTTTGCCAAAAGTTCATCACAAAGTGAAATCTGTTCTATGCCAAATTGAATTTTCAGAATATATTAATTATTAAAATATGAATACCATAACAGCTATGTTTACTTTTAGAATGAGATTATTAAATGGGTAAAAGCTTTAATAGTGCTTTGTTATTTTAATATTAGCAATTATTGTTAGCTACTGTGAATTCATTTTTAGTGAGCTCACAATATAAGAGTATCCTTCAAGTCATGATTTAGTCCCATTCCTTTCCATTGTGAGATACACTTTGCTCATAATATTAAGCCACACTTGGAGCATGGTAGAATGCCATAAATATGGCTCCTCAAACTGTGCTACACAGTTTGGTCAAATGTGTGAATATTTTGGAGCAGATCTGTTCAGCCCTAAAAGACTGAAGAGGCAGAACATAGATCTCTTTTAGTTTCCTTGGCATTGTGCGTGCATGAAACAGGACATTGGACTTCTGATTGTTATTGTTGAAAAACAGCCCCTCCCTATGCTGCATCATAAACTGCAATAAAACTCCCTGAGTTTCAGAAAATTGCTTGCTTTATAATACTGAGGATTGCTATGGGTTTATTTATGGGTGAAGGTGGGGGAATCAAAAGCTCAGCTGGAGATCTGGACATCATTGCACAGTTCATTGCTCTGTTTCTGGTATCTTATAAAATTAGATACTTAGCTACTAGTTTTATTTACAACATTTTAAAACTGCTTTTTATACACACACACACACACACACACACACACACACACACACACAGAGTTTTACAAATAATTTTACGGAATAGAATAGAAACTTGATTATAAGCTGAAGGAAACAAGATGGTGAAGCTTTTCAATAGCAAAACTTGCTTTTCAGCAAATATGCTAGCATTTTATTTTTGAGACTATAGCTCTGTGTGGCACATGCTTACTTGGGCATCAATCCCACTGAATTAAATAGGATTTATTTTAGGGTATACCTGTCAAGGATCATGCTGCATGAAGCCTCAAATCAAGTTCATTCTGGTCACAGAAAACTATACAATGCATCTTTTTTAAGGACATAAATTGAATTAATAAAGTGCAGGATGAAACATTAGGGTGAAACAGCTCTAAATCAAGCATGATTGTGTTTTTTTGAGTACTGCAGGCACAATCCATGGAACCCAATGGTCTTTGTCCTCTGTGTTATAGTCATATGGAAAACACTCAACTATTTTTAGATTACTGATTAATTTGTATGATTGGATCCTAATTTTGTTTTAACTTCTACTATTTAGAAGTATGGTCCATATCAGATATCTTTCAACACATGCTGTCATAGAAAGTTGTCAAACAAAGAAAAATAAACTGATAGTAATTGGAAAATTAGCTGATACTTCATGCAGGGTTCTATTGTTAATTTTTTTCCTCAAATATTGTCTATTACTTTAAAATTCTAGGAACATAGAAAAGGTTTATTATGGAATAATAAACAATTTTGCTACTTTGCTTTTAAATACTTTGCTTTAAAGAAAAAAGCTCTTAACATTACAGTATTGTTTGGACTATCTATATATCAGATAAATAATGCTTTGGGAGATTTACAAATATTATGTGCACTGTGCTACTGAATTGAAATGGCACAATTCATTGCTCTAGAGCACTAGACCTTCAATTAATTCTTTTTATATTCCATCCTTTTTCTCATGAACGCAACATTCTAAACATCTCTTTATTATTTCCTCTTCTATTATAGCTACATTTTTACATCAATACTTTTGTCTCTTTCTCCACATCATACATTCTTTTCAAATTGACTGTCAGTGTTTGGTATTAGAAGCATTTAATATCAAAGAGACTCAGAAATCAAAAAGAAAAATACACAGCAGAAAAATATAATACATGCAAGAGAGGTAGTGGATTGTCCCTCATGTGAAGTGGACTGTGGTAACACATCTCAGCTTCCTGTCACTTGCTGTGACATTTTTCATAAACCCTCGCACATCTGCATTTATCTTCAGTGTATACCCCAAGATGAATTCTCCAAAGACATTAACAATAGATAAATGCTTATTAAACAAAACAGTCTCTTCCAGGATACGAGTACTATTAGAATTAAGCACAGTAGTTGCCTCACAGACAGAATTTAAATTTTGTCTCTTGGATAGATGTATATTTGTTTGTAATGTGATTTTATCTTATAATTAAATAAGCCTGAAATATAAAGGTACAACTTTGAATACTATGTGACCTTCTGGCAATTTGATTCAAAGGCTACAGGAGAATACAACTAATGCCACATAAAGAAAGAACAGGAGTGGATTCAGAGAAATGAGAAATGGATACATTTTAGAAAATTGACTTTGTAGTGCAGCATTTTGAAGTGCAGCTTGTAAACTAAATCAAAATACTAAAAATCAAATAATTGCAATATAATGCAGAATGTCTAGTCTATAATTTCTCCAAATTGACAAACTTATGTTTTCTTAAAACTGCATTGTTTAACAAGTAGGACATGGCTTGCAGAAACAGAAGCTAATTTTGTTTTGTTTCTGTATTAGGAGTAAGTGCAAAATTTTATCAGAGAAAATAATAGATTTATTTTTAAAAGGCTACATTTATCTCTACATATTTGATGGCCTGCTTAGTTATCATGGAGAAGGTGAGGTGAACAGAATAAATAAAAGCATATGAATAATTCATATGGCAGTGTAAAATATTGGGGTAGCTATGGTTTTTGAAACATTGAAAAGAGCAGGCAATTCAGCCAGCAGAAATGCTGGTCAAAGCTGCATAGGTAATATAATAGGGATGCAGATTGCTCTTCTCTCTCAGGATGATGTAGGAGCTTCCACATTACGTATTACCTGGCTACAAAGCAGTCCTCATTTGGTAATTAAAGCTTACTGGATTCCAGGATTGTTATTCCTTTGTTAGCACATGTTTTTAATACCCCATAGGAGCCCCTCATACTCTGATCATGTATTAATGTAATACATCATCAGAACCAGATGTCATTCCAGTGATATATTGGTGTAATACAGGAGAATGAGCCTCACTGATGATGTGTTTAGTTCACACAAGATGGCAACGTCCGGGGAAGAGAGGGTCCAAAGAAGAGATTTCTTTGTAATAGCAAAATAGAATCAGTTAATGTATAATAAATGAAAGAAATAGAGGAAAATAAAGACATTTCTGTATTAGGAATGCAAACATGGCTCCAAATTTGCATCAGTTATGTTGCTTTTTATACTATAAAATAGAATATTTATTTCCCCTATTTGCAATCATTCTAACAAAATTCTCACCCATAAACATTATTTTAGTCTTAAACTAGTGTTGCAAATTGTTTGAGGTTTTACAATGAGAAGGTTATGCAGATATGGAATAATAAATAAATAGGCACATTAAAAAAGTGTTTGGTTCTTTCAACTATTTTAAAGACAATGATATCAATATATTTATAAATTATACATCGAATGAAGAAAGAGAATCAATCTTTGGATTTAAATATAGGTTATAATTTCAATATGCATCTATTAGCTACAAATATGAAGACTAAAGACAACTCTTCAAGTTGTTCACTTCAGCTGGTTATATTATTGTTGCTTACAGTTCAGATCAGTGCTTGAAAGTCACTATGGATGGGTAAATGGATAAATATGTTTCATTGTCCATAATGTCCTATTTTTAAAGAGTAAGCTTCTTCTCACCTATTTGCAAATATCTATTCTTAGAACTTTCATGAGAATTCATAGGTACTTCTGTTAACAATTTTCTCTAATATTTTCATTTCTGTAAGCACATTTTTCTAATAAATGCCTTTTTAGTAAACAACTTCTTTTTTTAAAATACAGTGGTCTTAAAGTACATAACAATGCATTTTTTAAAACAGAACTGCATATCAAAGTCTGAATACTGAACAGTAATTACATTTCTCTTAGATGTAGTATTATTTGGTGCATATTATAAGAACAACCCATTTTTTGTGCCATCGTATAATGCATACTATTATATGACTGGAAAAGACACATATTATTTGACTGGAAAAGACACACTATAATCACCATAGGCCAGAAATTGTAATGGTCACCGAATCTAGTACAGATAAAGATATATTTTCTTCTATGATTTTTTGTGACATAAACTGGCTCATGTAAGGAATTTTTTTTATCATCTTGAATGTTTTGGGTTTGCATTTTAATATAAAGCAAAGTTGATTCACACTTTCCAAATTATATATGAATTGGAACATGATTATTTTGAATGTGGCCTGTTTGAATTTTATAATGTAGTTCTCTGAAATGTGAATCATAAAAAATACATCTAAAAACACACATTAGGAAAAATAGGCTACAGGAAGGTGTATGTTCTATTTTCAAAAAATTGTGTATAGGAAATATAATTATAAATGCAAATGACTTTTCATGAAAACATTTATAACAACATCTAAATTTTCAAACAACCTTTTCTTTTTAAAGTTGAAAGACTGGACTAATTTATGCATGAAATATGCAGTTTTAGTGCATTATAAAATTTTCATGTTTAATTTTGGACCTGCTTATTCCTACAAAGTTGATCCTGACAGATTGTAAATAATGTATATTAGAACACTATTAAAAGGCTTCCCAAAAAGTGGAGAAGTATGGTTTATTTCTCCAAAATTGTTGTTAAATATTTTGATCAATATTTTTTTCTTGCATCAAGGATGTGGTTGGTAACGTTGTTTGGATGACCATACTAAGATATCTTCACTCTACATCATTAAAAATTTTCTATATCTACCTACCTACCTACCCACCTACCTATCCTAATCTATCTATCTATCTATCTATCTATCTATCTATCTATCTATCTATCTATCTATCTATCTATCTATCTATCTATCTATCTATCTATCTATCTATCTATCTATCTATCTATCATCTATCATCTATCTATCTATCTGGTTTTTATTCTGCTGTAATTATGGGATGATTGCACAACAATGAAGCAGTAGAATATAGCAGAATAAATTATTGAACAAACTGAAATGACTGCATAAAAAGTAGAAGAAAAAGATGGAAAGCGATATAAAGCTGAATAACATAAATATACTGTGATAACTTACTGTAAATTGGCTGATAACCTCTCCTGCAGAAGTAGTAAATATCAAAGTGGGGGAGGGGTGAATTCTGAAGAACATAATGAAAACCCCCAGACCTTTTACTTAATTGATATCTCATTTTCCAGTATTGCTAACTAGTACTGCTTGCTTAAGAAGAAATGTAACCTTATCCCTTATCCCTGTCCTTAAAAAGGATACCATAGTCATGGTATTTAATACTACTGAAAGCTCAAGGTGATATTTTCAATCAAAACCATGAAAAAAGTAATCCACAAAGTCATTTCTCATCCATGCTTGGGTCTGAATCTTCACTAAAAGAAATCCAAAGAGAATCCCTCTAGGGTTCTTTATAAATGAACTCTCACCACTTTCTCAATAATACTCCCTAAAAAAAGGAAGGTTGGAGACATGATAGTTGCCCAATGTGACTACATATAGGGAAGGCCTCTTTCTTTAAGCCAATCAGAAGGAACCTCTCCATTATAAAATTTTGACACTTTCCTAGATCCAACTCTTTCACTACCATCAACAGTCCCCTGAAAAAGCAAAAGAGAATGGATCAAATTCACTAGTGCCAGAGTTCAAACTAATGAGTAGAGTATTCCTCAACTTATGACCACAATTAATGCCAGAACTTCAGTTGCTAAGCAAGATGGCTGTTAGGAGTCATGCCTGATTTTACAACCTTTTTTTGCTATGGTTTTAAGCAAATCACTGAAGTTGTTAAGTGAATCACATGGTCATTAAATGAATCTGACTTTCCCCAATGACTTTGCTTCCCACCCAACTGGCTGGGAAGGTCACAGATAGTGATCACATGACTCCAGGATACTACAAACATCAAAAATATATGCTGGTTACCAAGCTCCCAAATTTTAATCACATGACCGTAGGGATGCTACTATATTTGTACGCATGAGAACTGGTCATAACTCACTTTTGTACTTATGTCTTATAGGCCAATTCCAGATCACATTGCACCCCAGTGACCACATCAAATCCCATTTATGACAAGTAAAATATTGGATGAAAAGGTGGACAAAAATTCCATAGTGGTGTATAAGCAGATCCTCCTGCCTCTTCTTCTCCAACAAAAAATGAACTACCTTAAACAGAACTGCTAAACCATGAACAGCTGATACAATAAAGGAACAGAAATATTAATTCCTCATCTCCCTTAACATGGGATAGGCTTGAACATGAACTGTTATTCGTACTTAGTGAAGTCCAATTTTTCTTCCTTCTCTGGATGCTTTATCTCCTGGAACTTCTTAGTAAACCTAGGAGTCGCTTGAGATTGGCACAGAGAGAGAAGACACTCATGCTTTGATTGCCTCCTGAGTACAGAGTTCCACCTGGGTAGAATTACCTACCAGATTGTTTGAAAAGTTGCTAAGTATCAGCTGGAATCTGTCAGGATCTATAAAGCACCTAGATGGACCATCATAATTTGTCCTCCCACACTAAAAAGACAAAACAAAGTCCAGAATGTGCCCACCTATGTGTTAGGCCACAGACTATTTGTGCAGCCTCATAGAGGCCATGAATTCCTGATTTTCCAAGGACCTGTCCCTAGATCATGCACATTTAAATCATGACATTCTATTATCAGCCCAGTGATGAATTCTAGCAGCTCAGGAAGGGTGAGTAACAGGATGGGTGATGCAGAAGCAGGTTGCAAAACTTGTACCAATGGCTAAATATAACTTACAGTCACTTATATCCTGTCATTCTCAGAACAAGACTCAGATCACAGATAAAATCTCTGCCAAGATGATTGCTATCCCCCCCCAACTTACAATGGCTTCTGTACAACCAGAAAATAAGGAGGATAAATTTGTGAGAAAACTACTTCTTGCCATTGCTTAGCTAGTTTTTGATAAATGTGATAAATGCACTTGGCATTTATTATAGCAACCTGAGACCAGGTTCACCAACAATCCAGCTTCCTAAGCTCAGAATGTTGAACACAGGGCTGAAAGGGCTTAGGTCAGACCTAGCTCAAAAACAGTAACTGTGAGAGGGACCTTGGAGTCCTAGTGGATGATCACTTGAATATGTGAGTGTGTGGCAGCAGCCAAAAAAGCTAATACAATCCTCAGTTGCATAAATAGAGGCATAGAATCAAAATCACATGAAATATTAGTACCACTTTAAAAAACCTTAGTAAGACCACACCTGGAATACTGCAACCAATTTTGGTCATCACGCTACAAAAAAGATGTTGAGACTTTGAAAAAAGTTCAGAGAAGAGCAACTAAGAAGATCAAAGGCGGGGAGAGTAAAACATATGAAGAATGGCTGCAGGATTTATCTAGAGAAAAAAAGAACTAGGGGTGACATGGCAGTATTCCAATATTTGAGGGGCTGCCACCAAGAAGAGGAGGGTTAAATTATTCTCCAAAGTACCAGAGGGCAGGACAAGAAACAATGTTGGAAACTAATCAAGGAGACAAGCAACCTGGAATTAAGGAGAAACTTCCTAACAGTGAGAACAATTAACCAGTGGAACAGCTTGCCTTCAGAAATCATGGGTGCTTCATTGGAGGTTTTTAAGAAGAGGTTAGACAGTCATTTGTCTGAAATGGTATAGGGTCTCCAGCTTGAGCAGGGGGCTGGACTAGAAAACCTCCCAGGTCCCTTCCAGCTCTATTCTGTTCTGTTTTGTTCTGTTATCAATGGCACACAAAATCAATGTATGCACCGAACTGATTATATCATAATTAGTGCAAAATGCTAATTCAAGTAAAAGGTCATTTATTTAGGCATTCTTTCAAAGCGGAAAAAAATAGTTTTGTACAAAAAATATATAACATGGGCATGATGCCATATTCTTGCCATATATTATTTTTTAGGAAGAGGAACATACCTGAGTGTCTTATCTTTCATGTTCCTATAGTCAGTCTCATGATCTTCAATTCTTTAGTTTTCCATGCTTCAGTTAAATCCCAAAGGGATACAGTATTTCCATGGTCTAAATGAAAGAGACCTGTCCTTGAGAAATGTTGAAAAAATTCTTTTTTACTTAATAGAAATTTAAATATGCTGCTTTCTTAAATTCTCTTATACATTTATTTTAGAATTTTATGCACCCAGGCCCTCGACCTGGTCATCAGTCCGCTCATCAGTGTCAGGCGCCTCGTTCTTAAAGGGGCCGTCTCCAAAGTTGTCCTCTCCTCTTCAGTCAAGGAAAATGATAGGGCTGGCTAATAGGAAGATGCCGAGTAGTTTAGGGACATGGAGGCAAACCAAGACGAACGGGGCCACGGTGATGGGGGGGGGGGGGAAGCAGGAACAGTTTGACATTCGATCCCCTGGTGCTGAGCAGGATGAGCAGGAGCGATCCGACACTCTATCCCCCAATGCTAATACACATGCCAAAGGAACAGTAGCAACTGGAGAGGAGAGGACAACTTTGGAGACGGCCCCTTTAAGAACGAGGCGCCCGACACTGATGAGCGGACCGATGACCAGGTCGAGGGCCTGGGCGTAGAAACAGGCAGTCATATAAGAACGGACTCCCATTTTATGCTCTGACGATATCGGCAGTGTGGCTGATGAAAGCTAAGCTTTGTAAATTAAACAGTCTTTGTTTAAGATTTTTATCCTGGTGATGGTTAATATTTATTTGGTTTATATATATATATATATATATATATATATATATATATATATATATATATATATATATATATATATATATATATATATATATATATATATATATATATATATATATATATATTTTAAAGGTAAGTTATGTTCTAAAAAAGCATGAGCTAGTTGTGTCTACCAATGGGACAATATTATTTGAATTTTCATAATTATTTCATCATTTTTAAAGGGTGAATCCATTTCTATTTCATATTGTAGCTAGGTTGGGTAAAAATAAAATACTGAAACCACACAAAGATGAATGTCACAAACTAAAAAAGGTGTTTTACGCAATGGAAAAGTTACAGCTCACATTCTCAGAGCATCTGATTGCATCATAAATAAAACAATAGCCCAAGTCATGCTAGACATACGATGTATAAGAAACCTGGCTGGAAGGCCACTGAAGGACTTAAAATTATGATCTCAGGCCCCTACACCAGTGAAGCTTGGACACAGAACCAAGTGATATGTTCAATCACTGCAGAAAGCAGGGGGTGGGGTGGGGACGGGGAGGCAGAGAAGATGTGAGAAGTTTTTATAGCATCTTCTGTTCAGTGCATTTTATGTCCGTTGCAGAACAACACTCTGCTCATGTGACAAATCAACCAATATGTTCAGCTGAAGAAACAACAAGAAAGAAACAAATTGAAAGTACTACAGCATAGACAAAAACTAAGGACAATGGCTAGTCTCAATATGCATAACTTCAACTCAGGGCCATGAACAGTAAATTTTATAACTATGTGAGTTGGGGGGGTCTTTTTATTTTTTTGTTTTACTCCTGGTGACTGTCTGGGAAAGTCCCTGCAGTTTTCTGACCAAGGTTTTTCAGAAGTGCTTTGCCATTGCCTCCTTCTAGAGAAAATAACTGACCTAAGTTCACCCAACTGGCTTTGTGCCAAAGGCAGGACTAGAATTCACAGTCCCTTGGTTTCTACCCTGGTGCCTTAACCACTGCACCAAATTAAGAGTAGAAAGCAGAAGCCATTGTAAACTACTGAATAATTCAATGGCTTAATGGCAAACTTTTGGGACTGACCTGTTATTTATCACCTTGTTAACTGGAAGAGTGACCCAACTGACTAAGTCCTGAAATACTCTGGCTAGGTATAAGAATTTCTTATATTTAAGTCACATCTTTAAGTTAAATGACCTAATTCCAAGACTAATATATGGACTAGATTCAGTAACCTCTGCAAGAGAGTTCTCAGCTCTAAAATTGTTCTGAAAAATAAGTATATTGAGAAAACTGAATACAAATTTTGAAAAGAAAATCATCTATATACAAAATGAAATTTATTTATTTATTTATTTCAGAGTTTAAAATTTCTGCCTGATGTGCAAATTAAAAAGAAGAGATTTATGACAGAATATACAGAGTTAATTCTAGAAACCATCCATAGCCTATATATGGTTTGCAAATTTCTATGATGGATAGAAATAGCTCTATTTGTGATCCACATATATCACAAACAGTTTATAAATTGAGCTATCAAGGAGAACGGGGGAGGAGAAGCCTGGTGTTTTATCTATGCCCCAGATGTGATAGTCAATTAAATGACTCCACCCCCACCCCCCCCCAAATAAAGAAATAATGTCAGGTGCAAGCAACCAGAGCCACTCATAAATAGCTTCATTCAGTAACTTTATTGTTTATCACCTATGTTACAAGAATCTCACCAGATTACTTGCCTTCCCCTGGGAACAACCTGATAATATTTCATGGATTTGAGGGGAGATCAAGCTTATGTCATTTGCAGCTGTGCCATGACTCCAAGCTAGGCCCTTGTTTGACTTCTCCCTCCAGCCTAACTGACAATTCCCCAACAGATAGTATTTTATGACTTGGAATCTCACTTCATAATTTGGAATAAGGTTCCTATCAGCATTTGCTGGTCAGTAATCTACATAGAATTGTTTCTTGAATTAGAACAAAATAAGAAGAAATATTACAAATACTTTTTTTTACAAAAAGGTTTGCAATGACTTAAGCAGTCTGTAAAACACTGATAATATATTTTGCCATGTGTGACTCCCGTTAGCAAATAGATGTTGCCACAATGCTCTATTTGTAAATAAATAAGATATTCCTAAAACACAATAGAGCGTGGTGGCTTAGTAGTTAAAGATACTGAGTTTTCAGCTAGAAAGCTGACAGCCCAGGTTCAAGACACAAGCACTGCGCAAAGGGGTGAGCTCCCGTTACTTGCCCCAGCTCCTGCCCACCTAACAGTTTGAAAGCATGCAAAGGTGAGTAGATAAGTAGGCAACTCTGGTGGGAAGATAACAATATTCGGTGTACTCCGATTATGTAGGCTGGCTACATAACCACAGAAGTGTCTTTGGAGAATTCTGGCTCCCTCAGCTAAGAAACAGAGATGAGCATTGCCTCCTAGAGTTGGACACAAAGGTAAAGGGGAAACCTTTACCTTTAAAACAGTGATTTTCTAGTGTTCTGTCAGGCCTGAGTCTAGAAATCCAACTGAGTTCAATCCCTTTATTTGCTTGCATCTAATGGATAGAATCTTGCCAAACTAAAGCTATAACCTTCTAACCAACTAGATATATCTTGAGAGACTATAGGATATGCCTACTCTGAACCTCTTACCCCCTCCCTCATCAGTTTTGGACTGCACAGTCTCTTAATCTGCATCTCTTTCTGGGAAAGGTCCATGTTGCCAAAACTCTCCCCCACTGCTCCTCCAGACAAACATTCCATCACATGTTCCTTCCTGTTTTTTCTTTTTTTCTACTTAAGCCAAATTCTATAGCCCTAAAACTCTGTAGCACTGTCTTCTCATTACTTTGGGGAAGTGAGAAACATTCAGCATCATGTAATTACATGCCTCCTTTTACAAAACAAATATAACTGAAAAATTATTTGAAATTAACTTGCAATTATCAAATAAAATATACATATATTATGAGTAACTTGCAGAGGAAATTAAAACTTCAAATTAAATTGAGGCTGTAATCAAAAATGCATTGCAGATCACTTGCATTAAATGCAAAATCATTTGTTGTAAGGTAAACCTAATTAACACTAAAATATAATTCCTTTATTTTTAATTTATCTACATATCATGAAAATGTCCTCTTTAAAAAAAGTCATAACTGCTTCTAAAGTAGTACCAGTCAACGTGATCCAAATCTGTAGGGCTACTATTTGCAAATTCCTCCAGTAAATTCAACAATTAGCTATAGTGCCTGGGAATTCTGGAAGCTGTAATCCCAATGCATTTGGAGAATAACAAATTGTGGCAAGCTGCAAAAGATTTGCAGTGAATTCAAATGTTATCTATTATATTACATCCCCAAGCAGAAATGCATAATGATCTGAGACACTAGATCATCAGGGGATCTGACCATATTGTTTCCTCTCCACTGACCGCACAGCTTAGCCATTGGTTTGTTGCTCTAAGGCAGTATTGCCTTAACTGGGACCTCCCTAGCCATATAATTTTAAGTAAATGGGATGGTCAGGCCTCAAGCCAATTTCCTGCAACCTCAAGTGTTCCAACAATGGATGAGCAGATCTGAAGTTGCCCCTTATATTTCCTTCCAAAGAAAATTCAAGTTGCTTACCAAACTGTTTTTTTTATCTCCCTTGTCAATATGTTAGCCATTGCATTGATTTACATGACTAACTTCATATTTGACCAAATGAACATTCATGGCCAGTATAGTTTTGGTGGGGGAAAAATGGTCAGACTGTTAATCAGGGTGAAGATTTCAGTGAGGTAATATAGTCAGAGGGAGGTTTTGGTGACTAAATATTAATCTGATATAAATATGGAGAGTTAGTGGACCTGAGAACTTTAAAAAAAAAATGAGAACAGATAGATACTCTCTCCCTCCCGGTGAAAAGTTTCTAGAATGGAAATTATGGCTTTTGAAGGAGCTTTGGGAAAAGGCCTTTCTCCTATAAGTTTTTTCTTTCCTTTCCTGATTCTCCACCTGCATGTAACTAATAGTATAGTAATAGTAATACTAGCAATACTGTTGTCTTTTGTTCCCTCTTTTGAGCTAGTTTGGTGTAGTGGCCAGGACACCAGGCTAGCAACCCAGAGAGTGTGAGTTCTAGTCCCATTCAGGCACGAAAGCTGCCTGGGTGATCTTGGACAAGTCACACTCTTTCAGTCCAATTCGTCTCACAGGGTTGTTGTTATGGGGAAAATAGGAGGAGGAATGAGTATTGTGTGTGTTCCTGCCTTGAATTATTTATAAAAATAAAGTTCATAGTATTTAGATTTAAATTTCTGGGGCATTTTAAATAAGTCTGGGACTACCTTCTTTTTAGGGATGAAGTATTTTGTACGGCATTATCAGTACTCAACTACAAATGCATAAATACATGAATAGCTCAAATGCAAATTTGTCTTTTATAATGTAAGGACAACAAAAATTGCAGTGATGTGTATGACTTTACAACTATTCATTTTAAAAAGAAATGTTACATTAAAACACCTTAAAGCACAAATCTATATTTTAAAATGATATCTTATGAGAAATTGCCATCAGACACCATGATATTATTTATTCTTACACACAGAGACACACAGGCACAGGGGGGAGGGAGGGAGAGACCCTATCACACCCATACAAATGCACACACAAGCATCATACTGTCACACTTACACACTCATCCTTTTAAGATAAGTGGTGTGTATAAGCTGCATGTATCATTCTCATTTAACTAACAATACTCATTTTGATTCAAGTCTTAGATTATTCAATAATTCTGATTAAAACTTCATGCTGGAACAAAAATGCATCTCATCAAAAGACCATTATTTTTTTTAAAAAATGGGGCAGAAAACAGTTTTTATTATCATATTCAATACATTTATTCTAACATATAATTTGTGTTCAGATGTAGAGAAACTCATCAACATTAATTAGCATCCATGATGCTCCTTGCTAAATGGCATAACTTTGGCATCAATAAATATATACAGTGAATTCAGAAAGTATTCAGACCCCCTTCACTTTTGTCAATTTTGTTATGCTGCAGCCTGATTCAACAGTTGTTGAAATTCATTTTTTTCTCATTAATCTACACTCAGTACCCTATTATGACAAAATGAAAACAGAATTTTAGAAATTATATAATGAGAAAAAAAATATTTCAACAGCTGCAGAATAAGGCTGCAGCACAACAAAATTCACAAAAGCAAAAGGGGTCTGATACTTTCTGAATGCACTGTATATACCAGTGGTGGCGAACCTATGGCACGGGTGACAGAGGCGGCACTCAGAGCCCTCTCTGTGCCGTTGCCCCAGTCCTAGGCCTTCAGCTGGGTTTTATAAAACCTTTTCGCTTTAGGCCTCCGCCGCCGTGTGCAAAAAAAAAAAGTTTCAATCAGTCAATTTCAACTTCTTGCGGGAAAAAAAAAGATCTTGCAAAGTTGGAATTGATTGATTGAACTTTTTAGTCCCACCCAGTCTGCTGTTACCACCACAGCCACGCCCACCCAATGGGCCACGCCCACCCAATGGGCCACACCCACCCGGCACTCGACGATGCATAAGTGGGTTTTGGGTTGCAGTTTGGGCACTCAGTCTCTAAAAGGTTTGCCATCACTGGTATATACAGTATATTTGTGTTGCAACTTGACATGAATTAGCCCTTTGAAGTAGACCAAACCAGGAAATAAAAGTTAAGAATTCTAATATATGGTTATAATAAGAGAAACTTGCAAATCTGAATACCTTTTACCCCCTTCCTTTATTTTTGGTACAACTAGGAAGCATAAAATCTGAGACAGTTTCTCAATTTACATTTCTTCCTCTGTCTCAAATTTCTTTTATCAACTAATGTTTTGGTTGTGGATGTTCCTCCTGTTCCTACAGTCCATTATACATGTGATTAAAGTTATAAATGGTTCTTTATCTGGTCATTCCAGAGAAACATAATGTATGTAGACTTGCAGAGCTCACAGAAAAGATTACATTAGAATACAAGTTGGAATAGTCTCATAGGTCTGTGTGCATGTTATTTGCAGAACACATTTGTATAAATGCATAGAAGGTGGGTTTGGATCTACTGTCTCCATCTTAGATCATTATGCTCATTACGGAATGCCACAATCTTTCATTTTTACCCACAAATGTACTTACTGTTCTGCATGTGAAAACTGTACATATTATTATGGGCCTGCCCTACCAATAGGAAACTCTGACTGATTATCTTGTTTTAATGGCAATAGAGTTCTCTCTTATATAACTATATTTCAGTCTTAAATTTAGAAATATGTTCTATCTCCCAGCCTATTACATGAAGTTCAGTCTTGTTTGTTTTAAACTTGTTTGCATATAAGCAGTTTAATTAACTCTTGAAGACCTTAAACAGATGTGTGTGTAGCAATTTATAAACTTGGTGAAATGATGTTTTGATTATGCAGTTTTAAATTATTGCAATATTGATACAAAATTAAGTGACAGTTTATTCAATTTGTTAAACAGTGAGCTTTCGCCTCCTTTCGCTTCTTGGTGGAAGTGGAAGCTACAGTTCACCAAATGTGTGTGGCTTTTTGTCAACAAAGACTACAAAAATAAGAAAAGGATAAGCAGACAGTGGGAGGTAGCAGAAATGGAATAAGAAAACACAATGTCATCTTCATGCTGTGCCAGCCATGAATCAATTATTCACATACCAATTGGTAATTAAAAAAAAGAAAAAGAAAATAATTACCAGATGATAACAGTGGAAATGCTTTGCTGAAGACTTTAATAACCCACCTCCTTTTAAACCTTGAATAAAAACTAAGAGGGAATGAAAAATATATAGAGAAATTACGATAGCAGCATAGAATATTGTGGCAAATACACAGAGGAATATGATGACTGTATCAGAAAAAGTATAAAGGGTGTTTGTTAAAAGTATAAATCAATACATAAATATTAACAAAATAAGATTTTATACTTTTTTACTTCAAATTTTGTAGTAGATCCTGAAAAGAGAAAAAGAAGGAAGAGATAAAACATGCCAAAATATCCAATATTTGTCCGTTTTATTCACATTAAGGCTGGGAGGAAATGGTGGGGAATATTTCAAAAGAGAAATGCTACAATGCAAACATGCCAAGTAGGTTTAACCTCTTATTTCTTGTTTGTATCCTTAGGGTTGATCCAGAAGTTCTGGAAATGATGTAACAGCATAGGCTTTATCATCTAAATATGCAGTGGTGAAATTGCTTACATTAAGGCAAGCCATAAATTAAAATATCTCTGCATGTGTAAAGCTAGCATGTCAGAGATTCAGTTATACAGATTTTTAGAATGCATACTGTGATAATTTCAGTCCTGAAAAAAATGATTTTTTATCCTTTATTGTGTAGTCTCTTTCCATGCAATGCTGCAGAAGTATGATTTCTTGGTGAGGCACCTAAAAAAATAAGTTCTGTTAACTCATTGGGACTTCCTTTTTTAATCAACACATATAAGCTACATTGAAATATCTTTTGTCAAATAGCGACAGAATGTCAATAAGGAATGCTGTATCTGTGGCAGAAGACATTTATACAGCAATCCTAAAAAACACTATAGGAGTTATCCAACAAATAATCCTCACATCACATCCATTCACTTAGTGAACGTTCAACCTTACAATGGCACTGAAAAAGTGGATTTATGACCAGTCTTCATACTTATGACCACTGCAGCATCCAGTGGTCATGTTCTCTTGCCTGCATGAACTGTGTCTTCTTCAACTTTTCCTATCTGCCTATCTCCCCCTCCCCCCGGTCCTCTACTGTTTTGGCATGGCTGATATGAATTCTGCTGCCACCATCCCAGCTGACCTTTGTTGTCATCTTTGCACCCCTTCCTTCCCTCCTTCCCTCCCTTCCTCTCAACCCAGCCCACCCCAGCCCCAACCCAGTCTGGGAGATGTAGCCTCTCCTATGACCAAAATCATGCAAAGCTTCTCCTCCAAGTCCTGGGCAGCTTAGCTGAACTTCACCCTGGGGAAGGTGAACAGTGGTGGTGCCTTCCCCAGGGCAGACCTGGACACAGAGATCCTTTGCAGGCAAAGGGAGAAGGTTTAGGTGGGAGAAACTTTGCAGAGCCTTGCCCACAAGAAAGTCCATGTCCTCTTAGACTGGTCTGGAGTTGAGCTAGGTGGGGAGGAATGGAGAGAGGAAGGGAAGGGAAGAAAGGTGAAGATGACCACAATGGTCAGCTGGGGATGGCAAAAGCAGAAGTGGCAGTGGGCTACACCAACCTCTTCAACTTGGTCATGATGACCACATGGTCCTGGCGTAATGACTTCAATTGCAAGTGCCAAGTGATACAATGATGTGATGTTTGTTTAGTATCCTCTTTGCTTACTGAGAGAAATCCCAGTCCCAATAAGGGTCACAACCCAAGAACTACCTATACAGCAATCCTAAAACACAATGTAACATAAATTAATCATTATTTAGGCTACAGTACAACAGCTCTTATGCAGCACCATATGTCAGGCCTTCAAGATATGACAGATCAAGAAATGACTCATCTCTTTATTGATAAAGATTATAGTAACAGAACTTTGAAATCCTGACAAGTTTTCCCTCCTTTCTCTTATACCAATAATATTTTTTAAACAAAGGGTACATTTCTTTCTAATGTTCTGATCCTGTTCTGGACTTAAATCATTTTTTGCTAACTGCTGCCAAATATCTTCAAGGTAGTCTCTGTGGTTCTCTACATCATAAGATTTCTCAATTTTTCAATTTCTGGCATTTATTGAAAGACAATCTTACAGACTGTCAGGGAAAAAGAAGGATTAATAGATGGAATCCAACTATTTTGGTGGAAATGGCTATCCCAATTCCAAAAACATCTCCATACTGACTAGCACCATCTGAGACTATCATTGGTACCTGTCTATGCTAATGTTACTGTACATAAAACATCTTTTAGTGACTATCATTTAGCAAATTTCTAATTGTAGTCATAAATAAACTCAAATACATAATGTATTACAAGGAAAAAAGGACTACAAGTAAAAATGTTGCCCATATATTAAGTCCTGCTTTCTTCTGTATCCTAATGCCAATACAGGGTGTGACTTTTTACTTTCACTGTATGACATTTATAAAGCTGAGGGAGATCCTATAAGGATCATATCAGAAAAGTAAAACTAGGTGTTATGGAGTAAAAGGCTGACATTTCCTATCATTTTCAGTGATAACTCCATGTTTTTTGTGATTTGTAGTTCTATCATGAACCTCATTGAAACTGCATGGTAGCAGTGGATGAGAAGCTGCTACAGCCATTAACACAGTTCCTAAAGTTGTGGCAAAGAGGAGATAGCAATTTGTGTAGTACTATGATATTATTCAAGAGACATTTAAGTCACTGGTGATGCCTCCACAGGAAGGAGCATCATTCTTATTCTGTTGAATCTGAGGGACGATTGTTGATGACTGCAGCAACTGTTCCATTTTAAGGCCATCTGTAGCACTTAAAGAAAATTAAGGCTAGCATTTTGTTCACACTTTCTTGAAAGTAAGATTCACAATGGGATTTGTTTCCGAGAAAATAGATTTGTGCTCTAAAAGTGGGATATGAATCATTACTAATTATGATATCGTTTTACTTGTAGGCACTAACATTTAGAAGATACTGTGGATGTACAGCCTGCTTTTTTTTTGCTTTATATGTCATTCATTTTTCTCTTCCCTTCTACTCAATTCTTTTCACAATATGAAAGTTTCCTACAATATCTTTTTTCTACCTTGTTTGTTCACTTCCTCCTGAAGTATTATTGTTATCTTTTTCATTAAAAAAGTAATGAATTAGTTTTTGTTCTATCATATATGTTCTCTACTCCATCCATAAAAGCCTTCACAGATCCAACAACCTAATTGCATGCTGCACTACAAAATGAAATCCTCAAATTATGCAAAATTAGCATTAAAAATCATAAGACAACAAACAATAGGGCTTTTTATGTGGTTTTTGTAATTGCACAAAACTAGTTACTTTAGCCATAATTGTTTGTGCTTCATTAACATGCAAAATGGTTTTGTAGACTAACCTGAACACAAAAGAAACCATTTGTGATGAGAACTATGCTTTGTTTAATGTTAGACACCATTGTATTTGCTTTCCTAATATAACAGTTCTAATTAGTACCTAGCATTCATCCAGAGTTTTTCAGCTTGAATATGCTGAACGTGACAATTGAGTCACAATTCCATGGCACCCTTTGTCAGCTCTTGTCAAAATATAGCTAAGTCTTCAGGAGTTGTGATCTAAATACTAAAAAAAGGGGGGGGGGAGAAAAAAGTTAATAGTTTGGGGGTGGGAAATCAACTTCATGCAGTTTAAGAAATAATTTTGAATAGTGCATTGTTATCAGTGCAATGTTCTAAAGAGACTTGTAGAAGCTTAACCACTATGGCCACAATTTGTGAACACTCACCTAGTATAAGATCCATTGGCCACATCCAAGGAAACATACAGAACAGGCTTTAAAGTAAAATATTTACATTTAAAAAATGAATGTGAAAGGAAGTAATAGAGGAAGACAGGAGTATATATATATTTAAAATCTAGATTTTTTTATATGTGGGTTTGTTTGATTTTTTTTTAGTAGACTTCCTACCTTTATTTTTCCTGAAAGAAACCTCATAGGATATGTAGCAAGTTCCTGTCTCTGCTTCAATGTTAGTTAATGAGAGGAATGAGAACTTTGTTCTGTTGATGCTTTGATAATAACATACCAAAGTCATTAATAAATGAGAAAGGACTTCAGAGTTAAAATAATTGAAGATAGGAAAAATAAAAATGGGTAGATTTGATCATCCTTAATTCCTTTGTTGTTGTTGTTAGTTGCGAAGTCGTGTCCGACCCATCGCGACCCCATGGACAACGTTCCTCCAGGCCTTCCTGTCCTCTACCATCTTCTGGAGTCCATTTAAGCTCACGCCTACTGCTTCAGTGACTCCATCCAGCCACCTCATTCTCTGTCATCCCCTTCTTCTATTGCCCTCAATCTTTCCCAGCATTAGGCTCTTCTCCAGTGAGTCCTTCCTTCTCATTAGGTGGCCAAAGTACTTGAGTTTCAACTTCAGGATCTGGCCTTCTAAGGAGCAGTCAGGGTTGATCTCCTCTAGGACTGACTGGTTTGATCGCCTTGCAGTCCAAGGGACTCGCAGGAGTCTTTTCCAGCACCATAGTTCAAAAGCCTCAATTCTTTTGCATTCAGCCTTTCTTATGGTCCAACTTTCACAGCCATACATTGCAACTGGGAAAACCATGGCCGTGACTATACGTACTTTTGTTGGCAGGGTGATGTCTCTGCTTTTTAGTATGCTGTCTAAATTTGCCATAGCTTTCCTCCCCAGGAGCAAGTGTCTTTTAATTTCTTGGCTGCAGTCCCCATCTGTGGTGATCTTAGAGCCCAGGAAGATAAAATCTGTCACTACCTCCATTTCTTCCCCATCTATTTGCCAGGAATTGAGAGGGCCGGATGCCATGATTTTGGTTTTCTTAATGTTGAGTTTCAAGCCAACTTTTGCACTCTCCTTCTTCACCCGCATCAAGAGGCTCTTTAGTTCCTCTTCACTTTCTGCCATTAGAGTGGTATCATCTGCATATCTTAGGTTGTTGATATTTCTCCCGGCAATCTTAATTCCAATTTTTGATTCATCTAGCCCTGCCTTTCTCATGATGTGCTCTGCATATAAGTTAAATAGGCAGGGCGACAGAATACAGCCTTGCCGGACTCCTTTCCCAATTTTGAACCAATCAGTGGTTCCGTGTCCAGTTCTCACTGTTGCTTCTTGACCCGCATATAGGTTTCTCAAGAGACAAATAAGATGGTCTGGTACTCCCATCTCTTTAAGAACTTGCCACAATTTGTTGTGATCCACACAATCAAAGGCTTTAGCATAGTCAATGAAGCAGAAGTAGATGTTTTTCTGGAACTCCCTAGCTTTCTCCATAATCCAGCGTATGTTGGCAATTTGATCTCTAGTTCCTCTGCCTCTTCGAAATCCTGCCTGAACTTCTGGAAGTTCTCGATCCACATACTGCTGGAGTCTAGCTTGTAGGATTTTAAGCATAACTTTACTTGCATGTGAAATGAGTGCAATGGTGCGATAGTTTGAACATTCTTTGGCATTGCCTTTCTTTGGAATTGGAATGTAAACTGACCTTTTCCAATCCTGTGGCCACTGTTGAGTTTTCCAAATTTGCTGGCAGATTGAGTGTAGCACTTTTACTGCATTGTCTTTTAAGATTTTGAATAGCTCAGCTGGAATACTGTCACCTCCACTAGCTTTGTTGTTGCTCAGCTTTCCTAAGGCCCATTTCACTTCACATTCTAGGATGTCTGGCTCGAGGTCAGTGACCACCCCATTCTTATCTCTTCCTCAGACAGCCATTTTTGCTTTCTTGCATTTCTTTTTCTTTGGGATGGTTTTAGTTGCTACCTCTTGTACAATGTTGCGAACCTCCGTCCATAGTTCTTCAGGCACTCTGTCTATCGATCTAATTCCTTAAATCTATTTGTCACCTCTACTGTATATTCATCAGGGATATGATTTAGTTCATACTTGAGTGGCCTAGTGTTTTTCCCTACTTTCTTCAATTTAAGCCTAAATTTTGCAACGAGAAGCTCATGATCTGAGCCACAGTCAGCTCCTGGTCTTGTTTTTACTGACTGTATAGAGCTTCTCCATCTTTGGCTGCAGAGCACATAGTCAATCTGATTTCTGTGTTGACCGTCTGGTGATGTCCATGTGTAGAGACGTCTCTTGGGTTGTTGGAAAAAAGTGTTTGCTATGACCATCGTATTCTCTTGACAAAATTCTATCAGCCTGTGCTCTGCTTCATTTTGTACTCCAAGGCCAAACTTGCCTGTTATTCCGTTTATCTTTTGGCTTCCTACTTTAGCATTCCAATCCCCCATGATGATAAGGACATCAATTTTTGGTGTTGATTCTATAAGGTGCTGTAGAGCTTCATAGAACCTGTCAATTTCATCCTCTTCAGCACCAGTGGTTGGGGCATAGACTTGGATTACTGTGATATTGAATGGCTTGCCTTGGATTCGCACTGAGATCATTCTGTCATTTTGGGGATTGTATCCCAGTATTGCTTTTCCTATTCTTTTATTGACTATGAAGGCTACTCCATTTCTTCTGAGGGATTCTTGCCCGCAGTAGTATACCTGATGGTCCTCTGAATTAAATTCACCCATTCCTGTCCATTTTAGTTTGCTGATTCCTAAGATGTCGATGTTCAGTCTTGTCATCTCTTGTTTGACCACGTCCAGTTTGCCTTGATTCATGGATCTTACGTTCCAGGTTCCTATGGAGAAAAAATCTTTACAGCATCGGACTTTCCTTTCACCACCAGATGCATCCACAGCTGAGCGTCCTTTTGGCTTTGGCCCAGTCGCTTCACTCTTTCTGGCGCTACTAGTACTAGCCCTCTGCTCTTCCCCAGTATCATATTGGACACCTTCCGACCTGAGGGGCTCATCTTCCAGCGTCATATCTTTTTGCCTTTTAGTACTGTCCATGGGGTTTTCATGGCAAAGATACTGGAGTGGGTTGCCATTTCCTTCTCCAGTGGATCACATTTTGTCAGAACTCTCTGCTATCACCTGTCCATCTTGGGTGGCCCTGCACGGCATAGCTCATAACTTCATTGAGTTACGCAAGCCCCTTCGCCACGACAAGGCAGTAATCCATGAAGGAGCTTAATTCCTTACAGTATTTTAATTGTATCATTATATAATCATTTCTACTATCCCAATAATGATCCAATCCAGTCACTCCGACACATGAAGACATTTGTCCTTCCACATGAAACTGCTAGAGAAGATCACCAACATCATGAGATGAGATATCATCTGTATGCTGATGATACACAGCTTTACATCTCCATCCCCTGTGATCCAAGCAATGATGTGGCTGCCCTTTCTCAGAGCCTGGGGGATGGGGAAGTCTGGACGGGGGACAATGGGCTTCAGTTGAACCCTGGCTATGGCTACAAGGGACCTCAAGATCTACTTGTTTATCATCTTTAGTTATGTATGGGGCTGCATTACCCCAAACAGACGTGATGCGCAACTTAAAGTTTTCCCTGGACTTACAACTCCTGTTTGAAGACCAGATGGCAGTCATAGCTAGGACAGCTTTTATACAACTTTGTGTTGTAAGCCAGTTGTGCCCTTACCTGGATCATGAGGCCCTGTGCACTCATGCCCTAGTCATGAGGCCCTGTGCACTCATGCCCTAGTCATGAGGCCTTGTGCACTCATGCCCTAGTCATCTCTCAGTTGGATTACTGCAACATGTTCTATAGGGGGCTACCTTTGAAGAGTATTTGGAAGCTGCAGTTGATGCAGAATGCAGTGGCACACACAATGCTAGGGGCCCCTAGAATTGGTTACCAGTTTCCTTCTTGGTCCAATTCAAGGTGTTGGTTATTATCTTTAAAGCCCTATAGGGCTTGGTTCCAGGTTATCTGAGGAGCTGTCTCACCCCAATGGGACTAGCCCTCCCCCCACTTATGTCAGTTGAAGAGGCCTGCTAGGGACCCTATTTGTTAATTAAATCTGGCTGGTGTGGTCAAGGAGAAGAGCATTTTTTGCTGTGGCCCTTACACTATGGAACAGTCTACCACCATTTTGCTCTTCCAGAAGGTTATTAAAACTTGAGACCCTGAAGGGGGACTCACCACTGGAGGTGGTTGATAGGGTAAGATTTCATCCCTGTGCCATCTGTCTCTTGGTTCCTGGTGTTGCATAATTTTTAATTGCTTTTCTATTTATTTTTTATGATCTGTAAGTCACCAAGAGTCAAGGATATGGGCAGCATATAATTTTAATAAATAAATAAAATTGTCTCTAATATAATATATTATAATATATAATATAATTTGCCTTTAATTAAGAAAGTTCAATAGATAAACCAGTTTTCACCTAAAAGTTCCATGTTGAATTCAGGAATGTGGGATATGAGGAACAATCCTAGCTAGCTTTGATTAATCATGGGGAGGTAGTATCTCTCCATTTAACTGTGTACTAAAGGAATAGAAATGGGTAAATTGAAATATTTGAAATCAATTAAACATCAGCCTACAGGCTTTTTGGAGATGATTATCTGATTGGTTTTGTATGACTCCCCCCCCCCCTTTTTCCTACTATATTATCTTTTTTTCTTATTTCTATCCTTTATTTCTCAGGTTTCAAAATAAGATACAATAAGCATGACTGTTTCAATTCTAGATTAATTCCCTTACAGAGCAGCTAGGAAGTAGCTGGGAGTAAACATGAAGGCTCCTGCTGAGAGATTGTCTCCAGCATCGTGTCAGCATATGAATAATCCAGTAACAAGTCAAGCCAGTAAGACAGTGCCCGCATTTCTTTCTGATTATCACAGTATGATTCTGAACTGATAGTGTGATGTGTTTTCTTTTCAATGATTGTCTAGGAAACTGCAGATCTCATGTGTTAATCCATATATTGACTCATAGATTGTAAACACACTTATTGTCTAAATATTAGTGACCCATAGGGTTGTTAATATTTTTAGGTTTAGAAAAGAACAAAACCAATTTGTATGTGTATTATGAAGGAGCTGTTTTCAGACTCATAAAGTATTTATTAAACGTTCTCACCAAATTTTCTATTGAAAAAACACTATTTCTTCTTTGTCTGGTCAGGACCTTACAATTATTATTACAATCATAGTGGATTGTAATATAGAAAGACCTTTGTCCAGATTGGATTTTTAAATATCAGCTGAACCCTTAGATGCTCAAACCTGGCTGAGAACTTAGTATTCAGGTGGGCCATGCACTTTTGACTAATTTGTATAATTGTCAGCTGGAGATCTGATCATAAGCTGAACTTACAAATGCTTGAATATGAATATTATTTTCTGCACAAGTTGGGTCTCCTCTTTGTAAAAATCATAAATCACACAGCAGAACTATACTTCTTTTTAGGTCCCTCCCTACTGAGAACACGTGGAGGTTGAGAAAAGAATGAAACAAAGCAGCATATATAACTCCTATGTTCTGCCCAGTTTGGAGTCCGCCATACATTCAGCTGAATGCCTGAAGTGTTCTAACCTCCAGCCATCTCTACATGTTAGTAGTTGTCATCAAGTCTGGCTTGATTCTTGGTGATTACAAGAACAAATGCTTACCATCTTGATTTGTCTCCAGCAATATCCCATAGGTTTTCCAGGGCCTGTTCTGCAATTTGTTTGATCTCATCCATTCATCTTACTCATTTTTGTCCCAATCTTGCATTTTTCTTAATATAGTCATTTTTCCTAGTCTATCATCTGCTTGCATCACATGCCCAAAGTAGCTTCTGCTTGCTGATTATTGCCTTAATTGAGCAGCCAATCTAGGATTGATAGATTGGTTCTTTTTACAATATATAATATTTGTAGTAACTGTCTCCAGATCCATAAACTGACTGTGACTACCTTTTGCTCTTTTTTCAATATTCATCCTTCTTAACTATATATTATTCTAGAAAAGACCATTGCTTTAGCTATTTCATTTTATTTAAATCATAGAAATGTACTCATCTTTCAAATAAACAATATGCTCCATAGATGCACTATGATTACTATTAAAGATCTTAGTGCTTAATACTTGATTCCCTTAAATAAGAAAACTACAATGGAATATATTTCTAATAATGCATTACTTAAGTTTAAGTGCCATGTATTGGAGATACCTTATTTCTATTTGCAATAACTACATATTATTTGTTCCTCAGTTTCAACTAAAACCTGTAAACAAAACTATATTATTCAAGGGTTTGCCTTTGAAAATACAGCCAGATATATATTTTCAGCCCAGCTCATCTTTAGCACTTTGGACAATATTTATTTCACCTACTCAGTTTGTCTAGTCAAATAAATCAACAATGGAATGTAGATATCATAGTGTAAAAGAAAGAAGAGCAGCATATTCTCATCAAAAATGATATCAGATTTGTTTGACAAGATCTATTTTCCATTAAGGGCTGATGCTTCAGATTAATTATCCTTTAATTCTTCAACGATTGCACCTTATATTTTATATTTGCCAATGATTTCATACAGGATCAGAGTCAAGCCATCTAATCTATAGTGGCCCAAGTCATTCCAGTCATTTCTCATAAATTAATGGTACAACATTAGCCTTATTTGAATCCTATGGAAATCAATTTTTGCATCTTGATAGTCAACATAGGAATATATATTCCAAGAAATGCCTGAAAAGACTATTTTGCATCTAGAGAAACACAGATCATTTAAGCTTTCATTTATGCTCACTCAGAAAACTAGGTTCTATCTCATATGAATTTATAATGTCTGAATCCATCCATCTAGTAATCTTCCTACAGGGAGGAAAAAAATAACAATATGCAGCCAAACTTGTCTTTTCCTAAATCTTTGGACATCTTTATGCAGGTAATTTCAGAAGCTCTTTTTAAAAGGAATGTCTTTACACTGATAATTTAACCACACGTGATACCATTTGTGTGAATTCATGTTGTATGACTTCAAAGCTTTCATGTGTGACAGGACAGTTTTGAAGAAGTGCCACTGCATGAGGATATGTTCCATCTTTCCATCAGCAGAACCCAGGATGCATATGTCCTGATGCATCCTCCAGACTATGTACATAACTGGAAGATTGCATGATCCCATGGCTCAGAATTGTATTCAGTATTGTTACATCCAATGTATATTTATTCAGATGGAAATGAGCAACAGCTTGGCAACTTCTAATCAAATTGGTTGATCCTGAAACAATTATGCAGGGTCTTGATTGAAACTGATTGGGAAACCACCAGGAAGTCCTAGGGGTGTGGGCTAAACTGGAAAGTGTGTGAATGAGTGCTTGTTTATGCATACATACATACTAGAAGACAATAGCAAATTATTTCTGAATTATTGCCAAGAAAAGAAAGGAATTTATTCTGACTTATTGGAGTCACTGCCCCTTTTTACACTGCTATTGTGGTCCTTCAGTGCAATTATGAATTTCTTTCTTTCTGTCTTTTTTTTTTTAGGCTTTGTGTAATGAGTCACAGAGATGACCTTGGATAAGAAATTCAGAAGCTATTAGGGCAATAATAGGTAAAAGCATACATTAGGCCCAGGGAGGCAGACCAAGTATTAGAAAAAGACTTAGATTGTTCCCCCTTCCCCTGATTTCCTGGGGTACCAAAAGAAGAAAAGGAAAGGAAAACAGTCAGACTTGCAAGATTCTGTTACCATAGCCATCTTAGTAAAATATAATTCTGGTCTTCCTGTGGAGTCAGTTTCTTCATCTGGTATATCTCATAGGGTTGACACTTTCAAATTACATGGAGAGGCTCACAGGTATATAATTTACATATAAAAGCTATTCAAAGTGGAATGCACAGAAATGGAGAACAGGTGAAAGTACATAACTATTCTCCCTCAAAACACTGGAAAAGCACTGCAGAATACTAACTTTGGATCTAATTCATTAGCTAAATTTATGTATTTATTTTATGTAAAGGAGTTATGTGGCTGCAAATCTCAGGATATAATCTTGGGCAGTTAACAATTTAAAACACCAACAGTACCACAATAAATAAATATAACAACTATAAATCCGGTATAAAAATACTGAATATTACCCCAAAACATGCCAATGTAGAAATAATGTGAATCAGGTTCACTTAATATCTGGCGGTCTAAGCCCAAGATCAGCATAGAATAATTTAGCCAGGATTCTGTTCTTTATTTGCTTACACACAATAGACAGAATGTTGCCAGGCTAAACCCTTGCTATTCTCACCCTAACAGATATGCCCTGGGAAATTCTAAGGAGTTGCTATCCTTACTCTCTTCTTCTGTCTCCTATCCTGACATGCTGCTTCATGTCTCTCCTCTGCCCACCCATCCCCTTTCTGGAATATGTGTCCTCATTCCCTGGAAACTGTGGCTTCTCTGTAGTCCATCACAACTGCTCCCCCTTCATAGAAACCCATATTTGACATCATTCCAGCCCAAGGTTCAGGGAAACAGCCAAGTCTTTAAGGCATTACAGAAGGTCAACAGGGCAGGGCCATCAGGACATCTGTGAAAATACTATTTCATTGAGCAGACACTGAAGCAAAGAAGGCACACTTCTTAAGTCCCATCAGATGATATGGTTTCATAGAAGAGCTCTGATTCTATTTGATTCCCATTCTATCTGATCTGGTGGGATGGGGAAAATAAGAGATAGATGGTCCTATAGAAAGCCTGGTTCTATGTCATAAAGGGCTATGGAGGTAATGACTTGCACCTTGAAGCTCACTAGAACTCAATGCAGTTAGAAATGCAATGGTCACTTGGACTTATTTTAACATACTAAAAACTTCTGTGCCACTTCTTTCTGCACCAGTTGAAGCTTCCAAATACTCTTCAAGGGCAGCACCATGTACAACACATTCTAATAGTCAAAACAGGAAGTGAATAGTGTCTCCTGGTTTAGGTATAGCTAAGTTGGTACATAAAATAATTTTGTGAAAAAGTCTTCCTAGCCACAGTTGCTCTTTAAGTAGAACCTGTGATCCAAGAGGACCTCTGAATTGCTCACCAACTCTGTGTGAGTGAACCCCCATTCAGACTTAAAAATAGAAAATCTCCATATCTAGAAGCCCTCAAAATTCACCACTACTTGATCTTGCCAGAGTTCACCCAAAGCCTTTTTACTACTTCTACAGTCTCTAGACTAGGAAAAAAACCTTGAAGGCATCATTTGGTCAGCCTAGGTCAGAGATGTACAATTGGATATCATGAACTTATTTATGATATCTCACTTCCTGTCAATGAGTGAACTTGCCTAGTAGCTTCATGGAGATATTGAACAGGAGAAGGTAGAGCCCTGATTCACCCCTCAAAGTACGAGTCTAGTGTGAGACATCTGCTCTGCACCAATACTGACTGGAAGCATTCTTGGAAGAAATAAAAGAAAACTGCTACAACTCCCAACTCCAATCACTCCCAACCACTTGAGCCAGTCTAGAAGGTGTCATGGTCAATGGCTTCAAAGAGTTAGAGAGGCAGGATGGATGCACGTGTATGCATATTTTTAATAAGTATATCTGCGTTCACTTTGTTTATTAATAATCAATGGCTTTTTTCTTTAAAACAGAATAAAATATCTGAAATCCTTAAAAACTAGCAAGTAAAGTTTGCTATTTGTGTTTTTGTATCTGTATGTCTATACCTTATGCCAAAGTGTCCAGAAGTATAAAATGATTTGTATATTCAGTGGTCATTTCTTTCCTATAAGTAATAATTGAATCAGGTCACATTAACTTTCTGTCTGCCATTTATGACATGAGCAGTGTTGATAAAAATCTTACTGAATGCTGTTATTTTTTCTTAGATTTATGTACAAATTCCTTCAACTTACCCCCTGTAATGGCATTTTTATCATACATAATGTGTCTGCTATTACTAGATGCATTAAAAATCAAATAAAACCAAGTAATTTGTGTCAAAAAATATGAAACACTCAACAAATACATCATTATGCCAGTAACTGCTTGCTATTTAATGCATTAAAGCAATTGAACAATGTCAAGTTTAGCTATTAGTGGCTTTGATGGTTTTAGTTTGTTTGTTTGTTTGGTTATGTTTTGTTTTAAGCAATGGCTTAACAATTATTACATTTTTGTCATATTTTCTGGTGTATCTTAGCCATTTTAGGACTCAAAGCATAAAGATATTACATATCTGATTGTCATGTATCCTTCATTAAATGTTGCAACACCTATATAAATATATTTGAATCAATTTTCATTGAAATATTGTCTTTACCTCAGCCCATTTCTCAGGTTTCATCCAGACTGATGCACGAACTAGAAGGTACATAGTCAATAATTCAAGAATACAGCTCTTGACAAGGGAGTTTTATGGCAAATATTAATTCATTAATAATGAAGAATAGCTACCACAAACTTGGAGACTCAAGCTGTATTTGCAGCAAACCAGAGCAGAAGCTTCTTTTACAAAGCTAATCTGGACCCTTTTCCTATAAGAATTCAGATTGGGGTATAGTACTGAGAACTTTGGTTCCACTTATCAATGACCCATGGCGAGTTTGAGATGGGAGTGCTGTGTCATTTGTGATGTTATTTTTGACCAGCTGAGGGAGCTGGGAGTTGGAGGCATTCTTTTGTGATGGTTCTCTTCCTTCCTTCAGTTTCAGTTGGCAGGAGGACAGCAATTTAGCCCTAGGCCCCTGCTTTGCTGGGCATCTCAAGACTGTACCCCATCTCCGTTTCTTTTCAATACCTACGTGAAACCACTGAGTGAGATCATTTATTTATATGTGGTAAGGTTTCATTGATACATTTCAATGGCACTCAAGTATGCAGGCCTGCTTTTGGCTGTCTAAGTGAAGCTGTCACGGTTATGTCCCAGTATCTGGAGGCTGTGAAAGTCTGGATGGGGAAGAACAGGTTGCAACTCAATCCTGTGAAACTAGTGGTTATGAGTTATGGGTCCCCCACAGAACCCACAGTGTTTCTATCTTTGGTTCTGAAGTGTAGACTTGGTGTGTAATCTGGAGATTCACTTCAACTTGTAGCTCCTGCTCAAAAACCAGATAGCTGTGGCCAAGTGGGTCTTTGTACAACAGCATTTAATGCACCCAGTTGTATCCATTTCTGGACCCAAAGAATCTGAAGCGTTCATATCTTAATCATCTCCTGATTGTACTAAATGGGGCTGCCCTTGTAGGCTACTTCAGTTGGTCCAGAATTCAGCCCTTTACCCATGTACCACCACTATTCCACAAGCTGCACTGGCTCCCAATAGGTTTTTAGGTAGAATTCAAGGCGCTATCACCTATAACGTTCTATATAGCACAAGGCTGGGTTGGCCATAGGCTATTTTTTTCACTTTTAACTTTTTTTAATAATTGAAAGACTCTCCATCTTCCAGGATTTCTGTGTACCCACCCACACAAAGTCTGAAAGGAATTCTCACCCCTCACACCATTTATTTACCCCTGTCTCCATTATGCATTGGTTGAATTAAAAGGGTGTGGAAAGGGTCAGCACAATATCAACTGAAATGCATCTTTGTAGTCCTATGTTCCATCAACAACTTTTCAGACATGACAAAATAGCCTTTAGAAGAAGAGGTCTTGATCACCTCCAATCAGTACTCCTGAAGTGAATATAATTATTTTTGCCCTTATTCCCACAGTGCAATGGGTAGTAGCAATATTTTTAGAGCACTGTTCCAGCTTTTGAAGGTTATTTATAAAACTACTAAAGAGTTAGATTTTTTCCCCTCCTACTTTTTGTAAAATGAAGCCAACAATTTCTTCAAATTTCACCATTTTAATTATGGGTCAGATATATTTAGTCATCATGTTGTTGGAAACAGCAGAAAGTTTGTTCAGTGAGGTTTCTTTCCAATCTTCCTTGGGAATCAGCTAGCATTGCAAAGAGTGATAATTATTTTGTGGTTATGCAAAAAAAAACTCACCATTTTTTGTGGCAAGACATAGGGAGCCATCTCACAAGTGGGATGGTAAACTAATTTTCTTTGGTTTGCAACACTATTTATGCAGCCAAGAGAAGAAAGGACATATTCTACTGCACTATCCTATAAATTAGATTTGTTTGCAAAACACTGAGAAATAAGGAGCTGCATGGTTCCAATCCAAGCACAATCAACTGAAGATCTGTTCAACAGTCAACCAGTTACATTGAGAATATTCAAATCCTCAGGATCCACTGGCAGTATACAGTATCCAAAAATGGATTGCAACATTAGAAAATTGTTGGCAAAATGCTTGCCTGAAGAATTTCTGTTGGCATTTGGCTTACTGATCAATAAATTAAATGAATCCCTGTTTTCATATTGGAGGCTTTTTCTTGTACTTGCCAAAATGCCACTCAAATGAATGCTGGCATGTGGTGCTCTTACACAGCTCCCAATTTATTTCAGAGATGGTTACAGAAAATGATACTCTAATGACACGTTCATATATAACTGCAATCATTCAACCAAAATACAGTAAATAAATATCTTCCCCTGCCACCAGTCACCTTTTTAAAAAAATGATGTCTTTGCACTTCTGTGTCAGACCTCTTGACATGATCCAGTGGCCTGTTTCAGTATCATGTTTCATGGCATTATAAATGAACAGGAAATGCTTGGTTTCTTCTGATAGCTATTCATTCACCTATCAATGCACTAATAACATTTACTAGGTTCTTTGAGATCTGAAGTAGAATGTAGATAATGCCTTGTTTGTTTGCTTGCTTATTTTATCCTGCAACCATAGTCTGGCGAATGTCACCAGTGTTTGTCATTTAAAACCAAATGGGGTGTGTTCTGATATCTGGTACAATAATTCTTAAACCAAGCCAAGATTGTCTGCTGAACATACAAGGTCAGAAAAAGGTTTATGGCATAACATATCAGATAAGAAAGCTTTTGATTTCCCCCTCCTTCTTTTGGTCCATTTAATGGATTTATGTGATTAATTTAGAGGGCATTTTAAAAAAAGAGAGAGATCTCAACAAAGAGCCTAATTAGCTGTGGGACAAATGTTATTCAAGTAAATGAAAAAAAATGACTCTACTAACTTGAACTGTGCATCTATTTTTGAGGTCTTTGAAATGCTAAACTTGCTGGTTTTAAGGGATTATCTGTTTGCCGGATTATAATATTGTGAGCATTAATTTTGCAACACAAGATCATAGTACTGCATGTACCGTGCTCGTATAACAAAAAGCTTTCATATGGGAATACAAGAGCAACCTTCTCATATCTCTCCCTTCACTCTCAATCACAGCAGCAGGTTTCAGTCCTGTAACTACTGAACTGCATGCCAGGAATAATAGAGCCTCCCAAATCCTTACCTTACATTGGCAGTAGGAATGTACACTACACTACATAGCTCAAAAATTAGAACAAAAACTGATAAACCAGTGTGTGTACATTTACAGCAAGAGGAACAATCAACGTACCACTTTCCTCCCCCTTTTTTAATTTCCACACACTTGTTCTGTAGATAATATGACACTGCAGGGCTGCTATAGCAACATGAGGCCAGCCATGAACATTCCTGAAACAGTTCATGTGAGAACCCTTGCAAAGGAAAAAAGGGGAGGAGGGGGAGAGATCTTGGCATTTGGCGTTTACTGGATTTCCTTTTTTGGCTGCTGCTTTTTTCTCCCTTTTGCATTTCATTCTTTTGAGACTCTGTGACATGATTAGAATTAGACTGAAAGTGTTCTACCCTGTTTATAAATCAGTTGCATGTCTCTATAGTATTTCTGGACTAATTCTGGTGGGTCAGCAATCAGCCTGCAGAGAAGAACTGTTCATAGAATTTGTTTAAAAGAAAGGGGTGTGTGGACAACAGGCCGTCTCTCTGTTCTTACTGATCTTCCTGGATTGTGAGAAGCTTTGCAGCAGCTTTTGTTTCTATGTTCTCAAATGCCAGATAATAGAAGGAATTTGGACAAATAGGGTTCTCACTCATGTATTGTTCAGATACTTAGTTGGAAGTATCTGAAGATCTTTCTGCTGTAGATCTTTCACCTAGGATTAAGGCCTTAGAGGGTAGGACTGTTTTATGTGTGGGAGAGGCAGGGATAGAGTGTGCATCCCTATTTTTGTCCAGTGTACCCCAGGCTAGGCAATAAGATATCTATGTGTTGTATAATAACCATGTAACTTACAGGAGTTTCTGATCAAGATGTTCTCATGCAAAGAAATTGGAAACGAAGGAATAGAAGTTGGGATGCTTTCTTGCTAGGAAGATAAATGTTTTTTCCTCCCTTCCTGTATTACTCAATCACAGATTCCATTGACGTAGTTATTGGTCTGTTGTTTTGTTGCTGCTTCTTTAACAGCAAGTTGTTTATTAATGGTTTTATCACTTATTTCTATATGACATAACTATATCATATGAACTTTATACATAAACATTCTCATAATCTATATCTCTTCACTGCATTAAACCATTGGTGCAGAACCTGCTGACTGTTTTTTAAAGTCATGCCCCACATGACTTTTACAAATTATATGTTTCAAGTAACAAAAATTAAAAAGAGGTTGTCTTGCTAAGTGAAAGCATGAGCAAATAGTACAATACTGATGTAGGGGAGTGTCACTGAGTCCCACAAAGATAATGGGGAATTGCATAGAGTGGGCTGGTTTGCTTTCTGGTAATCCACTGTGCTACAATGACTATGCCAATCATAGCCAGAGTTCATTGATCTTGATATATGTTTATAATCCTGTAATTATTTTGATAGAACTACATTCTTGCCTTTATGATCAATTTCAACTGTAGTTAAACTTTTTGGAATGCAGAAACCAAATAAATCTGCAATGATTTTGTCCAAATAGTTATGTTTTCCTGGATATTTTATTTATGCTATAATTGTTAGTTTTGACAAACTATGAAGGCCTAAGAAATCACTTTTTTACTTATTAGAAACAATACTTTTATCCAATTTGACTAAATGTCTTTCCTGGTACATTTTAATTAGCTATTTTGCCTCTTCAACTTGCTGGAAAGAGCTAGATAGCTCCAGACCACGTCACTCTATAAAACAGCAGGTGTCAGCTTTAACTGCTTCTGAAAATATTAAATGTATTCAATTAAAAGAACCCCTTAGAGAATGATTTTTTTTATGTTCATTTGTCTTATGCAAACTCTGCAATGTGTTTTCGTCATTTTACAATATGCTTCTTCTGGTTTTGTGACCCAATTATACCTCAAATTTTCTAATGTCACAGAACATACCATGTAGTACATTTTCTCTAATGCAATCTATCACACCAAAATTGATGGAGCCATCAGTGTATTACAGAAGCAAATACAACAACATCTATCTTAAAAGGGTGATATAAATAACAAAAAACATTCTTTTCCAAGTGTAAATTAGAATAATCAACTCTTCTAATGAAAAGATAAAGGGCACTCAAAGACCACTGGTTTTCCACAAGCATCATACAACCATATTAAAGATAAAGTTTGGAAGGTAAAGTTTGCAGGTAAAGTTTGGAACTATTGTTTCTTACAAGTTTGCAATACCACAATTGGCAGAAATAACATGCAAATGATTGCCCAAGAATGGAAATATTCAGGTAGTATTTTAGAGGCCACGGGTAATTATTCTAACAAAATGGAAGTAAATAATGTCTAGAACAGCATAGAAGTTGAGGTCATACATTTGGAGAACATACTGTACTTTAGAAAAATGCTTCAAAGAAGGAATTACTAAAAAAAGAAAGAGTCCTCACCTTGATTTATATGCATGAATCTCTAAATTTTATTACCTCTCACATTTAAACATTATTAGACTCACACAATCCCATCTCTTTTATAAAAATGATGATTTAAAAAACATCAGGAACAACTATTTTCAACATGTAGTGAATATTTGTATATATGGTTTTTAAGTTTATACTTGCCTAGTAATATACCATTGCATATGCATATAGTAAATATGAATGGACAAACCATTTCTTTCTTTCTTTCTTTCTTTCTTTCTTTCTTTCTTTCTTTCTTTCTTTCTTTCTTTCTTTCTTTCTTTCTTTCTTTCTTTCTTTCATTTATTCTTTCATTCAATTTGTGTAGTCACCCATATAAAGGTAGCAACTCTGGGAGGTGAACAATCATTAAAACAACTTCATATATATTTCATAGAGATTTTAGAAATGTGATAATATATATTACTGCATGTCTACTCCCAACTTTTTTTTTTGCTGTTTGTTATTGATTTATCACTTCCCATCTGGATTCGTCTATGTTTCAAACACTGTTTTTAAAAAAATTACCTCTCTTTCTCTCTCTTTCCATTTTAATAAATCTATGGAATTTCTCTGTCTTGTCAGATTTTTTTTTTTACCAAATTACTTTCACTCAACAGTATTTAAAATCTCAGCCCTGTTCTATTGCAAATACATTTTTGTTGTCTCATCTAATATAGTATTTAATAATATTATAATTTTTAAAGACTTTGTAATATATACATATTGGTTTAGGCTATTTTACAGTACTGGTATAGATTAAATATGGGATGGTAAAACAATTAGGCCAGAAAGCAATTCACTACATTTCTTTGAAGGCAGGAGCCAAACAAGGAAGAACTGAAGCTCTATTTAGATGTACTAACTGAAAACTCCTTGCATAATTATCTAGCTGAGAATCAGTCTTGTAGAACAACTAATGCCTTTCTAGCCTCGGTTATGCTAAAAAATAAAGAAAAATGTCCTGTTTCACAATAAGTTTCTTGCATGTTGTGTCTTGTCTAGTCAATTCAGAGAACTCCTGACAAGATCAGCTTCAAAACTCTAGCTGAAGATGGACAGAAGTGGGGATATTTGGACAGTTTCTCCATCCCGTTTGTAACTGTCTATAACTTCAGAAGAATACTTAATGAATGTGGTATCATCATTAAAATTGTATCTTTTCTAGTATTTCTATTTTTATGTATTTTACAATGAAACCTATTTCTGTGTTTCCTGATTGGAATCTGCAGGTACATTTTTCCCCCAGTTGAATGATACTTTATTTAAAAAGGTATTCCCTCCACCACCAGTATCTTGTATTTGGTTCACAGAGGCAACTGCTCAGTGGCATTCAAGTCTGCAGCCTCATCTTTGCATATAGTAATGAAGAAGGAAACTATTATGAAAAAGAGTAATTAAGTAAATATTATTTCTTAACTACCCAGAGGATTTAAATTATTACTTATCTGCAGTATACAAACGAGTCTCTGCTAATGATATTAATGCTGTGAGTGAAATTAGAAAGAGACTCCCAGCTCACACATAAAGAAAGCAGGGATGCATTTATATACAAAATAAGCTATGAATTGTAATTGCATCAGCAGCGTCCCAGTAGTCTTTAAGTTTCCACCCTTGACCTAGCATCTATCCAGATATTATAACCCAAATATTTCAATGGTATTTGCATAGATTAGTTGTGAAGAATGTAATGGGAATCACTGGGAGGAGGGGGCTGAATTCTAAACAGAAAAACTCAAAGATTTGTAATTTTTTTAAAAATTTGCTTCACTCAATTCCTTTCAATTTAAATTTTGGAGAGATAATAATTTGTTTAGAGAACTATAAATTTACCATTAAAGTAGCCATATCATACTTCACATCCTTAATAGATTCATTTAATAATATAACAGAAAGACAGAGGTAACTGTGGGGAAATGAGTGTGGTATGAAAAGATGCATCATATCGCATTCATGTCAGAAGCACTGAGGCACTTCCAGGTTGACAACATTACCCAGTGACATCACCATTGTTCGGGGGATGCCCAGTTGGGGACTCCTTTCATGTCCCTGGCAGAAGCTGGAGCGAATTAACAGGAGCTCACTCCGTCCCACGGCAGCACTCAGGTCTCGAACGCAGGCTTGCTGCTTGTCAACCCAGCATTGTGAGCCACTGTGCTTCCCATGAAAAGTATGCTTAGTTTTGCAAAGATTTGTGCCTTATGGATCAAATACAGATATTCTGTAATGGCAACCTGGAGGAGCAAATGGAATAATAAGGACAAGGTAGCCTTATATCTCTCTTTTCCATGAGGAACTCAAAATGCTATATGATTCTAACTCCTTCAGTGTCTTCCATAACAACTGTCTGAGACAGGTTGAAATAACTTAGTAAAGAATGACTGGAAGAGACTTTGTTCTGAATCTTAGTCCAACATTGGTTCTGAAGTCATCAACAGCTGGTCTGCAAAGAAATTGGTGATATACAAAAGAAAATAATTCAGCACACTCTGTGTGGCCCCAAATACAGACTGCAAATAGAAAAACTTGTAGCTGGAATGGTAGAGTATCTGCTTTAATAATGTAGTTCAGCAAAGAAGGAACAGTAAGCAACTCTTTTCCCCTTGAAATCGTGTTTGAGTTGTCACTGGTGAGCATGATATCTTCAAGTACATCTGATGTCTGAGAGCACATCACACATTTTCTTTGTTAGCACCAGAAAGATTCTTTCAAAGTGAACATACTTAACATCTGGCCAGGTTTGTAATGAATGGTCCTCAGCTAGCTTTAAAGCTTTAAAGATTGTCAACAACATTTTAACCTGAGCCTGGAAATCTTTCAAGATGGTTTTGGAGATACCATGGACCATTGAATACAGTTTGTACTTTTCTACCAAAGTATGCTCAAAATATGGCCCATGCATCCCCCTAATAAGAAGTAAAGTGCATAAACAAGGGTGTACAGATTACATAGAAAGAAAAATGTTAAGTGTTTATATTAGCTAATCCTTCTTTTTCTTTCCAGGATCTAAAGCCATTCTGGTAAAAATCTAAATCCAGACAGCAGTACTCTATGTAAAATTCCAGTTACGTTAGAAAGCATTATTGCAATATAATTAATTTATTATAAAAACTAAAAAAGATAATCGATATTTGAGTTTGTAACGTGAAAATAACACCTTTCAACACCTTGATGGAGATACTGAGCAGGTGAGTTGCTGTTGCAGAAACAGCTCCCTACATTACTGAACCACTTATCATGTTTTTACATACCTTCACTCATAATCAAAATAATTAAAAAGAAAGAACACTGAGGCTCAATGAGGGATGATCTCAATGTGCTTTACTCCTGAGCAGGCTTCTCAGAAAGACGTTGACCCCGTTTGTTAAATCAATAAAATGAAATGGACATTACAGCCACAAGGAAGAATGTAATAGTCTTGCTTAAATTTCAAAAGAAATACACATGCACTATATCTGAATGTGAAAAATGCTTTATGATCAAAAGGATATTGGTGGGGGTGGGGAAGGCTACTCAAGAGGAAATAGCCATCAATGGTCCCTGTCAAACAGACCCAAACCTATGAAGTTTGTTTGACTTGAGGCTGGTTATCTCACAAATCTACGCAAAGCTCTGGTGAATAATTTATATCCAGCTCGAGGTGACAAGTTAAACACGCCCATTTTGTCGGGGGAATGGGGAAAATGCTATGATGGAGCCAGGCTTCAGGGGAGTGGGCCAGACTGATGGGAATCTGAGCATGTCGAAGAGCAGGGAATGCGGCTGTAAAGAAAATGGAATGTAATGAGATCCTCTTTCATGCATAATTCATGAGTGATAACATGACTGCATAAAAAGGCCAGGATTTTAACAAGGCAGAGCTGCAATCATACGCATTATCTTCCCAGAGTAACTTTCCTTATTATTGGGGGGGGGGAGAAGAGGATTCGCAATACACAAGCGAAAATAATAAAAAACCACTTCTTTCTCAAATGCAGGCCATTTTTTTCTTATTTTGACACAAAAAGGCTATAAAGGAAACCATTTTGATTTGCATCTGCCAAATGATGTTTAGCAGATATTTGCTTTAAAACATTTGCTTCCATATCCTATTTTAAAAGAAAGAAAGAAAGAAAGAAAGAAAGAAAGAAAGAAAGAAAGAAAGAAAGAAAGAAAGAAAGAAAGAAAGAAAGAAAGAAAGAAAGAAGGAAAGAAAGAAAGATTGATTATTTGTGAGGGAATATTTATAGCTGATAAGAATATTTTGGAGAGGGTGGTGGTGGATTTAGGATACATTGCAAATGGGTTTGCTCTTTATTCTTTCTGTTCCAAAGAATTAAAAGTTTTTATGGAAATGACTGCCTTGTAAAGCAGCATTACAAAAAGATAAAATGACATCTATTATTACTATACAAATTGATTTGGTTGCGTAGTAAAGCTAAAGAAATGCTATAATTCTTGTACAAATTCTGCTTTAGTGGTTGATTCCATATAAGCATTTGAAATGATGTTTTAAATCTAAGTTCATTGTTATTGTTGTTTTTTTGTTATTCAGAAAGATTAAAATGGAATATTGATTAAAGTTTGAAAATATTTCAATGACTAATGATAGTTAGAGCTGGAAGGAAGATTAGTGACATGTTTTTCATTTAGTAAGGATATAAAGTATATAGGAAAGACAGGGTACATGATGTTTCAAAGCATGCATTAGTTCAAGGAATTTTTTTGTTTAATTCACATTGCATAATTTTAATATTTGTGAAGAAAGCACAATAGCTGGATTGCATCCAGTTTCATTTTTATAGCTCTCTCAGGATTAAAAAAAACATTATGGGTTCAACATGATTGATCTTTCAAACTGTTCACTTTTTTTGTATGAGCAAGACTGATAAAACTGCAGAGAAACACGACAATAATGATAGCAAAATCAGTATTGTGCTAAACAATCTCATCTATTTTAAATCAAATTATGCTATTATGGAGACCTATTTTGCAGGGACTCCAAATTACTTTATGTTTTGACAGCTTAGAAAAATAAAAATAAATAGGAATTCTTTTTGAAGCCAGACAATAAGTTCATATCTGATTATGGAAGTTTCATCATTTCACAGCTCTTGCAGCAATGCAGTGAAAAGGAAGAACATGTGACATGTTGGCTCCCTCCCGCTCTGCTTCTGCTCAGTAATGGACTTTGTTTTAGCCTCTGTTGTCTCATCTTTTCATAAAAGTTAGCTGCTGTCTGCAGTTTTGAAATGCTTGTCTTAAGATCAATTGAAGGGAGGGCTGGTGCTTCTTTCAGATCCTTGTGTATTGCCCATCCTATTAAAAGAAGTTATTTACCTATCCAGAAGCAACTTGCATTACTTGCTTATCTGCTGAATATGAGATGCCAGGATGTAAATGAGCATAATACAAAGAATACTGTAACTAATTCTGTGCCTGCACACGTGCAAACATTTGCATGCATCTGTCTCTCTGGGGATGTGATAGATTTCTTGGCTTTCACAAATCCACATGATTGTAGCATGTTTGTTTACATAAATTGTAAGGATAAATGATTTCCAGGTATTCTCCTCATGGCTGTCTTTACATTCCAGGTGATAGTCCCTTACCACCTTCTATCTCCTCTTCAATGTACACTAGTAGAGATTCTATTTTATACAGTTCAGTGTCACTCTGACAGCCATTTCCAGACATGGTGAAGATTTGTTTGCTTATAAGATTGTGCTCCGAGAGAAAGTCTCCTGACAGCCATGCCAGTCGCATCACTTACTGAGTGCTTTAATGTACATAAAAATGCAAAGTGCCTGCAACGGGATTGAATAATAACATTATTAAAGTACTCTACCAGGGTCATGTGCTGCTCGCTAGCCATAGTTAGAAAGTGGTTGATCCAAGGTCTCAGTCAGGATTTTAAAAATAATAATATAACACCCACCATCATCGTCTCATCATTATTATCCTGTATCCATGTTCTTTTGATGATTGGCTACTATGCGGTATTAGAGGCATCTGTCTTAAATAGAAAAGCAAGGACACATAATTTCTGTTTATTGTTCAAACGTAAGCAAAGATTGGGTTCCCTATAAAAATAGATAATTGGAATTTTAGGGGTTTGGGGAGGGGAGTATTTTTTTTTTAATATTGAGATAAATTCTATACTCACTGGTAGGCATTTCAGGACAGAAACCTGAAATTGTTTTCTTTCTAGTTTCCCAAGACTCAATCCCTGACACCTGTCCAAAAGGTCTAGTGAGCACTGTGACTGCCACTGTATATATTTACTACAAAAAATACAGGACATTAATGATAAGCTGTATGAGGAATACCCATTGTACACTGAGAAAGGTGATGTAGCTCTGGAAGCAAACCCCATGAAAATTTGGAATGTCTTCTTATCTTGCATGAATGTCTTCTTCCTTATGGAAAACTCATCCATATGGAATATTGCTATATTTTAATAATATGTTTCTAGAGCAGATATCATGCAGCTCCTCTAAAGTTTCCTAAAACTATTTCAACAACAGTTGAGCATTTTCATCCATCTCATATGCACATTCACGTGATTGGGAAAACTCATTTAAATGTACAGTTTATTCCTTTCATGATTGTATCATTGTATATAGTCTTATTGTGAGAGAATGAAGATTTGTGATTGACCACCTAGTCCAGGTTAGAAAAGCTTCACAAATGTAACTCCTGGACACCAAAGGGTTGCCAAACAACATTCAATGTGTATGAGTCATTGTCCAGGGGTAGAATATTTGCTTTGAACATAGCAAATAATATATATCTGGTACTTTGCATTTCTAATGAAAGAAACACAAACAATTCTGTTAAAAATTGCTGTCTAAGATTACTTTGCTACTATGATAAGTAATCCTGGTTCAGGTTATTCTATATAAACTGGCTTTACAGTATATACTGTACGTATGGAAAGGAAATATGAAAAGGTAATATTATGTGTGAAGTTTGTTTATTTGGCATGATAAAAACAATGAAATAATTTATATAGCTTTCAGTGGCAGGTTTCCCAGAAAGAAATGGAATGAAGTAAAATATACAAAGGAGGAAAAAAAATCCTCTGGAATGTGCTACTATGCTGATATTATCTCATAAAATGCGATACTTTATGAGGACAGTAGAAGTTGTCTGAGTAATGTCCTTTTAAAATGAAGGTGTACTCCAGTAGTTCAGCAAGAAAGATGAAAAAGGAAATTAAATCCCACAAGCAAAACCTTTAACTGTCTTTTTTGTGTATAAATGGTGTAACTTAAGGAGGAAGAAGAAACTAGAATTGTATGTTGAAATGTTATTTATAAACAGCCAGCGTACCCAGAAATCTGTAATCTAGTAATTAAATATTATAAATCAATTAACTGTTATGATTCCCAAGTAAGAAAAAAAGGTTTAATATTTTTTTGGTTGTTGTTGTTGCCTACTATTCATGCTAGTAAAAAGCTACTTTTAAGATTTTTTATTATACAGAGCTTTCTCAATATTTTATATCATCTCAATGATCTGGTGTGCATAGTGTAGTGATAATGACTAGGGGAAGTTCTTTTTCTTTCAATGTAGAGTATTTAGGAACGTGGACAGCTTTAGGCTAAGGCCAAACAGGCACTGACCTAGATGCCAAAGCTTAGGGTCACAACACATTTAAAAAATGCAAGTCATTGCATAGGCAGAAGGTGGCACCAACAGTTACCATGACCTGGGGCACCATAGGATATTTTTGATCTGGCACAGCTTAGGAAACTGAGGAAGCTACAAAAGTTATGACTTCTTCCTTTAGCAAAATGAAGGAGAATAAAACAAGGGCTGTGTTGGGAGAAGAACCAGTAGTCTTTTGGTCTAATGTACGTGTGCCTTTCAGTCAGGTTTTGGCTCCTGGTGACTGCCTGGACAAGTCCCTGCAGTTTTCTTGGCAAGATTTCAAAAGTAATTTGCCACTGCCTCCTTCCTAGGGCTGAGAGAGTGCCTGGCCCAAGGTAACCAACTGATTTCATGCCTCAGGTGGGATTAAAATTAATTATCTCCAACTTGTTAGCCAATATCTTAGCCTCTATACCAAACTGGCTCCCTGGTTATGTAAAAATGCATCAACTGCTCATTTTGAAAGTATCTACCTTAATTCATGGAAGAGAGCATAAAAAAGGCATGAGTTTAAACTGATGTAGGTGTACGAATCATTTGTGTCCTATATCGCAAAATGGGCAATCAATTGCTTTGTATAGCTATTTTCCTGTTTCAATAACAATTATATTCTAGCCAAGCAATATATAGGAGCCTTTTGCTGAAGAGTCAAACTAATTTGTAAAGTGTGAAAAATTCTATAACTTACTGCCAGGTCCTGAACAAGAAGCTTGAAATTAAGTGCAGCAGAATGTCAAAGCTACTGGCGAAGGTGTTCTTAAAAGGAGATTAATCAATAACTATTAGTAGTAATGGTTACTGTTAATTGGTTATAATAAATAAAGCTAATGCTATTTATAAATTACAGTAATTATTTTGTTTCCAAACAGCCAACATATATTGTCATACAAGTCACTGGAAGTTCTCAAAGTTACCCAGCAGCATCTACTTTATTCCTGATCTAAAAGGGGTCCTCTTATGTTACTTTAAACCCACAACAACCTGTCTACCATAAAAGAAATAATTCTTTGAGTGAATCATTTTGACAAGCATCACAGAGGCTTATGACATTGGTGGAAAACCAAAAATGCCTCTGGGAGTAGCAATATTCTTATTGGGCCATTTTAATGGCAATAAATGACATTACCACTACCTTTTATTGATTTCTGTTTATATGGTACTATAATTTTCTGCCTATCTATTCAACAAGTCATCAGAACAAATTTGGTTTCAACTTTTTACTTAGCTATTGCTAAAATGGTTATAGTGCAGTATTCCCATCCTGCACCAATAGAGGTAGCCAATAGGGCTTACATATCTGCCACCTTCACATTGATACAGAATTGACCAGCATTGATTGTTTTAAATTGTATGTCATCTCCACCAATATGTTGGTGGCAACATACTGAAGATGGAGCAACTTATGGCTCATTGTGAAAAAAATTTGCTTTTGTGAACAAAATTGATCAGATCTGTCTTGATTTGGACTCTAAAGTTGAAGCAGGCCAGCTATAACCTCAGCTATTGCTTGTTTTGCTTCAGATTATTATTTTGGATTTGTTTTTTCAGAAGAAATGAACAAGAAGTATAGAGAGAGGAAGGCCACAACCTGATTACCTCCCTCTTGCCCCTCTTACTCAATTTACCTGGTCAAAATATGGTTGTGGTGTAAAACACATTTGCATAATTATGCCCGATATACAACTGTGTTTCTTCCTGAGCCTGATTGGATTTGGCATGGATTACATCCAACTGGACAATGCAGCCTCGTCTTCATAGGGCTACCCTTGAAAATGTCTGGAAGGAACACTTGGTACAAAGGACAACTAGGCTAGAACAAGAGGTCGTATATAATTTCTGTGCTGAAAGTTCTGTACTTGTTGCCAGATATTTCCTAGGCACAGTCTGTGGTGTTGAACTTTAAAACCATTACCTGTGAGAAAACTCTTGCTGTTTTCAATTAGCCATTCAACAATTTTTATTAGAAAACATAACTGCATTGCTCCCTTCACAACGACACCAAAAAATTGGAATTTACAACTGACTTGCCTCAAGACATTGTGGGTGCTTCAACACTGGAGGTTTTTAAGAAGAGATTGAACAACCATTTGTCTGAAATGGTATAGGATTTCCTACTTGAGCAGGGGATTGGACTAGAAGACATCCAAGGTCCTTTCCAACTCTGTTATTCTGTTATTTTGAAGCAAAAGAGATTCCTTTAAGTCACGGGTGTCAAACTTGCCACATCACATGACGTATTGCGACATATCGCAACTTTTTTCGCATTGCTGGAGCTGGGGTAGGCGCGGCCTCCGCATGATGCAACCGGCCCGTGGGCCGGCAGTTTGACACCCCTGCTTTAATTAACAATTATTTATTATTTTATTTTGTATGCAAAAAGAAAAAAGAGAATAAAAGCAAAAAACTGTCATATATTAATCAAAACTAATCATATATATTCATGTCATGTTATACAGTTAAATTATTAACATTTGAATCACTGTACTTAATAGGAAAAATAAGAAAATTAAACATTTGAAATACAGTACATCTAGCAATAAAATGCTTTATTACGAGGGCAATTTGCAAATAATTCTCCGTTTGGTTATCAATGACAGATACAGAATTTTTATTATACCCATTAGAAAGCTACATTACATTACTTTTTGACATAATCACCATTCAAATTGAGGTACTTGTCATAACGTCTTAAAAGGTTTGAAATTCCTTCTGCAAAAAAATCTCCCACCTGAGAATGAAGCCACCCTGTAACAGCATCATGAAGCGCATTGTCATCGTCAAAGTGGTGCATCGCAAGCCACTGTTTCATGTGCCTGAAGTAGTGGTAGTAGCTTGGCGCCAAATCTGGGCTATGGGGGGGTGATCAAAAACACCCGAACGGAACTGCTTCAAAGGTTCTTGGGTACATCTAGTGGTGTGCAGGCGAGCATTATCGTGAAGCAACACCACACCAGAAGTCAGCATGCCCCGACGCTTGTTATGGATGGCTCGTCTGAGTTTTTGTAATGTTTCACAGTAGACTTCTGAACTGATGGTTGAACCACGCTCCATGAACTTCACTAGCAGTACCCTTTTGGCATCCCAGAATACTGTTGCCATAACCTTTTTGGTAGATAATGCTTGCTGAGGTGTTTTGGGTTTCTTTGGTGAATGCATATGATACCACACCATTGATTGCTGTTTGCTTTCGGGATTCATGTATGACACCCAGGTCTCATTGTCGGTCACAATTCTGTTAAGAAATTGTTCTCCTTCCTCGGCATAATGCATGAAAAAGTCCAAAGCAGAACCATTTGGTGTGTTTTGTGCTCCTCAGAAAGGAGTTTTGGTACCCAACGAGCACAGAACTTGCAGTATCCCAAATTTTCTATCACTACCTTATAGAAAAGAGTCCAAGAAATTTGGGGAAAGTGTAAAGAAAGTGCAGATATCATGAAATGAGGGACTTCATGGATCTTTTTGTCAATTTCCTACATGAGTTCATCGCTGATTACAGATAAGCGGCCACTTCTTGCCTCATTGTGCACATCGGTTTGTCCATGTGACATCAATGATATACAACACCTTCACTCATCATGTTTGGTCCATAAACATTACATAGTTTGCGATGAATCGCAGCTGCCAAAAGTTTTTTTACACACAGGAATCGTATTACTGCACGCGCTTCACATTTGGTGGGATTTTCTATGGCAAGGTTCATTTTCAATTAATCTAGTAGACGAGTGAACTGCAGCACAACCTTCTTCTTCCACTACTCACTGTCTACTGAACTACTGAGCATGGCACCATGGGATGGGCATTGCTATCCCCGCCTATTTCTCGCACATGCTCAAATGTAGGTTTATTTCTGAATTGCCCTCGTATATAAAGAAATAAAAGTAAATTCTTCAGATCATTGTATAATTAATGGAGAATGGGTATTCCAGCAACTTTGTAATGTTATTTTATCATTTATTTATTAATGCAATTAGAAAAGCAGCCAATATCCATTTCTGCTTTTCTACTAATTTCCAAACCATTGGAAATAATTAGCAAAACATGAACCCAACAAAAAGACAGGAATTCCTGGACTTTCCAGGAATTTCTGGACAATGTTTCCAGAGCAAACTTAATATGTTAGGTAACTTCTATACAAAAGGGACAATTTTAGAACAAAATCACATCATAGCCAAGGCTGCATGTTGAGTACCATATCACCTATAATTAACCAAACCTATTGATTTATCTTGAAAAGAGACATACATATTTCTCTGGAGTATATCAGGTAGAGTCAAAATAGCCTTCTGTCCAGGATCACATTCATACTTTCAAGTTCCTTATTCCATTGACTTGTTACCTTCTTTACAATCTTATTTCATAATTAAGTATATATTTACATGTCAAAAGATACTTGAACTGAAGACTATCACACAGTTCCAAGAAGAGTTAATATAGTGCAGTAGTTACACCAGAAGTCAAGTGGTGGACTAGAGACAGTAAATTCCAATCCCCTCTTATACAAAAGACTGGCTTAATGATGTTGGGTTATTCATTCTCTTGCAATTCAATGCACCTCATAGAGTTGTTTGTCATTCATTCTTTTTCAATTCAATCCACCCACTGGTTTGGGCTTTAGTATCATCAGTATGCTGATGATGTCCAATTATATCTTTTGATTCCAGACCAACCAAGTGAGGCTATCAAGGTTCTGTCCCAGTGCCTACAAGCTGTGTGTAGGGGAGGGTGTGTGTGTGAAATTTCCAAGTGGCACTTAGCTTACTCAGAGTTCCAGAAGTTGAAATAGCAGAAAAGACAATTGGAATGCTAATAGTGGAAAGAATTAATATGGCCAAATACAAAGTCCATGTTTAGACCTATGTTGTGGACATAAGAATGGCAAAAATAAGGGATTCTGTAATCCTTATTTCACCAGCAGATTTCAATCCTGCAGATTTGTTTAAGATGACCTTCACTTCTGTTGCCTAGGGTGAGTTAGTAGATCTTTCAGACTGCTAGGATGAGTTTGCCTGATTTTATTAGGAAGACTAATCCCATTCACCTGGAGTTGGACAAAATAATTGCAGAACCAGACAAGATAATGGGTGATGTCTTGCAATGTTTCTTGTAATTTTTTATTTTTTAAAACCAACTAAAGCTCCCAAAAGATCTTAAGTAAGCCAAAAGACCTAGTAGCCCCAGGATAAAAAAGCAGGACTCATTGAGAATTTACATGTAAGGATTATAACAGTCAATAAGTAGGATAAACAGGCAGAAGACTAGCAGAGCACATCCATGAACATCAACTAAAAGTCAGAAGATGAAAACTCCTTAATTGCACAACACATAGACAGATTTCACCATAATTTCAGTGGGGCGATAGTGAGCATCCTACACCAAGCTTAATCAAAAAATGGTAGAGAATTCCTGGAAGCACTCACACAAATCAGTCGTCAACAGGCACATAGAAATAAACAACATCTACGTATCATTCAAAAGAGACATTCAAAAAGTTAAAAAATCACAACACCTCCTGACCCTCAATCAACACCCAGATAAGCAGAGATTAACACCAAGCAGTAAGTAATACCCCTATCAAGGAGCTACCATCCCAGTAAACAACAACCTAATTAAGGAACCACTAAAAACACTCCCACCAACACTGGGCAAGCATAAACAAAGAGCAACCCCACTCACTTCTAGCACTGATAATGTCACCTAATTTGGTAATGAAACATCTGCAAGAAAGCAACCAAGCTCAGAAAGCATCAAGGACCCCACAACAAAAGATGAATCTTGGCAAGAGGGGGACAGATAATGAAGTATTATTTATTTATTTAGTGTATGGCAATATTACATTAGCCAGGAGATTACAGTGCTAAAACAAAGTAATTGGCTGCTGACAATTGCTAGTTTGTTCAATTCACACTGCGCACTATCCAGAGTGCACCGCAGGGAGTGAACTACCTCCACAGAAGGCTTGACAGCATTTTGCAGCAGCATCCACATTCAGGTATCACATTTGGGCAGGTCTGGCACTGGTTGAATTCATACTAGAGTTGTGGAAAAACATTTTGCTGTATCACTGAAAAAGCCCATTTTGAAATCTGAGTAGATGTAATTAAGGTGTCTATAGCAAACCATCTTATAATCATAATTAAGACATTATGAGCAAAATGCAAGCAAAATATACAAATATATAAATTATCATGCAACTGGTTATTTATTTCTTCCTTTGGACGCTTTCACCAGAACAAATAAGATATATCCACCATGTATCTTGCTAGCCTTGCTAATGGCTGGCTTCTTTAGTAGAGTGGCTCAGCATCACTTTCCATACGGCCTTCATGATCTTCCTTATGGACACTGATTAAACCCTTGGCATATGCTATATCATTAAAATGCTCCCAAACTATTCTTCACTATGTTCTCAGCTTGCCACTCACGTTTACTTCCCCTCTGCAAATCTCTAGCTATATTGGATTGTTTGTCATGAGGCCATTCATTTCAGTTGAATTACAAGCTAGACAGAGAGAAAAGCAATCACAAAGGCTCACCCGCGTTTACCAAATTCTGCATGAATCCAACCAATACATACTTCTGAATATTGGTTTGTCAATTTGAATTTGTTTTCAAGTCCAATATAGGTGATATTAGAAAAAAAATGCTGTATTATCCATAGGTGGTATTAATTATAACAAACTCACCAGTCTTCCTTCCTTCCTTTTTTTTATATATCCCAAAATATTAGTGATCCAGTTATTTATTGCATCTCTATTTAATACTGCACATGCCTAAGAACTAGCAATCCAATTTAAGCAAAAATTATGATAATTTATTTAAATAGTCTATATAATGGAGAAGGTGCTATATAAAGTACAAGTACATGACATCACCTTTGTGTAATCCCACACACACTTCTTTTATATGCCAATGTTACTTTTAATGTGGGCCCTAACCTTTAATAAAACATGCACTATGAAACAAATTATCTGTTCTATGGCAAATATAGCTGCATATTTTTTTTTCATTTTACTTTCAGCTACGGCAAGGACAGGTCTTAGGTATTTATTGTACTGAAAGAACTCTCAAATGTAATCCTCTGTTTTATAAATCTCATTGAATAGTATTCTAATCAAACCACAGCTTAACTCTCTCCCCACCCTTGCAATTTTTTCAAAGTTGTAATTTTATATTCATTACACAAGACTGTGGAAATCAGAGGAAAGCTTAATTAAAGCTGAATGGTATAGCACTGATCCTTAATTCCTTGGGCTATATTCATACTGCTGCACATAAGGATTTCTAGGAGCTGAATGTTTTGGATTTGATCCCTTTTCATGTGTAGATAGTGTTTAACCAGGGGGTCTTCAGACTTCATTGCAATTGTGAAGAACTTAGGACCCTCAGATACAGGATAGGCAATTTGTTCCCCATAAACATCAGTTTGCTCATGGATACTTCTTTTGTCCTCCTGTCCCACCAGATTTAATCTTAGTCTTTTAATTAACAAAGAAATAAACAGGAAACTGTCACGTTGCAAAATGCTACTTATTTGCATTTTTTAGACATTCAACTTCATGGATTGCTATAGTCCAATGTTTTGTAAATATGTCTATCTGTCCAAAGTTAAACTAGGGTAGTAAGGAGTTTCTAGTAAGGCTAAGATAGGGAACAACTATCAATTTGTTCAATTAATAGGTATTTGGGGGCTAGGCATGCCCATCAAGGCAGCCACACTCTGTCAACATACCAAATATGTTCGCCAAATCCCAAAATTTTCTATTTCTGTTCCAAATATTAGACTTCAATTTCCATTATCCCTTGCTCCAAGTCCATGCTCTTTGGAGATGTGGGGAGTTGGAATCCAGCAATATATCTTCACTTCTGCCCTGTGAAGCCACCTTCTCTGATTCATTAGTCAAATGGGCAGATTGATGGTACATCTTAACCTCTCTGCCCTTTGCATTCTGTGATTGTACATTTTGGCTACAATCATAAATCCACTTACCTATGACTTAGCCCAATTAAAATCAATCAATAGGACTGTGCAGTAAATTCGCTGACTTTACCATGACATACCTATCCACTGAAGAAATATTCTCAACAGAATAGCTGAAAATACAGATAAAAGAGGGAGCTGAAATAGAATTTGTTTGCTTAACATGAAAACATGTGAAAAGTTACTGTAATATAAATATCTATTCCAAAGTATATGTTCAAGTGATTTACTCCTAAAAGGGGTGCATAAGATTATAGCTGTAGTGATTTTCCAAAATAAAATAAGAAAATGGGACAGGATGCAAGGCATTTTTAATATCTTATTAGTTGCTTTTGTTCTTTGAAAAGTATGGTTTTATGAGAGAAATGCTTGCTAGCAGAGGACTTTGATACTGTGCCAATCAAACTAGTAACACCCCAGCCCCCTCAAAAGAAAAAAAAATAAGCTAGGGCTGTAAACAATATGAAATCTCTGTCGTAAAATTTGTAGATTCCATCATTATATCAACTTCCTTTAGTTGTAGCACAACTTAAAAAAAACTATAAACAATAATGTTTTCAACTAATAATATCCTGAATAGACTTTTTTTTATCTTGTAATAGGTAAGTGCGGATTACCCCATAACCAGAGTGTAATGAAATTGTCAACATTCTCTTCATTTCTTCGTTTCCTGACAAATGGTGTGAACATATCACCTTTTTCTCCTAATGGAAAACCTAACTGGAATATATCAAAATGCTATTAGGTTTTTCATTTTCTTCCACAATCTAATGCTGTGGAATGCATACAACCTTCATGGATGCAGCACTGTATCCTCGTCCCTGATAAAATGACTATAAGAGGGGAAAAAATATCAGGTGGAATCATTCATTTATTTTTTTATTCCAATTCCTTTGTTTTTCACTTAAAAATGGTGTGAAGAGATTTCCTTGCTTTTGCACTTATGAAGAGATTTTTGCAAACTGAAATGTTTTTAAAATGTCATCTAACTTCACTATATAAAAAACATATGTACTTAATTTGAGCATGTGTCTAATTAAAGAGTTTAATTAGACAGTCAGTGGAGTCAATGGAACTGTCAAAAGAATGGAAAATGCAGACATTATGTATGTGAATCATATTTTTAGCACATAGGATGAAAAGGCAATTGTCATTACCTTACAGAGTCTTCTTACTGCAATATTATGTGGAAATAAAGGCATCAAATCACTGTATTCTCAAGAGAAATCTATCTATCCTATTCATTCTTTAATTCATTCTGTCTTGACTCAGACCAATAATGGGATATACAATAAATCCACACTTGCATGCATAACATGTTCATGTCAGTGTTGAGACTCTTGAAGAAATTCTTTTGACAATATACCTCTTTTCCCCTTCTCTCTAATATGATTGCACAATACAAAGTACATATAGCTTGTAATTCTCTTGCTATTGGCATATAGGGAAAAGCCCATGTTAAAAAGTTGTGGACCATAACGTGTTATAAAAGCCGAAGATCAAGTTTATCTTGAAAGCAATGTGTTGACTTCTTCCTTGCATGAGAAATATTTTGGTGAATCATTAGATAGGGTAGCATTTATTGCTTCACAAGATGCCCATGTAACATCTTAACAGAAAATATTCCCCGAGGAAGTGCCAGACTGTTTCTATTGGAAACTGAACTGCTAGGTTTATCTGGAAGATTTGGCCCATGAATCAAGCCTGTGGGATGAAAAAGAAGACAGCTGTCAGACAGTATGTGTCTGCTTGGATGACACATTATTCAAAGTATGAAATTTAGGTTTTCACGGCCACCTACCTTGCTTACCCAACAGAGATTAAATATAGTTATGAGGCAGTCAGTCTATTCATATTTGCAGAACTTCAAGCAGAGGGCTACAAATTTTGGCTGTTTGATAGTCATTGGTTCATTGATCTTGCTTTTCCTTCCAAATAACTGAAGAATTTGGCGGAAGGGTTGATTCCATTTTTCTCTTCAAACTGAAGAGCTGAAGTAGCTGAAGAGATTCATGCTGCTTCTAAGTATGTCTAAAGAACAGACAATGAAAAAACATAAATGTATCCTGAGCTCTAGTTACAGTACCAATCAAATAAATTAAACTTCCTGTTTTTTTCTACTAGTGCTTATTTAACTTAATGAAAGAGCTTGAGTTAGAAATTTCTTACCAAAGGAAAAGAACATTTCAAAGAAAGAGGTAATGATGTTCTTAAGCTTATCTAGCTTCCAGGTAGCCAAGGCATGTGTTAATCTCTTCTCTTTCATAATACAATACTTTCTCCACTGCTTTGAAGCTTTCCTACTGTATGTTTAATTACATTCCAAAGTAAGTCTTATAAGAAACCTCCTACTGGATTTTATCTATTGTAGTGCTTCTGAGATATTTAATGGATTATTCCTTTGAGAAATAAATAGAGAATTTCTCATTCCCCTGGAGAAATTTGGAAAGATTGCCCATCCAATTTCTTTGTTTATTTCCCACTTTTCCACATTTTCTGCTGATGCACTCATCTAGGTTGGAAGTTTGGATGGTGCCAGTGATCTCGGAAATTCTGTTTTTGAAGGAGCTTCTAACCATGGGACATTGAGGGATTCTTAGTGAAAAACCAATGAAAAGCATTCCTAAACTTACTAAATTTTGTGAAACCAGACATCAAAATAATAACATTTGAATGTTCATGTTAGGCCTCTCTGCTTCTTCTACATTATCTTTTGAACATTCATTGAGCTAAGGATGATCAATGTCTTAATGATATCATCCAAAAATATGCAAAATATAACATTTAAAAAGTTTTGAATTGCAGCTCTCTTCATTCATCACATTTGCTGATGCTGATTATGAATGATAGAAGCTAGATTTAAATCTCTGCATGACCACACATTGACATTAAGGGTAAAATCATATGTTGCTTGTAAAAAGACCCAAGTTCAATTTGCAGTATTGCTAGTTAGGTCCTGAAAAAGCCTCTTTTCTATAACTGCAGAGTTATTGTCAGAAATAAGCCAGATGAATCCAAGGCATACATAACTGATAGAAGTATCTTTTCTTAATTTGGTGCCCTAGAATCAACTCATTGACTAGTTCTCTAACAGTGCTGATAAAAGAGCATTCATTGGACAAAACAACAAAAAGACAGCTGATGAATTGTAGGACAGTTCATACAGAACCACCCAGAGTTGCTGGGAGTGGGGTGGCTTACCAATTTAATGAATCATCATCATCATCATCATCATCATCATCATCATCATCATCATCATCATCATCATCATCATCATCATCATCTATATAGACCCCTAAATTTTGTCCTCTTTCTCTAGCTTATTGTAGTTGTCACCTCCAAGTTCTGCTTCCGTGTATCTGATTTCACTGCCATGGGGCATTACTACCATTTTTACACTATTGGTAGCAGATTAGAATTTTTTTTCTAGGAGGGCAAGGTATCCTTACTTGCTGAAAAATAGCATCATTCAGAAGAGTGGAAGGGTATAATCTTGCTCTCTGATATTCAGCATAACTTGTATAGACATAACATTTTATGATATCTCTTTTCAATGTTAAGAATTAGAGCTCTTAAAACCGTAGAAAAATTATTGGCAGAAGTGCTTTGAATCATGTGAAAGTGCAAGTCCAGCCATTCTTTAATTCTTTTTCAGACTTTTGTTGAAGCCTGAGAAAAGACTTAGCTGTGTAAAATATGTTCCTTTTAATGAGTCATCTCTTTAAGGTAGCAATTCCTTTTTTATGCTCATACAGAAGCTTTAAAAAGGGTATAGCTGCTTTAATAAGGTATCTGTACAGGTCATTCCTACTGCATGTCAGAAAGCACCTCTTCAGAATCATTTTCAACACCCTATTAAGTATTAATCCAGAAGTTGTCTCACCCATTATGTGCAGATCATCCCTAATTACTGCTATTTCTTCTTTTCAATAGAGCTAACACTAGGTACTATTTGAAATTTTGTTTTATGTTGAAAGAACAATAAGATGAATAAGAACTGACTGTCTTTCATTTCCCAAAATGGGTAATCTGACACTTCTTTAGGGTTCAGCTTCACAGTGAAACGCAGCATTTAATTTTTACATAGAAGAAACATTCTGAAGATTCAAAAGTTGCTATCTATATTTCAGTTTTCCCACTGGGATGGCAAATGATCAAATATTCACCCTTCTCACAATAAAACAAGTTGTGCCAGATGTTTTAAAATCTGGGCACATCAAGTGTACTCATTTAAGCAATTATTTTGTTTCTGTAATGTGCATTATATTACTTCTTGTAGTCTAGCCTGTTAATACATATGGTGCTTTACAGAGCATGTAAGCAAAAGACAGAATAATCATGTCTCTGTTCTGGGAATTAAAATGATATGGAATAAATGTGAGGCATATATGTGAAAGTCATTTAATATATGTGAAAGTCATTTAATATATGTGAAAGTCATTTAAAATGCCAGATTAAAAAAGAGCAAAATATTTAGATTCATATTGTGCAGAAACAAAGGGACAAATTTGTAGCAGGGTTTTAACATACTAGCTAGTAAACTCCAGATTGGGTCTATGAGTATAAGGAGACAGTTTTTTCTGCTTTTCCTCTCCAATGCAGCCATTGTGTCAACCAGGGATATCAGCCTTCCTTAGAAAAAGTCAAGATCAAATTAACTAGCACCCTTTGGCGTCACAATAATAACATCCCTAATTGCACACATAGTAATTTACATAGTATTACCCTATAAGCTTTGTGCTGCAATTTTTATTTAGAAGGACATTTTGACTTAAATGTCTTTTCTTAAAGCATCAAAGGCACATGTTTATCAGTACTACTGCATTGGTAGCATGCATGAAACCCGGATATTGAATTGCATAGGGATTTGTAAAACATTGCCATTTTAACAACAAAGGCACACACATTATCACTATCTATACAGCAAAATCATAGCAAAGTGAATCCTACCTAAATATTTAAATTTCTAGAACATTCCAGAATATGTAAGCAAGCAATAATGTTTAACATTCCAGTGTAGGTGGTGTTTGTGTATTATTTTTAATTAGAGAGGTGAAATATCTACCTCATTCATTTCCTTCAGCCATAGCGGTTCAAAGTGGATGCTCCATCCACTAGATATCTGTCAGAAATCTGGATTGGATACCCATTACTGAGATTGATAGGCATTATCAAACCTCAAAATACATGTGTGTTCCTTTTTTTAAATATTAGCTGTCACATTGTGATAAGTTGTGTTTGGTTGTACGTTGCATGGCATAATGTATAACCCAGTGGGCTCAGCTCTGAAGGGGAAGCATATTTTATATTTTAAACTCCATGCTGGAGAAAAAAAGCAGAATGGACAACAGCAGCTAAAAGGAACACATATATAAAACAAGAGAAGTATAGAAGAAATAAAAAAAATATTACTACATTTTAATATGTAGTTATTTTTATTACAGAAATCCTTCTATAAGGAAAATAAGAATTTTACTGCTTTCAGGTGGATTTGGGCACTGATAGGCATGTGAATATTTAATTTTTAAAAACAATCTGAATTTCTGTTACATAGTTGTTTGTTGAGGTAAAGAGAGTTGGTTCGAGTAGGATGCCACCAATGAGTATAATTTCTGCTTTTGTTGTTTATCTCAGAGGTACACAACTCTATTCAGTCATTTTGAACAATCCTCAGTTTAACAACTGAATGGTGTTAAATCAGTTAAAAATAAGTGTAATGACTTGAAGACTGGGCAAGGGCATGTACAGCATTTAAATAACCTCTAAATTTGGATGGTAAAAAGTACAGTATATAATTACAATAACAGTAGGAAAAAGTAGATTGAATCTTTTTAAAATGTGGTTTTACTCAGGGTATGACCACATTCTATTCCTTATGATAGCCATTTTCCCATTGCTCCATACACATGTGACTCTCAATTGAAAAAAACAGTTGTGGTATCATGATGTATCTTGTATGGTTGTTCACTATGCATATTTATGTATGTTCAGTCAAGCTGGAAGACTATCAAATGCTTTTGTACTTCTGGATCTCTAGCAAAGGAAGTCTTACCAATATTTACATACCTCATGACACATTGGTATACCACATATTCTCGAACTGTGGTTCACAACCCTTAGGAGACAACAGCAATTTGAGGATAGTATATTTGTTCCTCTGTGCGTGAATGAAGTGTGTGTATGCATTATTTTAAAAACTTTACTTCAGGCAAGGTATAATATCTAGACTTTTGACTATTAAGGCATAGGCTAGAAACTAGGACACTGTGAGTGCTAGTCCTGTTTTAGACATGAATTGGGTGATCTTGGGCTAGACATTCTCTCTTAGCCCTAGGAAGCAGGCAAATGACAAACCACTTCTGAAATCTTGCCAAGAAAACTTCAGGCACAGGCAGTTTCCAGGAGTCAAAAAATTGATTTGAAAGCAGAGAAAGAGAGAGAGAGAGAGAGAGAGAGAGAGAGAGAGAGAGAGAGAGAGAGAGAGAGAGAGAGAGTTGGCAAACTGTTTTCCACCTAGGTTATTCTTAATGGAAGCATAAGGGTTTATGAACTACCAAGAATGTGATATTCTTAAAATACATATGTACATGCCTACATCCATCTCTATTACAATGTTGTGCAAAGCATAAAAAGAATAAGAAATAGTAAGCAAAGAGAAATAAAGGCAGTTGAAAAGAGAAAAAAAACAAAATCTAATTAAACTTAGTTTACATCAATACCGTGTGCTATGGCAATCCACAAATGGAGCCACAAATATTGACATCATGGCTTCACTAAATTGAGGCTTTCACATGATGTTTTTAATAAGATAAAGAATAAGTTAACTAGGTTTCCAGTTTTAGTCATTCCCATGCCAGAACTGGATTTCCTATAAGGAAAAGACAATACCAATTAATTTTGGCACATTTTGGTCAGGATTCCATAATCACACCAAAAAAAAGCCTAGTTTTACTCCAAAAATAATATTACTATTCTGAATAAACCAGGACTTCTAAACCAACATACAGTTGCCTGTATTCCATCAACTTGGAGATATTAGACTATATTGACATACTTAGGATGCCTGTTTAAATTATTACTTATGTGGTAGAATAAATGTTATACTTGCATATAGTATCGAGTTTTCTGCTTGAACCGGGGTTGGACTAGAAGATCTCCAAGGTTCCTTCTAACTTTGTTATTCTGTCATTCTGAAGTAGTATATCTACCAAGTCATTGTTATGTATGTAGAAATCTAAACATTATTAAACTTTTTATCCATTTTATTTTACAAAGATGTATGGTTCTATAGTTTTTAAATTTGACATATTCATAAAAATTTAATGATTAAAATAAGTGTTTTTATTTCTTGCCCAACCATAACCCAAATAAATTTTATAAAGTTAAAATTTTGATGAAATTGATCACAAGTAAAACTGGGGAAAGAGCAAAGTAAATGCATTCGCTAACCATTTGGAATTTGAAATAGGCCAAAATATATATTTTTAATTCTTATTCCTCTGCTATTGCTTTGGCTCTGATATTTTGCTTGATTTATGGACAAGCCTTTGAATAAAATAAGTCAAGTATCACATTTGCTATACAAAGCAAAGCGTTGTTCATGACATCATTTAAAATAGTGGCTTAGAACCAAATGAACACATTCTTTGAATTGAACCATTGTAAATAATGGAATTTAATTAAGTCAGACTAACTTAAATCTCATTGATTTCAGCTAGTCTACTCTAACTAAGTTTGGATCCAATCCAATATCATTAAAGAAAATACTATTTAACTTTAATTCCACTTAAATATTTAAAAAATCAAGATTAACTACCCAGGTTTTCATCTGTTTTAACTGTTACTTATAGTAATTAGCAGACCAATAATTCAGATATTAGTTATGAGAAATTAGTTTGCATATATAGTGACAAGATGATTTTACAAATACAATAGGTTGATGGATCATTATAAAAAATGAGCTGTTCAGTTTTAAAACTATTTTTGGCTTTCTGGAATATTAACCATGTGTTTAGTAAGGGATAATCCAGACCACATATTAAAAAAAACAAATTTAAATAAATAAATATTTGTTTGTTTGTTTATTTAAATTTATATAGCTGCCCTTCTCACATACATTATTCTGGGTGGCTCAAAGTTAAAATAAGAAAAACCCCTCAAATTATTTTTTTTAAAATGAAGAAATCAAAACAAAAAAAACCCAAATTAACAAGAAACATAAAACAAACTAAATAAATAAGCTACAGTACATAGCTCTTACTCTTAAACAATCTTCTCCAGCCATTTTTGAACTTCAATTTTCTTCATGTGCAGATGAGATTCTAGACAGGATCAGCAGTAGAACCTAGAGCACGGGTGTCAAACTCGCGACGTCACGTGACATGTCATGACGTATCGTGACTTTTTTCCCATTGCTGGCAATGGGGTGGGCGTGGTTTTGGCGTGACGCATCCGGCCCGCGGACTGGCAGTTTGACACCCCTCACCTAGAGGGATCAGAGTAAGAAAATAAACAGCAAATAAGAAATCTGCATTGCTAGGTAGCAATGTAGGTATTTTTGGAAAGAGGTAACATTGATCTCTGCTCAACCCTTCCCAATCATGACAGCAACTTTCAGGTTGCTGTACTGTCAAAGTCCAGACTCCCTGCTACTATTGCCTGAAATACTGCTGAGCATTTTGCTTATGGCATATGATTTTCTACCACGCCAGCCCCTACGTTGGCTACTTCACAGAGATAGGAATGCCCCTGAACTGAAACAATGTTGCCATAATTTTTTAGGATCTTCTAGACAGGGATCTTTAACAGAGATAAAATAATGCCTGGTTCACTAGTATATAGAAAGCTTCTGGCATGAAACTTGATAGAAACTGTTGCAGAACTATTAATAAAGGTAGTTCTAGAAGATCTTAAAGACCAAAAGAGTGCAAGAGGTTTTCTTTTCTTAAAAAGGCTGGCTGTTACATTTTCATATACTAATTTGTAGATATAAATTTGTGGGGGAGGGAAATGTACAGGCATGTGCATATAAAAATATATATGCTTAGTAAGATTTGCCTACAGGAAGGAAAATAATTAGCTGTTGCTTTTCTGGGGGGGGGGGGAAGTGAAAATAGTCAGCAACGGGGGACTTGTCCAGTATGGAAGGAAAATAAGGAAGAAAGCGGTGCTGGCAAATGGGAAGACGTGGTGGTCTATTAATTGACAAAATATCTTAGGATAGGTGTAACATACCCTGCCACCCTAATGTTCTCCTTGCCTTAAAAGATTTTGGTAATCCAAATAAATGCCCACATATTTTATCATGTTTTTGGAAAAACAGATTAAAATGTCAATCCTGTACCATGCAGTGATGACATCACATCATTTCCATATCCTCTAAAACCCTGATTTTTCAGTTTTTATCTTTATGATTATTAAGAGGTTGCATCAAGATTTAGTTAAAATATCTAATTTGAAAGCAGTGGGACCTTTAAATTACAGCTAACTTAAGTCTTATTAATTTTAATGGAACTTATGTATTTCTAAATCTGGATTGTGTGAAGACCTTTCAACATTGAAGTGCACATTACAGTACTATTAATTTCTATTATTAATCAGTTTGGTTGCCAAGTTATTAGAACTATGATGTGGACCCAATCCAGCCAAAATTCAGGCTTTTTAAGAGCATATTGAATGTTTCTCTTATGTGATCCCTCTTAATTAATAACTGAAATAATAATCAAGACGAATATACAAGATAGGTTAAGCTTAGTCTAAGAGCAATCCAGGTCAAATTAGATACAATATTTGTGCCCTCTCCTATTGGCCTCATCAAGACTTAGTTGTGATTAATGTTTGCTTGAGTCAGTCCTTAAAGGGAGTGGAGTCTTTTCTGTCGTCTTGAAACCCGTCTACACAGACTGGCCTGAAGAATGGCCTCAAGGCACATGACTGCTGAAGTTCAACAGGCCTGGCAGTGTAAACTGCCTGGAGGGAAAGCTACTGAGGACCATACAGAAATTGCTGGGAGCTCTTCGGAAGAACATATACATCAGGGAGCTTCAATCAACTGATCAATCAGCAAAGAAACAGGTGAGGCTTCCTTTCTTAAAAAGTGTATTGTTGTGCAAGGATATATTCCTCATCAGAACTTACTCGTTTCCAGATGGCTTGTACACTTTTGCTATATTTGTATCTAGACATTGACATGGTAACATGCTGTAACTGGTCTTCATGCCAATTTCACTATGATCAACAGTCCTTAAGTGTGTGCTATATAAGGCATCTCCAGAAAATATTGCTTTTATTTATTTCTTGAGACTTCAGAAGAGAACAACTAACCCCTGGCTTATACCAGCAATGAGAAATTGGGGTGGTGGACAGTAAATGAAATCAAATGTATTTTCATTTAGCCATTGATTCATTGATCTTCTATTGCTTTTGAGGGGTAGTAGGGCAAAGAGCTGACTTTGAGAAAACAAGCTGGCTTTTGTAAAAGGGAAGTGTCACAGTGTTTTAATTAAGTGATGACATTTTTCTTTCTTTAAAAAAAATTAATAAAACACAGAAGGAATTCAATTGCTTCTTTCAACAATTCAGGAAAAAGAGCAGAGTGTTAAAACAAACTTTCCTGCTTTTATTTTCAGAAGTGGAGAGGGTGTAGGGGGGAGAGAGACTTGGGAGCCAAATATAATCACTCCATTAGTATTATTAATAGCATTCAGCTTGCTTCACATGCTTTAAATCAGACAGTGTTGTCGTGAGCCTTGTATTTGCAAGCACTGTCGGAACTACTGAAGGCTTTCGTAAAAGAACAGAAGTGTCTTCATAGCAACTGCAAACAGCCTTTGGGGAACAATAGGCTTACCTATAGGGTCTTGAGATATTTCTGGAAAAGCCCAACCAGTTGCTCTATTATTCTTCAAAAGTTACACACTCCTTGACCCAGCTACATTTTAATAAGCTCTATTGCCACTTCACAGTCACACATCTCTTTACCCTCAACCTCCTAAATCCCTTTGGGCTGGCTTATTTGCACAGCATTCAGATCCCATTGGGCTGTCCTCATCCAGAGGGGTCTCCCTTTGGTTATTTCATCAACCCCTCCTATTTCTCTTATTCATTTTCTGCCTGAACATTTGTTTTCAGAAAGAGATCTCTAAGAATTATTTAATTATTGCCAATGAATATATCTGTCAAGATAATTAAGTAGAACAAAGCCTTTGGCAGAAAGACAATAGGAAGAAGTAACACAAGAATTTGGAAACAATGGTAATAGTGTCATTAACTCCATAAAATTTTTCAAGCTTGTCGGAATCATTCAGCACAAACAATGTGGGATGCTATTATAAAAGCATTGTCTAACGAGGAAGTAATTTCTGCTTGGAATTTGCTGACTTGTTTTGTTAATTAATCTCCTCAAGGTCATTTGCTTTGTTGAATGAAGATGCAAAGTCTTTGCTGCAAGAAAGCTGTGCCAAAAGAAGAAGCATTCTATTTTAAATATTTTATTTGTTTCTTTTCTCAGATATATCTTTAACTGATCCCTTTCATTAGGCTGAAGTAAAACTGTCTGTGTTTGGAATTGGACCTGATCATTTGGCCCCTACCTACTGAGCTTCTCGTGTTACTTCTCATTTTAGCCACATTTTAGTACACAGCAAAGAAAATAAGACGGTATCATCAAATAGTACTACCACTTGCTACATACTGCAGCTAAGATATTAGTTAACTATTTAATTATTTTCATTCACTGTTTTTCTCTCTTCTGCCCAAGCACTCATAAAAAAAAACTCTAATAAATCAATGAAACAATTCTAAAATTAGTGACCATTTGATCTTAAAACAGCGGGTGTTCCATGACTTGAGGTTTTTAAGAAGAGATTGGACAACCAGTTGTCCGGAATGGTATAGGGTCACCTGCTTGGGCAGGGGTTGGACTAGAAGATCTCCAAGGTCCCTTCCAACTCTGTTATTCTGTATTTCAATAGTCCATGAAAATACCATCCTCTGCAGATACAAGGCCATGGAAAAAGTCCCCCTTGGTTCAATGGGAGCTTTCTCTCTCAATTCAAGCCTCATCACTATGGCTTCAGCATTAACAATTAAACTGCAGTCATGTAATAGGTATATTTTGATTTGAGTCATGTTTGACTGCTGATGACTTCATGGGCTCAACCATATAAATATCTTGGCCAGGATTCAGTAATGGTTTGCTATTTCAGGGTGTTATTTTGTTTAAAGTAACACATAGGATAAATAGTGGAAAAGAAATAAATTAACATATGTTTTAATGTGCCTCTTTTTGTCCTGTATGCCCTGTAAATGAGGCAAATTTTGAGAAACTGTCGTCTAAGATGCACAATATATCTGAATAATGGGAGAGAAAGAGGAAAATGGGGGGGGGGAGGAAGAAAGGAAATGGAAAGGCAATGAAGTCTTAATGTTGACATCTTTAAGAAACAGCATAAAGTATCATCTTAGCAAAAATAAGGCTTATTTTAGTCTTCAGACACAGCATGGTGAGAAGAGCAAATGAAATAGTAACAAACAAGCAGCTGGAAGGCAGATCTCATGATTTTTGTGATGAGGATAAGACATGGAGATGCACTGCGGAAAGTCATTTCTCCCATATTCATGCAGAAGGAGGCGTTGGGGGGGGGGGAGAGAGTTATATATATATATATATATAACTCTAATGAAAAGGAACAAAGCTCATCCTGAAAACGAATGTAGCTATGTTTGTCAGGCAGGCATTAATAATTCTTACCAGCATACTTCCACAGATTGCAAATTGACAATGTGTGTGTGTGTGTGTGTGTGTGTGTGTGTATAGATAGATAGATAGATAGATAGATAGATAGATAGATAGATAGATAGATAGATAGATAGATAGATAGATAGATAGATAGATAGATAGAATATGAATATAGGAATATGTATATTAAATAGTTCAATTGTATTAATTGCCCTGTTGTTAAAATAAACTTTTAATTATTATTTTATAATTCAGGTGGCCCAGAGATTTTGGAAATGAAATCCACAGGGTGTGGGTTCCCCATGGGGCTTCTATTAAGAAGATGTGTCTGGAACAGTCCTTGTGAATCTTGTTGTTAACCAACCTTTATGTTTATTCCCTATAGATAGATACCCAGCTCTGGAAATCAAGATCTTGAATATAAAACAGAAAGCAATAAATATTTCCCCATCCCTGCTGGGCTCAAATTCCTGAAAGAGATTGTATCCATTTGTATCAATACTAAAAAGGAGATGCTCCAGGCAGATGTTACCTCTGTAATTAAAAACACTGAAGAATATTCTTAGAATTAGAAAAGAAGCATGCAGCATATTATTCAACTCATAATGCTTTGTTTTATTACAATTAATTTTTTAAAGAACTTAGCAGCTGGGGAAAAAGGCATTGCTATTTAAGAATTTTGTATTAGATATGCATGAAATCAGCTGTTAAAGAGAATACCAAGAAAGAAGGCAGACAGGCAGGCAGGCAGGCAGGCAGGCAGACAGACAGACAGACAGACATTCACCTTGCATGGAAAACAGTTTCAAATATTCTGTATCAATTGTTGGCCGACTGATTTTTATATTTAAAGAAACTTAAATATTACTATTTCTACACCCACCCATTTACATTGGAAGGGTAGACTTGTTTTTTAAAAAATACATGCACCTCTTGCTTAGTCTGCCAGCCGCACCCAGCTTGTGGCACAGTGATAAGCCAGTTCAGTTCCAGTTGCTTCCAGTTAGATTATCACTAATGGAAAAAGCAACATCAAAAGAAAAATGGAGAAAGAAGCAAAAGTTCTTTTGCCCGTGCATAAAATGCATCTTTTTATATATTCAAATACAGTTGTAGGTAATATTCATGACTCATATTAAATGAAACCTAGAATTACACAAAATGCAACAGACATATATTGAAGTGAGCATTTTATTATGTGTCATGTCAGTCAGATTAAAGAAAAGAATGCATGACATCAACAGGATATTGCATGTATATCAAGCAATCTATTTATATATGATAGGGAGGGTTTGATTCTGGAAGGAGTGACAACCCCGTAAAATAACTGCTCGCCTTCAAAATTACAATAAGATGAAACATGTACATTTTTGAATGCACATTTTTTTATTAAAAAAAATGCAATTAACAAAATAGGGATAAATATGTTTGGGAATCAACAGTGACATCCAGAATAAGAGAGGAGAGAACTAATCTGCAGAGATGCAGAAAGGTTATTGGGTAATGTCTCCAGCATTCCAGTCTGGAGAGAGAATGGATATGAAAAGCCAAAGGGTCTGTGAGAAATATTCCAGGGAAGATAATTTAATATGAAGCAGTGATGAGTTTTCTCTCCCACAGAATAATATGAAAATAGTGAGATTGCCTGATTCTCTGTGATGTGTCTAAGATTATAATGGTGATGCCATACCATTATTGCTTAATAAAACAACCAAAAATAAAGGGATTTTTTGTAGCCTTCTTCCCATTATGTATTTTGTTCCTCCAAACAATATTTTGTTAAATTCATATTTCTTCTCTTTGACTTCCTCCCTAGTATAGCAGTCAGTAAACAACTGTGGAAATAGAGGCCTGACTGTAGCTATCATCGAACAATTCCAGGCATTGCTTAGCTCAGCCATCTTCTTTTCCCCGCCTTCTTCTGACTTCAAGGTTATCTTTGCTGTGAAAATAAATAAATAAGGATAACAACTAAAACTGCACCTGCTAAATTCACTAACTGCAGAGATAAAGTGCAACGAGAGAGAAATTTCTTGGGTTCACAATCATCGCACTTGGATACACATGCAAGGTTTGGAATAAGGGTAAAAGAACAATCAGTGGTCAATTGACTTTATTTCCTTTTCCAGAATGATAATTTGTATAATTATATATGTTTCCAAGGTTATCTGAGCAGAACGCACAGGAGCTATCTGACAAGCCGCTCATAAAATCTGTCAAATGAGAAAAGCAGAATTTCCATGCAAGGTGCATTTAAGCCACATTCTGCAAATAATGTGAACAACGGTAGTCAAATATCCTCCTCCCCCCCCCCAAACCATTATTTGCCAGAGTTCATGGCAATTTTCAAACCATACATTTGGTGGAGCTACAGGACAGAAGCAATCAGAGCTGACTTTCTACATCAGTAAATTCCAGCTGTATTTTCTCATAACCTTTCCTTCTTTGTTCAAATGGGAACTTCCATTTTAAATTGCAATCTATGACTTTTGAAACAGAAGTTAAAGCCTCTTGCTGGCAAATTCTTCTAGTTGCTACTTCGACTTCTTGCTTTTTTATTTTTTCAAAAGACATCATAGTTGTGTTATGTTGAGACAAAGATGCCAATATTTTTAAGGAGACAACCCCATGCCCCCACCCCATTCACCCCATGTGAGTGAGGTTACCAAGAAGATTATGCATTAAGAAATGCCAGACTAATGTTGAAATTCAATATGTCAGCTGCTTAGGAACAAGGATTAAATTCCTTCCATGATATATTGTTTGCATTTATTCATAATACTTGTGATGCTGAAAACTCACTCCGCTTTAAGCTTAATTACTTGTGGCTTTGAAATGCATTTGCTAAAATCAACTTAAAGGCGGGTGGGGGCAAACAAATGGAATATGGCAATAAGCAAGTTGTGGTTTGACACAGTCAAAAATAAGACCCAAGGAAACAATATTAAGAGCAAGTGCCAGATTTTTAAATAATCCAGACAAACCAGCATGTGCTGTTCTTTGGATTGCTATCAGCAAGCAGAGGTACTGAATTATATTTCCTCAAAAGTAGACTTCATAAGAAGAAATATCTTGGTAAATTCTGAAGCTGGCGAAAATATAGATTTTAAAGCCATTTAGTTAGCTGACAGGAAAAATCCTTTTGTGTTTCTGCTGCCTTGAGCCAGGAGATAATCCGGTAGGTGCTCTGCTGGTCAGCTGATCAGATGGCTGACAGGAAAAGTGCTCCATCTGTATTTCCTGCTGCCCAGATAATCAGCATAATTCAGCAGCTGATGGAAACAAATAGCTAGTTCTCTATTGCCAGAGGCACTGGGAAGTTAACAATCTTCAGCAAAAAAGCTGAAATTAGGGAAATAACAATCTTTGCTCAATGGTTTAGGGAAGGTGGGGACTGAAAAGGAATAGAAATATTACAAGATATCTGTGTGTAATGAGTATGTTCACTTGTAATCATTCAAGCACGGCAACTCCCATCATGTACAGGTAGTCCTCAAGTTACGACCGCAATTGAGCCCAAAATTTATGTTGCTAAATGAAATATCCGTTAAATGAATTTTGCCACATTTGACGACTTTTCTTGCCACAGATTTGTGAAGTGAATCATTACAGTTGCTAAGTTAGTCACATGGTTGTTAAGTGAATCTGGCTTACCCATTGATTTTGCTTGTCAGAAGGTCACAAAAGGGGATCTCATGACCCCGGGACACTGCAACCATCATAAATATGAGTCAGTTGCCAAACATCTGAATTTTGATCATGTGACCATAGGAATGCTGCAAAGGTCATAAGTGTGAAAAATGGTCGTAAGTCACTTTTTGTAACTTGGAACGGTCACTAAATGAACTGTTTTAAGTTTAGGACTACTTGTATAACATGGATCAGAAATGATTGCTCACACTCTGCTAGAACCCCAGGCCAGGCACTGATCTCTATGTGGCCTCAGAATAAATGAAGGGAGCTGAGCTGCTCAATTTATGACCCCAATTGGAACCAGAATCTTCCTTGCTATGCAAGGCAGTTGTTAAGTGAATCATGCCCAATTTTATGACTTTTGCTAGGGCTGTTAAGCAAATCATTGCAGTTGTTAAGTGAATCATGCCCACTTTTATGACTTTTGCTGTGGCTATTAAACAAATCATTGCAGTTGTTAAGTAAATCATGTAGTTGTTAAGCAAATACAGCCCTCCCCAAATGACTTTGCTTGTCAGAAGCCGTATGGGAAGATTGCAAATGGCAATCACATGACCCTGAGATGCTGTAATTGTTATAAAAACACACCACTTGTCAAGCACCCAAACTTTGTTCACTTGACCCTGGGGATGCTGTGACAGTCATAAGCGTGAGGACCAGTTGTAAATCACTTTTTCCAGTGCCTTTTTAACTTCAAATGGTCGCTATATGAATGGTTGTAAGACGAGGACAACCTACACTCTGTTATGCATTTGATTCTGTTCAGACATTGAGTGGGGAATCTTTTGTACATTTGGCTAAATGTCTATGGAGATTCTCAGTCATCCAGGTCCTGGTTGTCCAAAAGTGCTTTTTCAAAAGGCAACTGGACTTTTTGCTTCTCATCCAAGAGTCTTTGGGACATGTGGCTAATTATTATCCAAATTTCTTGGATGACCAGGACCCCTGCATAAAGATGATCATGCAAAAATTTCCAAATATCTTGAGATGTACATGTGATGAGTCTTTCTTTAGACCTTGTTAATTTACATATAGAAATCTAAAGCTGCAGCTAGCTGGGACATAGATATCCAGGTGGGAAGTAAATATAAGCAAATGCCTATACTATTTTAGGATAAGGAATGGTAACCTGCATCAAAATAATCTTGAACAAATATTTGCTCAGCCCCAAATGTTCTCCTGCATTGCAACTTTTATATGCAGGATATGCATTTGCTACTTCAGGTGGTAAATACTAAATAATAATAGAATAATACTTCTATTACCAGTTGAAATATCAAGCTGCAGCTTGTAAGCAGAAGAGTGGTGAACATTCTTTATTCCATTATACTGACTAAGCATTCCTACCCACTCATTCTGCAGCAATTGTAGATTAGGCCTCTTGAATTAAGGCACTATTTAAAACATTCTTAAACCTTTAAATCAGATATGTACAGTTGATAAAGTTTCCATAAAACAATGTTTGGGGGGTGAGTGAAATTTGTACTTCTATTCAACACCTAAAAAATACATATCTTCTCAAAATATGTATTTGAAAAACTAAATATGCTAGCAAAACATGCTAAGTAAAAAAAAAACGGGGGGGATGTGCCAGTGAATTGTACATTTGTAGGTGTAAAAGAATTTAGTACTGACCTTAAGGTAAATATGAGAGGATAGAGAGAGGAAAGAGTGAACTGGTAAAACCAACTTCTAAAAGTGGTTCTACAATAATGACATGGAAGGAAGGGTGAGAAAGAAACTCAAGATAACCAGGCCTTGATTTTGTTCAAAATAAGATCATTAAGACAAAACTTGGGCATGCTTTCAAGATTTGATTATTCTACCTTATTACAAAAAAGATCATTCCTGGCATCATCACCATATCATTTTCGTGATCTGATCTACCCTGAAGGACTCACATCAGGATATAACCGTCCCTAACTCCAAAATGAATTGCAGACAACCTCTGTGATTATATAGCTTACAGATGGAGTCCCCTATATGGACTAATGTGCCCATCAGGCTTGCTTTGCTTCAGTTTATTTCAATAAATAAATTAATGTGAAACTGACAGACTGCATATCAAATAAGTTGCCTCTACAATTGTCTTTATTTTGAAGACTATTTTAGACCATTCTGAGAAATAATCAAAAATAAAAATGCTAAGTATGAAGTTACACTTTCCTGGAAGGAGGAGATCTATAGTTTGGGAGTTGGGTGAAGGCCATATTAAAGAAAACTTTTTCTCAGACGAAGCTTTTCAGCCAAATTGAACTATTTTGGAGCATGATGCTCAAGCAATAGTTGTTATTTATGCCCTGACCTCCTTGCATTTGGATTCTTTAATGTGCTCTACTTGACACTTCTTCCGAAAGAACCATTCTCTCAGGTCTAGTGGCAGCTGTGCCTGGATTGCTGGATTGCTTAGTACATTGATCAGCTGCTTCCCGCTGATGGCTTTTGGTATACCTTGTAGCATTCTGTAGCGTGACAGTAGGAAGGAGATCTGCAGCACCAAGGGAAACAAGGGTGCTGAAAGTATATGTGCTTTGGAGAGACAATGGAGGCATGTTATGAGAGAAAATAGTGACTGTCTTTTGGTTAGTTTGGGTGTAGGTGGGATAGCTGTAGCAGAGATAGGACTGGACTGGGGCTGTGGACCTGGGACCTACAGCTGCTGCTTCCTCCCCAACATCCATAGGGCTGGGTGACCTTCTTCTCTTTTTCCTGGCTGAGAACTGGAAAGGATTTTGAAATGGCCATCCTAGAATATGTTACTTTGAAAGTTTTTGTCTGAGATTTGAACTTGTTATCGAAGAGCAGGATCATGAATTGTGGATTGTGAATCTGCCTACCATCTTCCTGACTGAGACCCAGGGGAGGAAGCTTTGAGCCAACAAGATTGTGAATGGCTGGCTGTTTGGAGGCCTACAAGCTCAGTGAAAGGGGCTGGATAAAAAGCACTGTGTGTTTAGTGAAGGGATTTAGTGAAGGGGGAGCTAGCTGGTTGGTGGCTCTGAGTGCTTTGTAGAAGTGCTCTGGTTCCAGGGGAACCTGTGGTTGATTTTAGTGATGTTAGTAAGCAAGGGGGAATGGGCAGGGTAGAGAAAAAGTCTCAGGAGGAATAAGGGTGGGCTAATACATCTTGGTAGTGATGGGTAGAGGGAGATATGATCGGAGATGGGAAGCTCTCAGGGACCATGCCACAGTATATAATTCCTGTAGAGTATTCCAGCCCCATCCCCCAATCTCACTCCTGGCCCCAAATGGCAGAGATTCAAGGCCTTAGGTTGTCAACTATTGCTGCTGCTGAATGCCAGGTTGCTATGTAATAAAGCTGTCTCCTCTATGACTTGATTGTGGATGAGAGGGCTGAATGGGCATGCATTACTGAAACCTGGCTGGGGCTATGTGTGTTTCCCTTTCTGTGATGTGCTCAGCTCAGGCGTGGCATCAGTCAAGGCCTAATGTAGGACTGGTGGGGTGGCAGTGGTCATCCAAGATACAGTACTTGAGAGGCATCTAGGGGCACTGCCAATTTATTAAGTGGGCTCCAGGGATCAACTGGGACTATTGCTATTTTATTAGCGCCTTACTTCATAGCAACCTCCCTGCTTGAGCTCATTGATTACATGGCCAGGTGGGAGTAGTCTTTCCCAGGCTTATGGTCTTGGGGGTTTTTTAATTTGCCTGCTCTGGGTCAGGTCTGAGGTAACTCAGGAATTCATGGTCACCATGAAAGCCATGGGGCTGTCCCAGGTTGCTGATAAGGCAGCAAAGTGTTCTGGATTTGGGGGAAATATTGGTTTCTCCCCTGTCATGGACAAATCACTCTCTGGTAAGCCTCTGGTTCCCTGGTGTCACCCCGTCACTGCTGGAAGTTTGGACCTATTAGATTAGTCTTCTCCAGGTGTGGTGCTGGGAATCTTCCATCATTGGTCTTGAATAGAGTGGCATTGCGACAGACAAACCTAGTGCATAATCCAGGTCTTCCTGAACCCACAGTTTCTACTCACTCCAATCATATCTACTTGTCCCCATCAGATCTGGCAGAAAGGCAAGTTTCAAGTCCTCAAGTACTCCATATTTGTATGTGCTTTAGGCTTGATATGTCAGTTTCATGTTTGAAAGTTGAACAGAATCTATGATTAGGATGGCATGTACATTCTTAAAAATCAGTAAATTAATAAAACATATTATCACTGCATATTACAGAAAGTAGTAAAACACAACTTTAAATATGTGTTTATATTTCAGAATGAAATATAACTTAAATATAACTTATAGAACTTAAATGGACAAATTTATGATAGGGTACTTATAGTACAATGCACCTAGAATACATTCAGATGACCTTTGTTTAATCAGACAGTGATATCCTTTTTAGTCTTTAATTTTATTTTAGAGTCTTAATCAAAACTATATCTTCAAATCGCATCACATCCCATTCAATTCAGAGGAAGGCAGCACTGAGATTCCAGACTAAAAGAAATGAAATATCAAGTAAAACCAATATTGTCCAAAGCTTCTGTGTTTTGATTTTGCCTGAAGCCCTATTGAAATGGACCTAGATAATCCAACTCATCTAGAAATACCAGAAGCTGATTCCACCTGTTTAAAGCAGCCCAAATTACAGTGCTGTTTTCCCAGTGGGGGGAAAATGTGATACTTTTATGTATTTCTTTCTCTTTGTAGTTGTAGATAGCTTAGGGGTGTGCAATTTGTATCGGGGAAATGATGCAAGGGGATTGCCAGTGGCTTTTAAGGCCAAAATCTGTGATTAGAATTACTGTATCACTTTGTCCAGTCACTTTGTCCCCAGTCCCTTATCCTGCTATTACTATCTGTGCATCCTGGTTAAATTCTTTGGGCAATGAGCAAGAAATCATAAATCAACAAAAAGCAGGAGAAACATGTTGCAATGTCAACAAATGCAGAAGGAAAATTATATCACAAATACTGCTTATTTCCCTTTTAGTCCTTTTTGTTAATGGAAAGCCCCAGTCTTTGATACAAGGAAGCAACATGATCTAAGCCCAATTCAATATTGCTACATCCCACTGACTTAAACATTGTAATTAATAGTATGCTTGGGTTTCTCTTATTTATATATGTATGGTATACAACAGCTTAGCTTTGGGTCATGTCCAAAGATTATCTCTGGCCTAGCAATAGTTTCTGAATAAGACACATTCAAGGATTATTAAGGTGTTGTTTTTTTTAATTCTCCCTTTATTTGTCACAGCTGAAGGCATCATAGACACCAGATATTCCCATCTCCTATTTTCCTATAATGACAACTTGGTTAAAACAGTGTGAGTAGCCAAAGACACCCAGCTGCTTTTCAGGGCTAAGGGAAGACTAGCATTCAGAGTCTTAAGAGTTTGTAGCCTGTCATCTTAGACACTACAAACTGGCTCTTAGCAAACCCAAGTTTTTGTTTTTTCTTCTGTTCCATCATGTCTGATTCTGGGATTCTGATTCCATCTTGTCTATCACCTAAGCTAAGTCATGTGGGAATAGGCAAGCTTTCAGGTAGCTCCAAATACTGTAGCCCTTCCTTTTTAAATAGAGTTGCAATAGTTGAGCAGAAAAATCTGGTCAATCTCTGGAGGTAGCAAAGAGAGTTTGCTGCCCACTAGGCTGGTCTTCCAGCCTAGCCCAGCTGAGCCCAATCCTATTACTATTCCTATCCTTTGATCATTTGAATTTATTGCACATTTTCCAGTTCTACAATATCCTCTTCTGAGGTTTAGTGATTAGAATTCTATATGGTATTTCAACTGAGGTCATGCTATACATTTTTTATGTGGTGTTATGATACTGACAATATTGCTGGCAGGGTTTTTTTATGTCAGTAACAAACTGAACATTTTTACTGAGTTTTTCACCAAACCAAGTTCCTTTTCCTAGTTAGTTCGGTCAGCTCAAAGCCCATCATATTCTAATATATATCTGTATGATTTTTTCATTGTGGGTATTCAATACATCTAAGAATCATTTCAAATTGATATGATAAGTTCATTCAATGAGTTAATGTGATTTGAACCACTAATTTTATATGATTCCAATGATCAAATCAAATTTCTAATTGATTTAAGGAGATTAGATTTTGATAAAAAAAAATGTGTACATATGCAAGAGACCATTAAATTGACAGTTCTTTTTGAAAATATATGACCTGATCTAATCACTTCAGCAATTCAGTTCAAAGGAGAAAATTGCCCTTTCTCAGTTTGAATCTTCAAATTAAATACTCCCCTAATCCTAATATTTAGGATTTAGGACTTGTCCTGCAGTTTCAGTACAACATGAATCTACTTATTCTGTGGGACATATTGTAATTCCATAAAACAACAGGTCAATAATCTGTCATGGCACATATTGAGGAGATACAGATATACAGACTAAGGGAAATGCAACATATAAATCTTCTACCTCATACTCAATACACACTCCAAGAAGATGCTATCAAAATCCACTGTGAGGTTCAGCAGAACACAGAAGAATGAAGATACCTGGTCTAGTTCTCACGGAAATTCATCAGGCAAGGGAAGCATTTCATTTCCAAAGTTAGGTTTATATCTAGACAAAAAAGTATACAAATAAAAAAATCTACAGCAATTGCTAAAACTTACAGAATATTAAAAAAATAAAATAAAACTAGTACTAGAACAGAAATTGGTGGTGCTTGATGAATATTTTTCAAACTTCAGGCTTAAAAAGCTCAGGCTTTCCATAAAGCAAACAATAAAGGAAGTTGGAATATAAATATAAGGTTATTATCATCTGAACAAAATTGAAGGGAGAAACTTTCCTTTTTGCAATGTGTATGTTGTATTGTACACTTTGTATTCTTGATGTAATTTGGTTCCAGTGTGTTATTATGCAAATGTTCATTCGATCTAAAGTCAAATCTAAATGTTTCCAATGGAATGAAAAGAATTCTGGCTTTGCTAACCCTACAACCATTATAGTAGATGAATCCTTTTGCAGGGTAAGTACAGTTATCTATGGGAACATTGCCATATCATCAGATAAAACTTTTCATGTTGCTTGAAATTCCTGGAGATATTTTCATTATTCAAGGAATTTTCAGTAAGACAAACATGACTGGAGAAACCATTTTCAGCATTAATTTTAGTGAACCGCTGAACTTTGTTAATATTTTCTGCAGGGTCCAATTCATTTCCAATAAATTGTGTAGCAATGGCAGCAGAATGAAGTCCAAAAAATCTGAACATTGAAAGCCAGAAGAGGTCAAATGAAAAGAAGGGGATCACTTGCCCTGAATGCTGACACTGTTAAAATGCTAACAAGAAAATTAAGCAGGAAAAACAGTTATAAAAATATAAAGAGTTTCTTTAATCAATTCGCTGAACAGAAGTAATATGACAAACAGGAAATTGCAAAGAATAACTATTTTGACTGTAGTGGAAATAGCAACTTAGGTAGCTACAGTTCAAACTAGATACAGAATATTTTCCTGGAACTGAAAGGAAAGGTATCCAGATGTCTAAACATTCATTTCAATGTGGCTTCTATTTTGAGTTTGGCATGCCTTCAGAAAATGGATAGACAAGTTTAGCTGGAAGACATTTTCCAGGATATTTACATAATTTCATACATATTTTATCCTTCTGCATTATTTTTTTAGTGGCAGTTCTTTTTTAATTCTTGCATTCTCTTACAGCATTACATACAGGTACAATTTATTGACATGCATCAAAATGCTTTGAGTAGTGAACAAATAGTCAAATCCCAAGATAGAGAGATTTTGTGGGAAAGCCTAACCTTTTAATATGTATTTTCTACATAGAATAAAAACTCAAAGCCTACTAAGCATGATAGAAATACTATACTGCTCCTATATTGTGTTCAAGAGCTCTGAGACTCTCTTTAAAGAATGTAGTGAATATTTGTAGTGAGACTTCACTGTATTTCTTTTGTAAGTATTCTTACTGAAAATCAAATATTCTGCTTACAATATAGAGCAAAGTTAGTGAAAGAAGGAAGGGGGAGAAAGTAGCTTTTCCAGAACAAAGTAAACACAGTAAATAATAAAGAAATAAATACACAGCAGAGGAAATGGACAGCTTAATCCAGATCTTCTGATTTCCCACACAGTGCAGTGAGAGAGATGGCAGTCGATACATTTGGCCTTTCCAACTATTTCAGTATAAGGAAACCACTTTATACTGGGCAAGTGTGTCTGTGTTGGCAAGAGCAATCAGTAGTGTGTATTATACTATTACTGCTGGATCTACCAACTGGTGAGCACACTCTCATACCCAAAGATTCTATTTGTGGTTTACATTGTGGTGCAGAAACCAAGACCTCTGGCTTGTTTCTCACAGACTACTACTATTTCATTCCAGCTGTTGTTCTCAATTTCAGTTTTTGGTTTGGTCTTGGTTCATCTAACATAATAAATAAACCACCAATGATGTTGTATAGGCTTGCTAAGCATGGCAGGAACATCCAGATGGATTAAACATGTTGTGTCTTTTCTAGTGATCATACAAGACATTGAAGGAGGATTTGTTGTTGGTGGTTTACTGAAATGTCTAGAAGAACAAGATCACATGCATACTTAACTAATCAACAAGGATAACCCAATAAATCATACTCTGCCTGTTAAGATACAAAGCCCACATTATTTTTGCTAATCAAGGCACCTTGCAGCATTCTTATCTAACTGAGATAGTACTTGTCACTGCAGACAGGAATATTTGATGTGTCAATTGGTACTGGTGACTGTGATGTAACCATGGTTGTCTTATCTGCTTCAGAGACAGGTGCTTTTGGTGGCAACTCATAATCAAGGTATCTCTCCTGCCAGATGGTAACCTGGGAATTACTGTTGTGGCTTCACTCATATTAGCTGCTATTTATTCAATCTGTACCTCTTTTCTCCTCATCTAGTCCAGGGCTTTTCAACCAGTGGTACGGGTACCACCTGTGGTACATTGGCACCTGGCAGGTGGTACGCGACCATCCTAGAAAAGTAGTGGGGTAGGGGAATGAGAGCGCCGCCAAGCGGGCAGGCAGGTGTCTTGCTCGGCTGTGCCTTGGGGGACACTTTTTCAGTGCCATTGTAACTTTGAACAGTCACTAAGCGAACTGTTGTAAGTCAAGGACTACCTGTACTTTATCACTTTTTTCCTTTTTTTGGGGGGGGGGGGTCAAGTTTTTAACACCTTGCTAGGCGACTGGTGGTACTCGGATATTGCCATATCCTAAAAGTGGTACAATGGGTGAAAAGGTTGAAAAGCCCTGATCTAGTCAACACACCACCTTCATATGTGGTTAGAATTAATCTTTACTATAAGTGGTTTTCCACTTAGATTGCCCTCTGTAGACCCTTGCTTAGTTTGTCCAATGGACAAATTTCATGTTACAGCCAGAGAAAATTGTTTAACTTCTGCCACTGTTTGTTTTGAACTGTTATTTTCAAACTCACCTTGCATTTCCCAGTTTTTTTTATCTTCAAATGTAAATAAGACTATTTGTGTGATTGCGTCTCCTATTGAATCCTATTTTGTATCTGTTCGCATCAGTTTATTTGAGTAGCTACTGTAACCAAAACCTCTTTTGTGGATTGAAGATAGACAGTAGTGTTTGATGATCAATGATGAGAATAAATTCCCTTCTGTGAAGATAATGTTTGAAATATTTAACACTAAAGTTCAATACTTCCCTATTCGTGCATTTTTTTCTCCACGGTTATAAAGAAGCATAATGTAAAAGCTCTCAAGCATCTTCTCCCATCTTTCATTACCTATGATATAATCACGCCAATGTTTTATTGTGAGGTGTCATAGGCTAATTTTACTAGGAAGCATGGGTAAATGTTGTGAGGACTGTATCCAATATTAACATTTTCTGTACTTCTATGAAATCTTATTTATACTGTAAATATAATTATTTATATACCATCTCCATTTGTATTGGACAGTTCAAGAGTAGGAACATAACTAAATTTGTCAGAAATCTGTTATTATAATTAATGGATTCTAAAAAGGATCATAGATTTTACCCATCTTATACCTTAGGGACAGTCATGAATGCTTGAATTTGTCTCTCCCCAGCTGTGTATGCCTTTGCAACTGTAGTAGAATAATATGTAACATTATGATTAAAGAATTTGTTGCAAAGTGTTTAAAGATCATATTCTGCCAATATCTTCAGTGCTGCATGGAGGCTTCCCAAATATACTTAGTCATGAGATCACCTAAATAGTTCTAGATGCTTGGATAACTTTGTGGCACTAGGTCCATAGCACTTTCACTTTGAAGACCTTTAAGATGTAACTGCATTTCAGGCCTTGGAGTAGGGTAGATGTTTATCATATGGTCATATATTTTGATGTTAGTGGTCTGGATATGCCATTTTATTTGTTTTACTTATTCTATTTTTTATTTGTCTTATTGTATTTTTTTTTTTTTTTACATTGTGAGCCATTTCTTCTTCCTGATTTTTCTCTCACATCAAAAATCAGATGAGGCTTTTTTTATTTTTTATTTTTTCTAGTTCTTGTTTTATGAAACTTCTAGAGGAGCTACTTCCATAGAGCCTGTGAGGATTGTAGTAACAATCCAAGGTTACAAGTATCCTCAATCAAACCAACAACAGTGGTCAAGGTGATGATTTAAGAGCTTACCAGCTGATGCAATGATGGGAATGAGTCAGCAGGGTCTTTGGCTGTTGTCTCTTTAAGAGCCTGTGTAAAAAAGGGGAGGTTCTGCTAGTGTGTCTTTTCTTTCTTTTCCCTTTCTGCTGTATTTGCTGTTTGTTGGATTCTGCTCATAGCACGTGTATGTATATTGTTCCTAGTGATACTTATATAGCATTGTAGATATTGTAGATAAACCACCATTTGTTACAAACCACTGTTTGCTATGTCTGCTCCTGGGTTGTCGCACGTGATAGGACAGTGCGCGCTCTGACATAATCCCTTACCAATATTCAAAATACAAAATAAATTTCTGTGTAAGAAATTGATCCAAGATGAATGTATTAAAATTTTAAATAACTGCTTTTAAGTGATAAAAGACTTCTGTCCATGTGAAAAGTCTCCACCCCATTGCTAGAAATATTAGATTCTTTCTTAGCTCCTAATGGTCATTCTGCTATTTAACAGAACCATAATAGTCCCTTGATGATAAAGACTGCTTAGAGATCTCCATTTTTGTTGCCAGGTCATAAGGGGAAAAGGTAAAGAGCTCCCTGCGGATTTTACTCTGCTAGTAATGGCCAACTATAAGGGTGGCAACTCCATTTCTCATCTCCATTTCAAGGCTATTGAGTAGTGCTGTCCGAAGACATTTCCATGATCATGTGGAGCGCTGTTACCTTCCCACCGAAATGGTACCTATATATCTTCTTGCATGCATTTATGCATGCTTTCGAACTGCTAGGTTGGCAAGAGCTGGGGCAAGGACAGGAGCTCCCCCGATCATGTGGTGCTTGGGTCTTGAACCTGGACTGCTGGCTTTTCAGCCAACAAGCCCAGTGTCTTAACCACTGAGCCACCATTCTGCCCCCCACCAGGGCATAACTGCAGCTAGAATATTAACTTCAGTTGCAATTGTTCCCAGCTATCATTGCCCTTTTTTGTTAGACTCCTTATTTTATTAGATTATTATTTGTATCTTGCCTTTATTACTTTACAAGTAACTCAAGGCAACAAACATACATTATAGTACTTCTTCCTCTTATTCCCTTCTCCCCAACAACAGCCTGTGAGATGGGTCGGGCTGGGAGAGAGTGATAGACACAAAGTCACTCAGCCAGCTTTCATGCCTAGTGTAGGATTAGAATTCACAGACTTCTGGTTTCCACACCAAAGTGCTTATACTTCCTTTATCTTGCTATTGAATTAAAGATTGGCTATTTATTTATTTATAAAATTTATCGGCCACCCATCTTACCATAGGGTAACTCTGGCCGGCTTACAGTATACATGTACAGTTAAAACATAAAAAGTTAAAATCAGACATTAAAACCAAGGACACATGGGGAGGGCGGGGGTGGAATGGGGAGGTGGGATCTGTTATTACTCAATCAATCACCTCCATTGTGCTGTTCCCCCAATGGAACCCTTATGAAAAGATAGGAGGGTTGGAGCCAACTTCATTTCCTGAGGGCAGGAGCAACAGCAGAGAAGGACCTTCTCCTGGACCCTGTCAGCTGGAATAATAGGGCCAACAGGACCGCAGAATGCCTCCTCTGCCAGCACAAGTGGGACAGGCCAATTCTAGTAGGGTGAGACAGTCCTTCCAGTAACCTGGACCCATGCCATGAAGATGATCACCGACACCTTGAATTGCACCCAGAAGCAGACTGGTAACCAATGCAGATTGCGGAGCAGTGGTGTTACGGGGGGCATTTTTGGGGGCCCCAAAACTGCCCATGCTGCCACACTGCACCAGCTGTAGCTTCTGAATGTTCTTCAAGGGTAGCCCCATGTAGAGTGCAGTACACTAGTCCAGCCATGAGATGACTACGGACTGAATGACTGAGTGCAGGGAGTCCTGATCCAGGAAAGGCTACAACTGGCCCATCTTGCATATTCAACATAACAATAGAATTGGGGCACACTGTTTATCAGCATCTGATATCATAATTATGGATTTGTGCCTGGTAACTTATTAAAACTAAAAAGTATGGATCAGGCATAGAAACTCCTATGGAAATTTTAATGGAATTAGGACAGGGTACATTCAGACTATAGAACTGAGCAATACCTGGGTCTATATATTTGTGTATAGCAAAGATTCCTGTTTGGGAGAAGCAAATGGTCTTTTAGAAGGGCATGCGTTAAGCTTTGCTGTTTGCCAGATCATCTTTAGTTAGGGGGTTGATTTGTAACATCAACTTTGCTGATGATCCAACTCCGTTCTCAGCAGATGCTCTGTTTTTAAACATCAAAATAGCCCAAAGTAGTATAATTCAGAAAAAGGATTTATAGCAGAGGGCACAAAAATTGCCCAGCAGCAACAAATGAACAACAATGGTAGTATAGAGAAATATGAGTATTAACATTGCTTGTAAAATTAACTTGTTTTGTTGGAAGCTAACAGGATTCACACAATGATAGCTCATATAAATATGGTCATTATTTATGAATTTCAGGATGATAGATTTTAGAAGAGAATCCAGCTGCGATGCATATTCCCCTCTAGAACACAGTTATGATTTTGATTTTTTTAAAAGATCTTTGTATACAAAATATTGTATTCGGATTTATGTCTGTGCATTTTTTTAATATAGCAATGCTGTAATGTTCTATTATCACTATTGTCAAAGTGACTGCAAAATATATGCAAGCCTCACACTGCTGGCTTCAATATATTCACTTCCTCTCTCCCATCGCACACATATACAAAATGGAGAAAAAGATGTGCAAGTATACCACTCAGAAACAAGGCCAGAAAATTTTGGTCTCCATCTAACACAGACCACAGAGATGATTGGCAGTTTATAAAAACAGGATTCCCAATATTGTTGACATTGCTCTATGTAAACCTAGTGGTAAATATGCAGGATTTGACTATATCCCACTCTTTAAGAAAATGCACAGAGACTGGAGCAAATGCTCCAAAAGCCCTACCTTTCCAAAGATGCATGCAATAGGATTGCATTATGTTTCCCAGATGGCAAAGTTGGAGACAAATCTCTACATAATTAATTTAACATTTAAATGAGCATTTCTTTGTTTTTAATCTAATTCTAACCCCATCCAACCCCAAATTTGGCTCAAAACAGATTAGAAATACCAAGCAATCAACAAAATATGCTGAAATGGCTTTCCTCTACCACTGTTGATGAGATTTAAAAAATATTGATATCATGTATCAAGTTATATTGAATTTAAAGTGGTCTTTAACATACTGCTAAAAGAGAGAGGGAAGGGAAAAAAGCTGTAACATACAGAACTGCAAATTAGAATATTTAAACTGCACTGTTCAGGGCTGCTTTGAAATTGTTTTCACTGATTTTCATTTAATATTAATATTGGGAAGGGTAGATTTTTGTTTTATTTTTAACAGAATGAGGAAAATGTGGTTAGAGTTGATTAATTCTAATTTCTACTTTCATCTAATACTGGGAAATATTTTGTGCTGAAAGCTCAAAGAAGTCCACTGTGCTTTTAAAACAGCTCCTTTTCGTTTGCAAATTTCTTGGAGCTTTCAGTAGCCTTGAAAACTGTGGCTTTTTTTTGTTTTTGCTAAGAACTGGCTCAGCTTTTCAGTTAAACCATGAGGACCTTACACGAACACAGAGTTTGTTTTGCACAGGTTGTATGAGAGAGAGAGAAAAAGCTCTTTCATTTTAATATTTTGGAGGACTATTGATGTAAGATCAAAACTACTTTAAATGCTGAGGACCCAAATATTGAAGTAATACAATATAGCAGCATTGGGACAAACATTGCAGAAATAAGGCTCTGTCTGTTAAAGCACATAATAAGCTGGCAAGACCAGTCTCATTTCAGAACTGTCATAACACCAGCTTGTTTTTCATTTCTCTAACTCAGAATGTCTGGATTTTAGTAACCATTTTTTCCCTCGAGAAAACAACATAAATATTGTACCAAGAATCATTAAGCATTCTGTGAATGCAAGCAAGTATTCCAAATGTTCACTATTCTTGGAATGCTGCCTTCTTCTCCTCCTCTTTTATTTCCTTTTCTTCTTCCTCTATCTCCTCCCCGCTTTCTCTTCCTCTTCTTTCTCTTCCTCCTCTTCTTCCTCCTCCTCCACTTCCTCCTCCTCATTTTTCTTCCTTTTCCTCTTCTACCTCCTGCTCCTCCTTACACCTAATGAGATACATATCTATTTATTTCTATTGCTCATGACAATAAAACTTTGTATTTCAAATTCATCACATTTGCTACACATGAAGTAGGGATAACCACTACATGTATCAAATTAAGTGCAGATTGCTTAAAATTTTATGCTTAAACTTTTGGCAAGGTAATTCAGTTACATCATATGGTAATGATACTTTTATATATGAGGAAAACCCCTATCCTGAGATGACTAGATTTTTTTCCTAGTAAATTAAAAGTATTATACAAACTCAAGCTAATGCTTAGCCATTCGCTATATAGTAAGATCTTTTTTAAAAAGTCCTTTAACCACATAGTGATGAATCTAACAGAAACTTTCTGTTTTAACTGATGTGAGGTATGCAAAATAGTATAGAGCATGTGATGTGATTAACTGACATTAACTGCTGTGAGGTATGCAAAATAATATGCTAGAGAAATGGCTCTTGCACACAACAACTACACATGTATAGTCCTAGAGTTGCATGACCAAATTTTGGGGAGAAAATAAACTCTATGGGTTGTTGCCTTCTTTCCATCTCTCCTTTGGCTTATGTTATGTTGAACTTAATATTCAAATGCATTTTTCTTTCTTTGATGCTGCAGTTTCTCTCTTTCATCCTCATGGCTACCACTCTTCTCACCACACTGATCTCCTTCTCCCTAACCTTTTAAAACTTTTCTTTCCTCCTGCTATTCCTGCTGCTGCTTCCATAAGGCTTGATGCAGCTTCCTTGGGCCATTTGAAGCTGCATCTCGCCTCCTCCCATTGTCCTCCTCTAGATAGTCATGGTCTCTCTTCAGCCCTTACAGAAACTTCGGTTGCAGCTGGTTTTCCTCTTTCACTTCCTCTTGCATACTCTTCTTTCTCTCTAAAGCTCTGTTCTAATTCTGCTCTCCTATATGCTTCTGTATTTCTCAAGAATTGCCTTTCCCATTTCCTTGTTCTCCCCTTGTAATAATTGTCTCTGCAGTTAATGCTTGGTTCATCCTTTTTCTTCTGCCTTTGAAGAAGGCGCTGGCACTTTTGGTCATTCAGAGGGATTAGAGCTGTTTCAGAAAGCCATGAATGCCACAGATAGAAAGCAGATTTTGTAGAAAATATCCTGGGCAAAATAAGGTGGATGTTGGGGGTTATATTAGAATGAGTTATATTAGAGCTGAGCTATAAATCACTCTAGGAAGGAAGGAGAAGAAGACTTGTTTTATTGGGAAACCTTGTTTCAAAGTCTTACAACAAAACTATTCTTGGCCCTTTATGCAAAAGACTAACAGAGTTTTCCCTCTGAACTCTTCATTTTTCAACACTTCAAATCCAGCTATTTGTTTAAAAGAGGACTGTTGATAAACACCTATTTTAGGGCATCCATCCAATGTCTCTTAATTGCTAGATTGCACTTTTCAGTTAAACAAAGAACAAAAAACAAAACAGCCATCCTTCTTCATAATATGGAAGGAGAAACAATTAACAGATCCTAATCTGTTATTCTTAAATGGACTCCAGAAGATGATAGAGGACAGGAAGGCCTGGAGGAACATTGTCCATGGGGTCGCGATGGGTCGGACACGACTTCACAACTAACAACAACAATCTGTTATTTGATAATCTGGTTAATCAATGACATGAACTTCTGAAAAATTTAGAAATTGGAAATAAGCAATATTACTTACTTCTAAAAAAACATTGGGATGAAGTTTACACAATATAAATTCATAAATAAAACTATTTGAGGAAAGAACATTTAGTGTAAAAACAAAGGACAATGTGCATTTAGCTGAACATAAATTCCAAGTGCAAAATTAGCAAACTGACATGATGTAATAGATATTTCTCCAGAACTATTAAACATTTATAAATATCTATATAGTTTAAATAAGGAAAAATACATGGTAGTTGGTAGATATTAAAATGAGTAACATAAAAGATTTAAGTCACATGGTCTTGTGAATATGCAAAAGAACGTGATTTACTTGGACTAAAGAGAGGATCCTCATGAATGACATTTGGAATACAACTGTAACCCAAGTCAAGTCAAAGATCAGATGCTTCTACATGAAATGAGGCAGTACAATCTTAGATCCGGTTCAAAAAACACAGACAGAATTACTTCTAAGCAGTTCCCTTTATTATTCCTTTTCTATAGACAGAATCTTACCAAACTAAAGCAAACTATTTACTTCATTAAAAAGTATAGCCTAAGACACAGGTCGGCAACCTGCGGCTCCAGAGCCACATGTGGCTCTTTGAGCCTTCCCCTGCGGCTCCCAGCTTGCTTCTCCCTCTCTCTCTCTCTCTCTCTCTCTCTCTCTCTCTCTCTCTCTCTCTCTGTAAAAAAGAGCTGAGAAGCTGGGTGGGGCTGCTCCCTATGCTGACTCAGGAATTCTGGGAGTTGAAGTCCATGAGTCATAAAAGAGCCGAGGTTGCCTATCCCTGAGCTTGTTGCAGAACAGCTTGAAGCCAGCTTGCCAGGTGAGCAGAAGATCGGAGAGAGGGAGAGAGATAGAGAGAGAGAAGAGAGAGACAGAGAGAGAGAGACCCTTTTGACATCTAAAATGAAGATAACACTGCATATATCCTTTTTTAACTTTAATATATATATATATATATATATATATATATATATATATATATATATATTAAAATCAGTAAAGTAACAAGGGAGTCTGTGCATACACTTATATAACAGTTATAACAAGCTCGCTCGCTCGTGTTATTAGCATGCTATATGCACATGCCTTACTGTAACCGTTATAACTGTTATATAAGTGTATGCACAGGCTCCCTTGTTATTCAGCCCTTGCTCTGATGATGTCAACAGTTTGTTGACGAAAGCTTAGCAATAAAGAAGCCATTTTTTCATATATTCCGGAGCTCGTTATTTTACTTTACTGATTTTAATGTCCACACCTGGTGTGTATACACACACACACACATATATATATACACACACACACATATATATACACACACACATATATACACACACACATATATATACACACACACACATATATACACACACACAATACACACACACACACACACACACACACACACCTACCTATAATAAAGGTAAAAAAGGATATATGCAGTGTTATCTTCATTTTAGATATCAAAAGGGTTTTGCGGCTCCCAGTGTTTTGTTTTCAGTAGGAAACGGGTCCAAGTGGCTCTTTGAGTGTTTTGGGTTGCTGACCCCTGGCCTAAGAATTTCTGGGGAGAAGCTGACTGACTTAATCAAACTATCTAAATTTTGGGGGGTTTTTTATTCTTCTGGAATGCATTCTCTCCTTCCTGGAAATCTAGACTACAGATCCAAGACTTTCTAATACTGCTGTGATGTGAAATCATAGCTCGAAAGAATGGATCCTCATAGAGTCTCTTTATTTTCATATGGGATATGGTAAACAAAAACCTAATGTACAGGATTCTTTTAACTGATAAGCTCAGCTTATCAATAAAGCTCATAAAGGAGTTGTCCAAAATATCTGCCTTCTATATAATAAATTATTTCTGACTGACCCTTGAGATATCATTCAATTTTTTTGTTTGTTAATACTTGGCTTTTCCCCCCTTCAATATCAGGACAGATAAATTGAATTTTAGCAGAAAAAAGCATCACAACTCACATTAAGCTCTTTTTCATTTTCTTCCTAATCATGGCATGAACATACACTGACTGGTGTTTTCAAAGAATTTGTCTGGTTTTATGTGGTGTCTTTATGTACTTCATACATATGGGTTTAATATTCTTTTAAAATAACTCTAGTGCTGTTTTTAAATTATGCTTTCAGCACTTCTTTCAAAGAATGCTAGACCTATATTTTAAGAATCAGATTAGTGTTTTCTGTACAGAGATGACTAACATTCTGCTGCACAAAAAGTTGATTTTAACCAGAAAATAAGCCACATTCTTCCAGTTGGGTGTTCCTGGTTCTATTATCAATGAAAGCATTACCATTTTTTTCTACTGCTTCTGCTTAGAATAAAGCATATTTTTACTCTCTGTAAGGTATGCCATTGGCGTAAGATATACCATTTTGTCTACTTCAAAGGCTATTGGCAGATGCAGCTGGCCATAACCACTTACTGCCAGCACTGTCGCTCCAGCTCTAGATGATGCAGTTTCTTTGCTGCTATCAGATGTTCCATCCTGCTTCACTCTATGTTTCTTCTTTGAACCTATCAACTGTGAGTTGGGTGATCTTTGGTACAGCTTCATAATAGATTTGAATTCAGGAATAGCCTTGGAATCTCCTACTCAGCTTGGCAAATAATAAACCAGACATTATAAGCATCCATATAGAATCCTACCTGCTTTCCCCACTTCATGTTAAGAAGAGTATTAAGAGCAATGAGTGGTGCATATTTTCCCCAGATGATGTTCAGTGAGAAAAATGAAGCCTTGTATTCATTACTTTCTGTAATGGTATATGAGAATGACCTTGGGAGATGGAGTGAAGAGATGCCGCCTAGGGAATAGTCAGGTAAGACTGTAAGACAGCATAGTCGACAGCTAGATAGTGGGTGGAACCCGAAGCTCAGAAGGGACTCTCCTAGTTTCTCAAGCTGTAAATGAAATGGTGGGAGATTTGTACTTCCAGGGTTAAAAGATTGTGATATTTAGCTTTACAATAAAATAGAGTTAAATTATCTGGTCATGTTTTCTGTTTGGTCTGCTTGGTAAGGCTGGCACTTTCCTTAAGCTTCATTAAAACCTTGAGAACAGCACCATGTGCTGAATAGTGCAGAATAGTGAGAGGAAATGAAGGAGCACATTTTATGTTGAAATAATTTTCTGCCAGCTCTATAGTGGAGGATAATGTTTAATATGGTGCTCTTGCTGTTCCATTCTCTTGAGAGAGAGAGAGAGCATATCTTCTCTGTCTGTTTTAGAAGAAGCCAAAAGAGAATCCACACTTCTTCCCCAAATGCAGCTACTCTTTCCTCAAAGAGTAACTTGCTGTTTATAATAACTTTATTCACACTGTATTGATCAAATATTGACTTTATGAAAATAGTCAATTTTCATAAAACTGCCAATTTAAGGCAGGAAAATAAGAATATTCTAGTTACACTTTAGGAGATTGGAAAATCAATTTCAAGCTTTCATATTGTTAGCAATACACAATAAAGACTTTGTTCAATTTTATACAGTATCATGGACTTATAAACCAGGGTTCATATAACTAAATTTGACTTGTTCTTTCACGTCCACCTTGGATTGAAATGGATGTATGCAGTTAGGCATTCAAGAAATGTAGAATTGCTAGCAAGAAGAAAAGAACTTATTACCAGGCATTTTTTATCAATAATACTTTGTCCATGGATGACCACTGAATATAAGTACCACATTCTCTAAGTACTACAAAATGGAGGACTTGATGAGTTGTGTCCATTGCACATTTTGGACAGCAGATGCTATTTTATCACTCAAAAAAATGATAATTATGGGAAGAATGAGATGAAATATAATCTTGCTTTTCAGAGATATTGGATTTAAATTTTACTCTTGCAGGATTGTTAAAAGGCCTAGAAAAAGAAAAAGGGTTATTTTGTGAAATGAATCCTGTTAGTGTTCATTACCACAGGGAGATGATTATCCTTACCAGAATAATGTGCAATCATCCCCAAAGAAGCTTCAGATTAATGATAACTTTCCATTTATATTTAATCAAGATCAAATAAGGCCCATGGAGCATTTAATCACATCTGCTTTCTTTCAAAATAGTGTGCCATCTTTTCATCCTTATGAAAGTCAAAGGAAGCATGCTTGAGCTCTCATGGTTGGTGCTGCAAGATATTATGGTTGCCTTTTCTGTCTAGCTTCTACCCTTCCACTGTGATCTTCCCAAATAATACTAGTTAATGTTGCCATGACTTTTCAATTCACATTACCAATCATTTATGATTGTGTAGCATTTCTCTTCCTATGAAATACACAGATAGAAGCTTGGCTTAAACCATCAGAATCAGTTTTACTCTTGACCTAACCAGTGAACTTTCTGATGCTGACACTAAAACAAATGTTTTAACAATAATTTATTAAAAATACAGAATAGATAGGGAACATCTCATGTTTAAGTTCAATTGGATATCAGTACTATTACTTCCCATTTTAAACAGAATGAGTGATATAAAATATATATTAATGTTGAGGATCTGGCCATATTGATAATGACTAGCAGGGCCATAAAAATAGGAAAGGAAAGCATAATGAAGAGATTACAATCAGGAAATATAACAAGGGAAGGTTGCTTAATGAACCTATTGGTACCAAACTACATTATTCATAGGGACTTTTGATTAGAGACAAATGTCAAATGTAACACACATTCCTGTGTGACAATTCTTCATTTACATTTCAAATAAATACCCATTCAGGTTTAGCTGAGCAAAATGTAATTTCAATATTTAGTACCTTTTTGCCACACAGAGACATATACACTCAGTTATATCAGAAGATTATAGCACAGCTATTTGGTACCAAACTTGCGGAGTTTTTAAAAATTGAAATAAACCTGTAGTAACAATCTGGGGCATTTTCAGATAGAAATGTACAAAGTCAAATTCTTTTTCTCATATCTTTGTTCTATGTCCTTTTATCTGGTGAAATAATCAGATGTTCATGTACTTTAGAGAGAAAATGGAAAATAAGTTGCATTTGGGAGCTAAATTAGCAATGTGCTTGCCTCTCTTTAGTTTATCTATTCAACAACCTATGACCTATTGGGTCATCTTTTCAGAGATATTTCCTTATCTAAATAGAGAAACAGAATGATCATACATGGGCAAAAAACTGGGAGCCGGAATGATTTCTGACTTCCTGCTGGCTTTCCCATTGACGTTGTTTCTATGAAGCCAGAAAATTACTCTTCCTTCTTCTCGGCTAACCCTTGGAACTGCTTGCCACTCTGATGGGGGCAGAAGGAACAAAAGAAATTGCAGACTGTGAGGAAAACTGTATCCTGGCTTCCCAGCCTGGCACTTCCCCAAGGGTTCCTTTCCTCCATTCAAAAAATGTTATCCTGTGATTCACTCTTTTGTCCAATTGAAGATTACAAACAGATATACACTGAAAGGTTTAGTAGTATAAGATTATGCTCTTCTTTTTCTGAGGTGCAAAGATATATAGCCAAAAGATAAACAGCAAGGTCTTCATCAGTACCAAACATATTCAGGAAATAAAAAGCCTAAGGCAGGGGTGTCAAACAGCTGGCCTGCGGGCCGGATGCGTCATGCTGAAACCGCACCCACCCCATTGCCAGCAATGGAAAAAAGTCACGATACGTCCGACACATCATGTGACGTTGCGAGTTTGACACCCCTCACCTAAGGCAAGGAAAATCTTTACAAGTAGTCCATTGATGAACAATACTCATATAATCCAGGTTCACTTTTGTGAGGGGACAAAAATCCAAGTATAATAGGGAAAGACTAGAATATCATGGAGAAGGATATGTCTGTCTAAATGGAACCCTGAAACAGGAAAAAGCTACAACAATATTTGTTGCAGGTTAAAATGTATCTCTAGTTTTGGTGTTTGTTTGTTTTTTGTAAAGTTATATTGACATGAAAAATGTGGATATTCTTGGTTAACTGAGGCAAGCAGTGGACAGTCTTTTGGGGCAAAGCTGTTACACTTTGGGGTTTTCTGCGTTTTGTTTCATTTTCAACCATCAATATATCTTTCAACAAAGTCAAACAGAAATTGAGTATGAAACAGGGAAGATCATACTTGGTAACAGCAAATGCAAAATGGATCTGAGTTTCTTGGTGGAGAGCAATTGGTACATGAGAAAAACATGTGTGATGCATACTATCCATGTTTTGCTTGCAAAACAAGGGAAATACAATCCTAGGCTGCATTAACAGACATATGGTATCCTAAAGAGTATTAATCCTCTTAATTTCCTCTGTTCTTCCTAAATTGCAGTGCCCAGAGCTATTCAAAGTGCAGTCTCTTCACCTAAAATGGGCACTGCAATTTAGGAAGGATATTGAATATCAGGAAAGCAGTCAAGATGATAAAGGGTCTGAGGAGAACAAAAGATTGAAACACCAAGTCTCAAGAAGCAAAAGCTGTAGGAAGACATAATAGTGATCTTTAATTATCATAAAGAGTATCCTAACCCTAAGCTGAAGTTTTTATACAATAATTAAATATTTAATTCTGGCTCTTTTCAGATAACCCTTACTGTCATGATGACTCAAGCCACATCATCTTCACTTTTGAAAAGCTGCCTACTATGAAACACTTAAAAGCATATGCACATCATTCTTCATAAATGAACAGATATTCCGTGAACTTACTCAAGTATTTGATTCTTTTTGTTTTCTTGTTTTTATTTTAATTATTCTCCTTATAATTGTAAGGAAAAAATATTTAATTATTTTCCTTACAATCTGTAAAAACAGATTTTAACCCTCCTGAATTTTTCAGGAGAGTTTTTTTGCATAGTGTAAGGAAGTGGCATTTAGACTACAACCTTTGAAATTTCTATTGCCTGTCTGTAACTTTTATTTGTATCAAGACTAGTGTTTTCTGACATTTAAGCAAGAGTCTGGAAGTGCTATTAACATAAAATAATCAGACTGATTTTTTTAAGGAGTAATAGGAAAGGTCAAATTAAGAATTATCCATTTGGAAATGAAAATTTTTTTTTTATAACTTATACTTTTAGAAAAATGTGAGACTAAAGCATCAAAATCCTAGTATGCTTGTAAATTATGTTTTATTGTCAGAGTATTCTAATGCAAATAGAGCAACCTGTATATGGAAAGTTCAGTTTTAATGGTACCTAATTTTAAATGTTAGAGAATGTACTTTCACATTATGTAGTAATAAAAATATGAGCCTCAAAGCAATGTTTCTTTGGAAGTAGGATGGCACAAACCTTTTAAAACAAAAAATAATAAATTATTATTTTCCCACACTGGACTTGCATCTGTGAATTATATGTTAAAATATTTCATTACTCCAAAGCATCTCTGTGTTGTATTCACTGCCCATTTATAGATTTTTTGAAAAAGCCTATAATAGATGTGTGGAATGTAAATGTGTAGGTTTATATGCACTGCTCCCTTTTCAAGTTTCTTAATCATGTTGTTAATTCATTCACTAAGTGAATATAGATGAAGGTCACAGCAATGACAGTTGGCAAAATCCCAGCACCTCTTTTATATGCATTTGTCATAAAAAAATCTTATCTGTATAGCTTTTGAGGAGCCATATATCAATGGCTCTTCCTATAATGTGATTCGTATTAATTAAATGATACCAATGTCTAAGCCATTAGTGCACATCCCTATGAACTCACGAGCGAGTTTGTCTGAAGTCTACATTCTCAAAATGAACACCAGACACAAGGAAGACGTGTTTGTTCTTAATGACAACAAGATAATAGCACTTGCCTTTGAAAATAAGCACCATTGGAATGAGTTTCTCTAAATCATGCCCCCCCCCCCAAAAGAAGAGTTGTGCATCATTTGTGGAGTAAATCATAGAAATTATTTATTAACCTTGACAAAGGTAGCTTTGATTTGACTTAACAAGGCACTTGGCATCATGAAGATGACACACTTTGAGCCATTGAGGTGAAAAGGCATATGACTGTCTCCGAAAGGGGCTTTGGGAAGCCTCTTGTACTGTTTATAGTTTTACTGGCATTTTGTAGAAGCCTGAATAATGTGTGAAACAAGAGAAGAAATACAACATTTTTGCTTCACTTTTAAAACTGAAGGGAGTACATTACTTTGTGAAACAGCTCTGTGTAGGTGCATCACTCTATGTACAGTCTTACAAGTGATGTTGCATTAAAAATTCCACATGAGAAACCAAATATAGGTAGAGAGAAAAAAGTGAGAAATTGCAAAATATTATATTATTTTATTCTGAAGCCATCACTAGCTTTATCCATGTACTCCACCCTGGGCAAAGTTTTGTATCAAAGCAGGTCAGAAGAATTGCATTTGCTGCTTGTACCACCTCTGTTGTATTGCTCGTCTGTGTGGTGGTGACTAAATGTTTTCAATAGAAAGCCTGATATAGTTGCATAAGTTTGTGCATGGGAAACATTCAACCAATGAATATATGCCCATAATGGGACAATTGATGTGATTGCAACAGAGGAGGCGGAGTTGAACAATGTAAAGTGCTCTAGCATTCTGGGTGTCTGCTGTTCACAACTGAAGAGAAGGAAGAAACTGACCAAATGTTTGTCAATTTCACTCTTACTGTTTTGTCTGGAATGAAATAAAAAAGCTCTCCAGCTAGCATTTCCCTTAGATAACCTGAAGCTGGAGATTTGGAGTGAAAGATGAAAGAAGACATTCTTCCAATGAGAAAACAACCATAGTATTTCAAAAAGCTCTTATCTTTGAATACTTTCAACTACATCTCAGCTGAGTCAGGATTAAATCAGTTGAACTTTCCAGCACAACAGAAAATACAGAACTCAGTAGCTACTTTCAAAATGCTGCAAAATTCTTGTGTAGAAATGTCTTACAGCTTCGTTAATCTCTACACGTTGATTGGCCAGGCTGGCTAGAAATCATGGGAGTTGTAACCCAGCAGATCTGAAAGTTATTAAGATATCATGTACAGAGTCTGACTGAGATTATATAATAATACTGTTTTCATTTTAAAAAAAAGTGGATAACCAGCTACTTTCTAATTTATACATATAGGACTGATAATTCTAAAAAGTAATGGTATTAGTTCTCAATAATCAAAGATTAAAACTGGGAAGAAACATACAATTAAAACACAATTTAAAATAGCGAGCTGTAAATATAAAATTAAAATTAAATTAAAAATAGATTTGTACACTTGCAACTGGCTGATTTTCTCTAGGGTTAGAAGTTAAAATGGATTGGGTATGGATACATAGTGAATTTGACAATCATATGGATAAAAAAACTAATTTGTCTTTTTAAAAAATAAGGTTCTTTTCTGTGTGAAGAGGCAGAAAATATTTCCATTAATCAAATGTGGGAAACAATAAAACTGATGGTCTTCTTCACATCCAATTCCACAGAAGAATTTAGAAATTATATCTAACTTTATTTCTCATATAAGGTTTTAAAGAAAAACTAAAATTGTACCTTTGCTGAAAATATGAAAACATTAAAGAGAAACGCTAACATTTAAACCAAGATTACACTTACATTATATAATCACTAGACAAAAGGCCCAATAATCACTTGGTTCAAAAGAAATAATGCAGAGTAATGGAAGTGGTAGTTTAAGCAATTATCTAGTAGTACAGTTAATCATCACCCTTGGTTTGCAGCCTTTTGTTTCCCAGAGTACACATGTCAGATTGCAATTAAATCCATTTGCACTACATACATTTCAGTGTTGAACAAGTTGGTTGGGATGAGCAATTGGGACCAAGTTGGAAAACAAAATAAACACATTTAGAGCCAACTCAATGAATGGGTCCTCGCTGACAATAGATCCAGCTAAAGTAGACTGATCTAGAGTAATCATGACTATGTATGTCTGAAAAAAACCTGAATTATGCAAGAAACTACAAATTCAAGACAATGCAGTTTTTGAAATGATTACAGAAGTTTATTGTCCTGTGAATCATCTACTGAGAATAAACATTCTCATTCTAGTATTTAAAGCTAAATAATCAGTGTTCGAAGAAGGAAATCTGAAGCTAAGGAACATTTTCAGAACTTGTTTCATGTTCCATGTTGACATACCATTTTTTAAAAAAAACATGTATCTCCTTTTATTTGTAGATGAATAATCCAATAATACTGTTTTCTCCCCAATAAACATAGCTTCTTTCTTTCCTTATCCTTAATATTACAGAGTAGTACAGATGAAGTACACAAGGAAGATTCATAAAGGAAGATTCATAAAGATGTCATCTCTTGTAAAAAAGTAAATATTTTTAGTTAAATAAGTAAGCTTATTTAGTAGAGCATGTGTTTATTCTGAAACTTACAGCCCAAGTAGACACCTAGGAGGCCAGTCTGAAAAGTGCTGGTGGCATATTTTCTTGATTAAATTTAGTATCACATATCTCAGTTTACAAAACTATGTAACTCATTGTGCATTTAAGATACTAATTCCACAATGGGAAATTGTGAAACAAAATAGAATAACAGAGGAGACTGCACCCATCCTTGTGATCATTTCAGTTAGATATAAAGGACATAGCTTGGTAGTAAATGTATGTTTTGAATACTGTACAAAAGATGCCATATTCCAAGCATCTTCTGATAAAAGAATGAGATTTCATTAGTGTGAAAAATTTCTGAGAAGCAATAGAATTGCTATATCATTCAGCTGCCTTTGTTCCATGTTGACCCTAATGATTAGGAATTTGGAGAGTTGTAGTCCCAACACATCTGGAGGACAAGAGGCTGGGGAAAAGTGGTGTGGAGAAATGACACTACTTTCTGCAAGAAGAAAGAGAAATGGCAGAGATTTCCAGTAGCTCAGCAGCAGCCAATTAAGAGAGCTGAGGACTTAACAAAGGGTTGAAAGGAAAGATGCAGACAAAGGGAGTGAAAAGAACACCAGTCTGGTTTGGGAGCATGACCGGTTCTTAATCTATGTCATTCCAGAGATGATGCAACCCATTACAGTGTCCATTCCTAGATGGCACATATGGGAGGGGAGAGGTGATACCCTTTCCAAACAGTACTGCAGGGGGGGGGAAGGCAAATGGTTACTTTTAAAAATAATCTTTCATCACAATAGAATTTTCTTATATCAACAAGCTAAATGAATGGTCTTTGTTCATTTGTATCTTCCGGTCCTGTAAGATTTCTAATTGCAGGAATGGAAGGGCTTAGTTTGAGTGATCAGTCTTTTGTGTAAATATACTGATTTTTCTCATAATGTTTCTCCAGCATCCCTCATTGTACTCTAGCCTATTACTTAGCAACTCACCTATCTTCTGAGTAAAAATATCTGCTTTTGGTTCCTTTCACCTAGCTTTAACAGAACTGGGATACAGTCTTAGCTGCTAAAATATATTGTTAAAAGCAAGGTAGCAGATAAGGGAATGATCCACAAGTGAGAAATTCCTGCTTTAATCTCACCTTTACCTGCCTGCAACCCAGCAGATGGTTCTAAGATAAACCTTCTAAATTATTGAACTATAACAGACATGTCAAACTCGTGACATCACATGACATCACGCAACGTATTGGGACTGTTTTGCCATTGCCGGCAATGGGGTGGGCGCAGCTTTCGCATGATGCGTCCGGCCCACGGGCCGGCAGTTTGACATCCCTGAACTATAAGGTAAGGATGCATTCACCTTATAGAGCAGACAGAAGTACAATAAGGTACATGATAACAGTGTTCCAATATCTCAGGGGTTGCCACAAAGAAGAGAGAGTCAAGCTATTCTCAAAAACACCTGAAGGCAGGACAAGAAGCAACGTATGGAAACTAACCAAAGAGAGAAGCAACCTAGAAATAAGGAGAAATTTCCTGACAGTTAGAACAATTAATCAGTGGAACAACCTGCCTCCAGAAGCTGTGAATGCTCCAACACTGGATGTTTTTAAGAAGAGACTGGACAGCCATTTGTCTGATATGGTATAGGGTTTCCTGCCTGAGCAGGGGGCTGGACTAGATGACTTCCCAGGTCCCTTCCAACTTTGTACTATTATTGTTATTGTTATTGTTGTTGTTGTTGTTGTTGTTGTTATTTTGCATATATATCATAATAAATAATCATCTTATTAATTGGAAATATCAAAATATAAAGAACTGCCTTAGTAATACTAATGACACTTAAACAAGTCCTAGGAATGTAAGTATGCAGAAGTGGGAAACCTTTGAATATTGGAAGTCACCCTCTTAATATTTGAAAGGTGTTCAGGGGCCCCATTGTAGGCCTGATGATGCAACTGGGAGGAGTTTGAGGATTTTGTTTTCTGGTGGGTTTGAGAGCCTTATTAAGCTTATTTTTGGCCTTCGAATATTGTTTCCCTGCTTGTTAACTCAAATTGGCAAAAAGACCAAACCACCAATTGTTATTAGTTATGGTCAAAAAGGTTTCAGCATGTTTATTTGGATATCTAGTTTTGGGGGGAATTCTAGCAGCTATCATATACTCTTCATAGTACAGTACACTTCTATTTGGGATGGCTATCCTCTTTGACCAAGCATCCAGCTTCAGGAGGTAAATACATGGAGTGATACAAAGGGGTTACTTCACCTTGTCATCCTGATCAACCCAATCAACCCTGATGATCAATGAGACGATAGATGTCACAATCATGTTGTTCCCACATATACCTCTTGCCCCACCCCATCCTCCACCAATACCACTAAATCCAGATCTTCCGGAGTATTCGGAATGTAATTCTACAAGATACGTAATCCAAACATAAGGACTTGGATTCATAGGTTGTCTTTGTCTGATGTAGCCTAGATTTGCAATTGCATCAGAGACAGCTTGTAGTTGATTAAATAAATAAATAAATAATGCATGGAATTCAATTATTTCTAGTATCAACCAATTGCAAGAAGAAAAGATAATTAGCTCTAAAAAGGCAAAAGAAATTTGTTGTTCCAACCTTTTACTCCAGATGTGCAAAGTGAATCCCTGAATACCATGTTAATAATGTAGCCTGAGGTGATCAGGGCCATATGAACATTTTAAAATGTTGATTAAATTAGCTAGGGTAAGATATTTCAGATTAAGATCTTGTATTCATTATGATAAAGTTTATTAAGACACTGGGAACTTACTAAGCTAAAAAATCATTACCTCTGTTCAGGAAATTTAATTTGAAATAAACAAGCTCTTAAACATTAAATCTACCCTGTAATTTTTTTGTATATTGCACAAAATTTGATGTAATCATCTTTAATAAAACCTGTCGGGAAGAAAGAGCTCAAAATCAAGTTGCAATATACAGTATGATAGATGGCTGCATTTTTGAGATACAAATTATCAACTGTGGAAACATCATGGCTTTATCTTTTAAGCAGCTGGAAATTAACAACAATGTTTTGACACTGCTTTTGAAATTGTACCCATTGTTCTAACTTGAATAGTTGTTTCATTAATGTGTTTGAATGTTTTAAATACAACAGGAACATTTTGCTATTGATAAATATGAAAAATAAAAGCTTGGTTGCAGCATTTTTGACTGTAGAATTGTTACCCCAAATGTTCCCAACTTTAGGAAATGCTTGTTTAAAAAGTTAAAACCAGAGCTTGAATGTGAGGACAGAAATCAGCACAGTATTATTCAACCCAGTTGGTAGTACCAACAGTGGGCAAGATTGAAATTAGCAAAATAGCAGATGGAGCTTCGTAATACAAGTCCCACTCCTTTGGAACTTCTGTGTGACACAGACGCATGTGCAAAAAGAATGTGGCTTGCATCAAAACACTTCAATCAACATCTTGCTGATTTTGCACCTCCTGCTCTACCCACTCTCCACCAATGCTACTAAATCCAGGTCTTCTGGAGTATTGGGACTATAATTCCCAGAATCCTCAACTACAAGATATGTAATCCAAACGCATCTGCGGATAATTGTGTGAGTGGAAAAAGCTTTGAGAGACAATTAAATGTTCACTAAATCTGATAGCCTTAGCAAAATAATATTTTCTGTGCTTCTGCAGAATTTCCAAAAATCAGTGCCCCTACAATTCATGTCTTAGCAACCAGATATCTATTTATTTCACTGAAGTACATCTGCATCATCAATTTGATCTCTAATTTTCAGTAACCACAGTGCTGGGTTGGTAACTCATCCCAAACAATAACCATGTTTGGCTGATGTGATTAAAATACATTGCATTACACCTGTGTTTCTGAACATCAAAGCACAATAACAATATTCAGAACTTTACCATTAACCCATGCCAGAAAACATCCAGGGAGTAATCTTGACCATATGGAACAATATATATTACAGTTCACATAGTTTTGGATTGCAGGATTGGTCCCAATTCAGAAGTGTCTATATGTATGCCCATATGTTATTGTATTTCTTGTACAGGTAGTCCTTGACTTACAACAGTTACACTAGCACTGAAAAAATGGACTTATAATCATTTTTCTCAGTTACAATCTTTGCAGCATCCTAATGATCATGTGATCAAAATTCAAATGCTTGGCAACTGGTTCATATTTATGACTCTTGTTGTGCCCCAAGGTCATGTGATCATCTTTCGTGACCTTCTCACAGGCAAACTCAATGGGAAAGCCAGATTCACTTAATGACCGGGTTACTAACTTATAAACTGCAGTGATTCACTTAACAATTGTGGCAAGAAAGGTCATAAAATAGGGCAAAACTTACTTAACAAATGTCTCACTTAACAACAGAAATTTTGGGCTCAATTGTGGTCATAAGTCAAGGACCACCTGTATTGTCTTCTTATTGCTTGTATAGTTCTCCTTCCTGCAACCAGTAGGGACTTATATGTAATTGTGTGTCCTGGTGAAACTCTTTTTTTGAGTACTGGATATATCTTTGTGTGCCAGTCTGTCTATCTGTCTGAATGTCTATCTCTCTCTCTCTCTCTCTCTCTCTCTCTCTCTCTCTCTCTCTCTCTCTCTCTCTCTCTCTCTCTCTCTCTCTCTCTCTCTGTGTGTATGTATGGGGGTGAGCGTGTAAGATGTTATATTTTGATTAAGCACTCAACTCTCCAAATACATCCAGAAAGAATACCCCTAAACAGTGCAGGACACAAGCAGCTCTTTCTGCCAAATGAAGCTTGTCTACTGCAATGGACTCTGATCATGCGTCGTTGGACTAAATGGAGGAGGGGGAGGTAATGCATAGAATCACTGCATTATCTGTGAATTGCAGGCATAAAATCCAAATGATAAAATAAGGCATGCCTTTTCTCCCATCCTGTCTTTTGTATTCCCATCTGGGAGACACACATTAAGCTGTACAACTGAGTACTGAGCTGTATCCCACTGTGTTTCTTCCTTGCATGCCCATATTAAGGAATGCTTTATCCACTTGTATATGTGGCAGAATAAAGGATTTTTTTTCTTTTCCTACTTCCTTCTCAATGTATGCCTTTAAAAAGATATTCACGTGCTTTAGCAAGGAGCATATGTCTTTATCTAAAAAAAGTAATTTTGGTGCCAAAGAGATTAATATAATGACACATGTTTTTCAAAAATATATATAAAACAGTTTCTAGTATGTTTCAAGTAGGGAAATCTCCAGGAGTCAGGTAATTTAGATTTCCTGTAGTCCTTTTAGTGAACTCATAGTAGCAATTAATTTCAGATCTTTAGTCTAAGAGGCATTTTATAATTAATTTCTCAGCATTTACCACATACAGGACATTACTTTAAAGTGCTATGTCATTAACACCCCTCCCACACACAGAGACCATTTTTTTTCTCATAAAGAATAGGCATACTGATCTACATTTTTCCATGCTGCCTTAGCCAGAATGGACTCGAGGGATATTATCTTATTCAGAAAGAACCTTTCAAGGTTGAATAAAAGAAATGGTGCAGGGTCCCTGGGAGAGGGAAGTGATCATCATTTTCACCTTCAACTCTTCTTTGATGTGGCAGAGTCAATTTTTAATCAGCAGCCATCAGACTGGGCTTCATTTCGCCTTACAAAGTCCTATTACGCTGCCACTTTCTGGAAGGAGGTGATAAGGACAACGCTCTTCTTTTTCTGTTCATAGAGCCCTGCATATGATGAGTCCCTTTGGAGAGGTTTGATAAAAAAAAATGACAGAGTATGTAGGGGAAAAGGTCACTCTTTCTCTGCAAGAATTAACTCTTCAAGACAACAAACTTGAAGTGAGTGCATTTGTTTTCAGCAACCAGGATGATCTGAATGGGAGGTGTAGCTCTGATGAGGAATAGGTTAAACCAACTATAGTTTAGGGGATGAAATTGAAACTCAGAAGTGTCTGTTAGGGAAGGGAGGATCAGGAATAATTTTTAAAAAGGAAAGATTTTATGTCAGCCAATCTCTTTTGGATCAGAGCATGCTAGTTTTGGGGCTAACACAGGATTCTTCATCATTAGTGAGTCATAATATGTAAGCTAGAATTGTAAATATTCCTACTGAAGTATAAATGAGCACATTTCAAAATGAAAACATCTTTCACCAGGTTGTTTTATCCTTAATAGATTATAATTTCCATAATACCCAGAAAATTCTAATCCTAACATTTGGAAAGCAGTTTGAAGAAGACTGAAATGTAACATCACAAAAACAAACACTTTATCAATACTTTATATTGGATAATAAATGCAGATCCAGAATATAATGATCCAAAAATAATGTTTTTAAAATATATTTAAAACTTTTCATTTTGTTTAAAAAAAGATTTCAACAACCTCCTTGATGTATATCAGGATAAAATAAATAAAAGAATGCATTCTACAAAAATGAGTGAGAAGAAGTGAAAATCAGAGATCTTCTATGTACCTTTTGACATCTTCTGTCTTCATTCAGATTGGGTAAACAGGTATATTTTGCTTCATTTTTAAAAATATTTTCTTTCTCCACATTCCCAAATTTCCAGTGAATGTTTTGTATTGATTTTTTTATTATCACATTTCACTAATATCATTGTGAACTACATCAAGACATAATCATATAGAGAGCAATATAGAAAAATCATGAACATATATACAATATTTTAAAAAGTTTTATAACCTTTTAGTATCATTTATTGTAGACAGTAGTCTTAATTGCCTGCTGGAAATGGATGAGTTCTGGGAATTATTTGATAAAATGATGTTCCCAGTCTCCATCGTCACATTCCTTGATATAATCTCATTAAAAATACCGGGGCACTAGGTGACGGAATATATAGGGATGCTAAGTGCATTTTAAACATCAGCATCTAAACTGATGACCTAGTTATTACAGAACAAAGCATCAGAAGATGGATTTTCATGCTAAAATAAATCAGGTTTCTTTCTCAAGTAATATTACAATTCTTAACATGGTTTTGGTCATTTCCTTTTCCTAAGAGGGAAAAATGAATTTTTACCCACCTAAATATTGATTTGTGATTTGGGGGAATAAGATGTCTGTTTCTATATATTTGTGTGTGGAAATTTTTATTTTCCAGAAGACCACACAAGTTTACAAAAAGCATGCTTTCATTAGCTATAATTACTGCAAAGAAATGGGGAAAATGTACGCCAAGTTCTCTCTCTCTCTCTCTCTCTTCCTTGTTACAGAAATGCAAGTTATGTTAAAAATATAATTCTCTGGACAATATATACTCATCACACAGCCAAATAAGCAAGGGAAAGTCATTGTGAGTCCAACATATAAAATAATTAGATTTTTATACAATTGAATTTCCTGTTATAAATTGCAAGAGATCCTTCTGTAAAAGCTAAAGGAAGTATATAGATCATGTTCTATTGATCATCTTCTACAAAGATAACAATCCTTTGAAATTAAAATACTTCCCTGTTTAATTATCAATGGGATCAAACAAAATCTCAGAGCTTGCCATAGTTCATATCAGTACAATAAGTAATGCTAATTTACCTGCTTAGCTTTTTTTCCCCCCTCTTTAAAAGTTGATCACTAAATTTATGAAAAGAAAATTGTCCCCCAGTGGTTATGAAGGATGTAGCAATTATTTATACAGAGCATCCCTTTAGTATTTTAGCGAGAGGTCATGACTCAAGTTGCAATCTTTGTGTATATTATTTGAGTGGGAATAAACTTGGTGGGACTTATTTCTTAGTAAGTATGCATATGATTAAGCTGTCAACTCATTTGTATTATTGACTCTTTGTCTGCATGTGTCTACTTTCAATTTACCTTGTCTTAACTCATAAAGTGTTGACATGGTTGCAAATGTTCTTTCTCTGTATTATGAGCAGCTTTGAATTTTTGCAGTGAATGTTGCCAAATGTTGTGCTTCAGGAATAGCATTGTTTTGTTTTCCTGTGCATCCCAACATTATGCAACATGGCACACCCTTCTCCGGGGGCTCCAAAGAAAGAACTTTCATGTGGCAATAGCTCCAGATAAGGATTTGAATACTTAAAAGCCATTTGCAGTATAAATCTTTTGGAAAACCTGCATACGTATATTCTCAGGTCAAAAAATAAAGAAATAATAAGATGGAGCAATTTCTGGAGATTTCCACAGGGTTACCATACCTTTGCAAACAATGAAGAGCCTGGTAACACCATTTCTAACTAACAAATTTTTATTAAACTATGAGGCAAAGGCTGAAGTTCACTTCATCAGATCTAATTGTTATTTAGAAAAGGTGCTGTTAGGCGCTTCTAAGTTCCTGTCCTCATGGACTAAGAAAGCTCTTTTCCTACAAAAATATTGCACCAGATCGCTAGTTAATTTTTTCAGCAACAATTTCCACACATTTATTCTGTGTGAAAAAGGAATAGGCAATCCATAGGCTGCAAGGAAAGAAGTGTAATGGTTGAAATGAAAAGATCGGGGGGGAATGCTAACAATCTAGCTTAACAAATATCAGCTTGGAGCAAATATTCAGTGAGAGAGTGCACAGTACCCTTATTGCAAAGACCTAATTTACCCAATGCCATGCAAGAGAAGTTCTTCTTGTACACAATGGGTATACCTTCTGTCCTCCCCCAAGCCACAGTTCTAAATTGCCTTCAGAAGATGCCCAATTATCTAGGGTATTTCTGGAGGGTGCAAGTGTGGATGCAGTGGTGATAAGGATCACTTTGCCAATATAGATCTATTCTTTCTCTCTGCTGTCAAGTACAGATTACCAATGTAATACATTCTTGCTTTACCTTTTAATTTAAAACCCATAGAAGGAAATAATAATCTCAGAAAATCATGCATATACTCTTTATTAGAAAAGTGACTTCTAGTTGAGCATGAAGTCCAGTTCAAATTTGTTTTTAACCACTAAAAATCTAAATATTTTGGCTAATGATACACAAATAATCTTTCTCGCATATAACATAAAATAATGAATAAGAGGAATAATGAATTCCTCTGAGATCTGCTAAATATTTCTTTATAATTGATAATGATTTCTTCGTGGTTCATTATATAGTGATAATATTTTATTATTTATCTCTGAACCCCTTACTTGGATTCTGGCTTTGATGCATCAGATTAATGGCTTTGTCCAAATGCAGGATACTCTGTTAAGTGGTCTAAGTTGGAATGGTTGCCCATAGGTTAAGACGTCCTTATTCATATATTAAGTGATTATCTTTTTAATATATGTATTGGATTATTAATTATTTAGGAATTCTTATCCCAAACAATCGTTCTCAAAAAATTGTAATGAATATGAATAAGGCATATTAAAAAGGTTTCTCTGGACATTGATAGATAAGAAACATTAAATCTTACCTTTGGGATAGGATAAACACTCCTAAAATGAAAGTAGTTCCCGGGATTACCTTACATTTTTCATAGAACTACTATAAACATATCCAGAAAATGTTTTCAAAAATTCAGTACACAGTTCTATAGATTTCTGCGGTTCTGTCTTTCTAGGATGTGAAAATATTATTGAAAAAAGATATTGTTAGTTGGAGTTGGAGAGTTCAGTATTTGAATGTTATATTATGCATACATTTTAATAGTACCAAATTCTGGATATTTTCATTCAATTCAAATTCTTCTTCCTAGACTCTTTTAGGATAGCCATATATAATATCTTTAGTTAATTGGACAGCTTTAGGTACCAGGGAAAAAAAACCCCAACAAATTTGTATACCTCAAGTTACTATTATGCCAATTTGAAACTGAAGAATATTACTTCTGGAACAATTAATTTTGATCCATTTTCTCATGCTAAATTAATATTATGGGGTAATCCACACTTCAAAAATGATTAAAAATGGATTTATGGAAGATCAGGATGGATACAGGGATTTTTACCTTAGATCAATTTGGGAGTGTTAATGATGAGTTTTTATCATTTTTTGTATTAAGGGATAAATTCCAATTGTCAGTTGACAGTCACTGGTAGTATTTAAAGTTTCAATATTTATTGACTTCTTGATTTGGACTTCAGGAGTGCGATTGTGCATGTGGTTAGAAAACTGGGCTGACAATTGGCAGGCTCACATTCGAGACACGGTTCCTGCCACATGGTGGGGTGAGCTCCCATCACTCATTCCAGCTCCTGCTGACCCAGCAGTTTGAAAGTGAGTGACCATGAGTAGATAGATGCATACCACTATGGTGGTCAACTTAATGCCCCAAGTGTCCCCTGGGCAATAGTGATGTCACCAGTTAATCCTTTCAACCGAGAAGTACCTTGGTGCTTCTGTCTAGCATTTTCAATCTTCTAAGTTAATAGAAAGGATTATTACATTTTATGAGACTAAAAAGCTCCCAGTTTGTATAAACATTTGCTATCAATAAATCATTCTAATATGCAAATGTTAAATGCTGAACGGAATAAAGAATTGGATATTCCCAATTTATCTAAACAATGGAGAAATATTTTAACCTTAATACTAACATCCTCACTTGAGCTCAGATTATAGTTTATGCAACCACAAAAAATATTTTGCACTTATTATACCCTATGGAGTTTGTACAGAAAAAGGAATGAATAAATCATTGTTTTGGAAATGCAACCAAAATAATCCTTTATGTTTTTACTCTGTCCTAAAGTTATATTCTGGGAAAAAATAATTATATATATATTAATTTTATTTAGAGGAAAAGTTTAATAATTTCAGATGCACACATTCTTTTTGAGCTATATACCTATCCCATAAAAATTAACAGCTGGAAAATGGAATTGTATTCTCCATGCCCTGATTGTTGCCAAAGGATAGTTCTTCAACTTTGGAAAATCACATTTATAGTCCCAATGGACTGAAGACTTGATGCTACATGTGGCTTATAAATGAGTTGCCTATAGATGTATATAGATATTATTAAGAAATATGTTGCAGACTAGCATTTGGTAAAGTAGCAATGAGGGCTTTGGGAAAGATATTCAGATGCTGTGATAGTCTATTCCTGTAAAAATCACAATGAGACAAGCACTGTGAAAGCAAAAGAAGCAGGATAGAAAGATTAATTGGATTTTGGTGATGGAGAAAACACTTGGGAATACCATGGAGAGCCAATAAAACAAAGCAAAACAAAAATGGATCACTCAAACAAATCAACCCAGAATTCTCAGCTGAGACATACATGACTATGCTGAAATTATTTTGGACATATTATGAGAAGACCTAGCTCTCTTGAGATGTCTACAGTGCTGGGAAAGGTGGAAGGAAAAGGAAGGGACAACTAGTAGCAAGGTGGATGCACTCAATTACTCCAGTGACCTGAAGGACCACATTGGCAAAGGATCTTGCTGGAGAAAATCTATGTGGACACAAAAAATCAACATTGACTTGTTGGTACATAATCATAGGCATATTTTGTTCTTAACTGTATTTTTTTCTTTTTTTGGTATTTTATATGTTTTTTCTTTTTTTATGTCAGTTAAAAAAGAGGAGGAGGAGATGATAATGATTTAAGATCATTTGGTAGTGGCACAGAGATTGTGGACTTACTTCATCAGAGAAGTTTCTTGTTTCCTTCCTGCTCTTTTAATGCTCATAAAAATTATTCCTGAAAATATATTAAGCTATGAAAGTTTCTGCTGATCTATCACTGATCAGCAGTATTTTATGTCTTGTTAGGCTGATGTTATGGAGTACATCTCTTCAATATTTCATTAGCTATCTCATACATTTAGTTATTAAAAGACAGGATAGAATCAGTTTAATAAATGATTATATAAACCGTATTGTTTCAAGTTATGTTTTTTCTTAAGAACTTGCAATAGATTAAAATAATAAAAGAAATAAAATGTCAAATTAACATGTATGAGTGCATCAGGATTGCTATTGAGATATAATCTGAATATTCAAATGTCATCAAATGCCTGAGTAAACATTCCTACTGACAACAAAAAAAAGAAGTTAAGTCTAACATAAAGAAGCTTGATGGAGTTCTTATCCATTTTATATGTGCAGAGATAGAATTGTATAGAGATAGAATTTCAATAACAACAACAACAATAATCCCCTTTGAGGGAGATGGGTGGCTATATGAATTTGATTAACAAATAAATAAATAATGAACACATTTCAGCATACACAAGTATTCATTCAACAACAACAACAAATATGAACCATAAAACACAAGAATATAATGCATACTATTTCAATGAACATTACAATATCATTAAAAATCAGTTCAACAGTTAAAAGTTTGGCAAAAGTATTGTATTTTTCACAAGTTCCTAAACGCAGAGAGTAGAGGAACCAAACACATTTTCCTGAGTGAGTATTCCATAGCCTAGAAGGCTATTCAAGAAGGCTTTTGGTGTACTTGATACTTCAGGTTCTTGCAATGGCTGATTTAAATAACAGTAGGAAAAGTAGTCCCTCAAAAAATCAGGTCCTAAGTCAAGACATCTGGAGTTTTACAGGTCAGACTTAACACTTAAATTGTGCTTGATGGGAAATTAGCAGCCAGTGCAAAATTTAGTACAATACTATATTTCAGTCATTAAGAAAAAAATAGAAGCATCTACCCAAAATAGTATGTTCCCATTAAATTAATTATCTAATGAAGGATAACAATTTGATCAAAATGCAGCCCAAAATGCAAGCAATTTACAGAGAAAATGCCTTAATTAATTTTATAACCTTAATTAATTTTATTATGAATATTGGTTGAATAAAAAGCCATACGTAGAATAATAGAATAATAATTTTATTGTCACTTTGAATGTACACTAATCGGCATACATTTGATGAATCATGTTCAAAAGGACTATTAGGGGTAGAGAAAATTACCGGTAGAAAGGCCTTATATTTAAATGCCTTTATATTGAAAAGTTCCCGACTTAGAAAATAAGGCTTAAGCTATCTTCTCTCTCTCTCTCTCTCTCTCTCTCTCTCTCTCTCTCTCTCTCTCTCTCTCTCTCTCTCTCTCTCTCTCTCTCTCTCTCTCTCCCTCTCCTTGTCCCTTCCTCTCTCTGGTTTGTTATGTATTCTGCCCACTGTAGACTGTGAAACAAACTTGGTTATGATAGATCAGCAGGAGGTCAATACAGAACATTGTTCTTAACTATTATACTATTATAGCTGTATTGCTTGGCAATATCACTACATTTCTTCTAAGATTAACTGGTAAATTTCTCAAGAGGCTACTGAAAGAAAAAAAACTTTATTTCCCTCCTTTCCTCTAGAGGATCCTGCAAATGAAAGAAGCTCATCTAGTCATAAGAGGACATTTCTGGATCCAGCATATTAGCAAGAATTCTTTCAATAGGTTCCTGCAGAGCAGAAAATGGATGAATGAATGGATAACACACCAATCTGTGTTCAGATGTTATTCAACATGGAACATTCAGCATGTGAATTAGTCACATTCAGCATGTGAATTAGTCATTCAGTTAACATTCTCTATATTTGGCTTAAATAAGAATGCTCACAATATTCTGGACATTTGTGTATTATCCTATTCATATTTACACAGTATGAACTTCAGTTGAATAATTCATAGTCCCAGACAAATGTATGTAAGTTTTTAGTCAAACATAGTAATCCTCTGAGAATACGTGACGGAAAAAATTGTTGCCAACATAGACACTGTATGTTGGGCAGGGATTTTTTGATGGCTCTTTCGTTTGCATTATTTATAGTTTCCCTCAGACTGACATGTTTTGCTCTTGTTGGGAACTTGGTGTTCATTGAACTTGGTTTTCTTCTTATAAACATGATCCTGCCTAGTTTGATAATTAAAAATTTGCAAAAGTTCAGTGAATACCAAGATCTCAACATTTCAACCCTGAGCTACACATATTCTCCACTATGATTTATCTTTGCCAGTGGTATGTTAAGCAAATGGAAGAACTTTTAATTCAGTGAATCTAAATTTCCCTCAATTCTTTAACTGAATTAACTATTCATTAATATACACGTACTTATATATTGTTCTAAGTATCTAATTATATTTCTAATGATATATACATACAAATGTATGAGCGGCATGGTGGCCTAGAGCTGGAACTCTTGTCTCACAATTAGTTCAATCCTAGGTAGTGGCAGAAATTTCTCTCTCTGGACACAAACAGAAAATATTTGCTGTGAACTCCATGTAGGCGTCAGGAAGGACATCCAGTCAGTAAACGCTCAGCTCCATTCAGTCACCCCGACTCCACCCTGATGTAAGGAATTACAGAGTCATTAAAAGAAAAAGAAAACACACAAAAGTAAATATGAGAGTTTGGCCTAGTCATTTAGGCACCATGGTAGCAAGCAGGAGACTATGAGTTCTATTTCAGCCTTAGACATGAAAGCCAGCTGGGTAACCTTGGGCCAGTCACTCTGTCTCTCAGCCCAGCTCATCTGACAGGGTTGCTTTTGTAGGGAAAATAGGAGGAGGAAGTGTGTTGGGTATATATATATGTGTTGGCTTGAGTTATTTGTAAAAATAATAAAGGCAGCATATAAACAAACAAAAAAATAAAACAAAATGAATCTTCAGAAGATTAAAATGTTATAAAAGACAATACAGGTAGTTCTTGGTTAATGATCATAATTGGAGCTCCACTGCTAAAAGTCATAAAATAAAAAAAAATATGTGTCCACACTGACTTACAATGAAGGTTCCACAGATCCAGTTGCAGTTGTTAAGCAAATCACACATGGCGATTAAGTGGGATGACATGTGACCATAACTTCAACTTCTTGCTGGCTTCCCCGTTGACTTTACTTGTCAGAACCCAGAAGTGAAAGCTGTAAATGGTGATCATGTGACCTCAGGGCACTGCAACTGTTGTAATTAAGCACCAGTCACCAAATGTCCAAAGTGCAATCATGCTGCAATAGCTGCAACTTTGAGGAATGGCCTTAAGTCTCCTTGTGCAGCACTGTTGTAACTAACCAAGGAATACATGTAATAAAAATAACTAATTAAAAGAATGTAAAAATATATGACTTGAAGAAAGCCAATTTGGTTTAGTAGTTAAGGCACTAGGCTAGAAACTGGCAGACCATGGGTTCTAGTCCTGGGTGAATTTGAGCCAAGTCATTTTCTCTCAGATCTAGGAAGAAGGCAATAGCAGCCACTTTTGAAAGTCTTGTCAAGAATACTGCAAAGGACTAATCCAGGCAGTCACCTAGAATCAACACTGACTCAAAAACAGAAAAAAATATATTAAAAGATGGAAAATTAAAACACAACAGAACTGTTTCATCCAACTTTAATATAGGGATGAATGAAGACAGGCCATTATCAACAAAACTGAATCTCCAAAACATGCAAAATAACAGAGTAACAAAGTTGGAAGGGACCTTGAAGGTCTTCTAGTTCAACCCTCTGCTCAAGCAGGAGACCCTATACCATTTCAGACAAATGGTTGTCCAATCTCTTCTTAAAAACCTCCAGAGTTAGAGCATTTACAACTTCTGAAGGCAAGTTGTTTCATTGATTAATTGTTCTGTCAGGAAATTTCTCCTTAGTTCTAGGTTGCTTCTCTGCTTGATTAGTTTCCATTCATTGTTTCTTGTCCTGCCTCCAGGTGCTTTGGAGAATAGCTTGACTCCCTCTTCTTTGTGGCAAACTCCTGAGATATTGGAAGACTGCTATCATGTTACCTAGTCCTTCTTTTCATTAGAGTAGACATACCCAATTCCTGCAACCATTCTTTGTATGTTTTAGCCTCTAGTCCCCTAATCATCTTTGTTGCTCTTTTCTGCATTATTTCTAGAGTCTCAACATCTTTTTTATATTGTGGCAACCAAAACTGGATGCAATATTCCAAGTGTGGCCTTACTAAGGAATTATAAAGTGGTACTAACACTTTATGTGATCTTGTTTTTATCCCTTTAGCTTGAGACAGCATTGGCTTTTTTGGCAGCTGGAGTTTTGGCAGCTGTGTTGGCTTTTTTGGCATGCTTTGGGGACATGTGAGTATAGCACCTATTGAAAACCTTAACTCCACCCTTTCCTAGGATCATGGGCTGCTACAGAGGATAATTGTGTAATTCTGAGAAAAATGTAACTTCTTTCCTAAATTATTTATCTTTAAAATACTGTAGGAATATAATCTTACTTATGCTGATAGTATAGTAAAGATGGTACCTGTGAGTTTATCTTATTTATTCTTCCTTTGAGAGATGATTGTAGTCTTAAATTCAGAATAAGGTATTTATTTATTTATTTTATTTTACTGGATGCCACCCGACTCCCATTCCCAATCCAAATTTATCACAATCAACATTGTGTAACCTCCCAAAAGCAACATACATATACCTATAAAGGATCCAACCACCCTAGCCTAAAGCCAGGGAGACATGCCAGGTCTTTAAGGCCCTCTAGAACACCATCAGGGCTGCAACCATATCCCAGGGGGAACCTGATTTTGGAGGGAACGGATCACAGCAGATAGGCACAATGATAGCTGTGACATCATGGCCATCTTAGAAAAGACATTCCATTTATATCACCTATAATATAACAACATGTACTCATTCAACATATCAAAGAAATGGCTTCCTTGTAGAGTAATATTTTACTTAAGAAACTTTTTCTGAATAATTATTAAACTACCAAGAAAGATAACAAAGATGAATGGATCAGTTTTGATGAGGACACTATTTTTAATACTATTCCCCCAATTATACTTTGTACTCTGCAGTTTGTGCAAGATAGTTTTATGCAATTAGCTAATTATGACAAATATTAAATAATTATTAGTGTACACTAATTCAATATAATGAAAATGCAAGGAAGTTCTATAGACATAGAGAGAATGAATTCAATCAACAAGAAATACAGATGTCTGGTGACCTGTTCTTTAGGGTATCTGGGTGACCTCCATGCTACTGAGTAAAAAATCAACAACAGCTTCAAGTACCACTTGTAAAGATGATGGACATTGATTAAATCCCTTTAGGGGTCTAGAACTAAAATAGACTTATGTAGAAGAAATATTTGCCTAAGAAATCACAAACAGTTTTGCATTATTAACAAATATTGTTACATAGATACATTTACTATTCATTTGTGCTGTGTTATGTGGAAGGAACTAGAGAATTAATCATCTTGCAGTTATCCTGAGAATTAAGAAAGTTTATTGAAGTAAGCCATATTGCTAACGTTTTGAAAGATTTTGATAATACATCTGAGATAACGTCTTCCCTTTATAAATCATTGTTAGAACATCATGGCTCCTTCATCAGTGGTGACTGCCAAAATCTCAAGGCAAAAGAATTCAATCAAAAATATTATAGAATAATATGAACAATGGGAATGTTTCATTATTATACCTGGTAATGTGATCAGGTTTGCAAGAAATAGCTCTGATTTGAAACGAAAATTTGAGATTGAAAATGGCATGATTTTATTCAATGTTATTAATTTTTATTTAATGTTATGGCTTAAAAGATGACAGCAGAAAGATATGGCAGTCAATTCAAGATTTGATTTGGAAAATATTTGACCATAGACATCAAAATGACTCCAGACTGCTTCATTGGTACGTGTATGGAATGGGGAGTGGGGATAAATGGAAGCAAGGAAAGTAGATCTTTCAGAAGACTTTAACCTTGCCAAATTGCAGCTAAATGCCTTCTGAGTTTTCACCATAATAAAAGTGTTGAACTATTCCTCATTTGCTTATTTTCAGATATAAATAGCAATGATAAAGAAAAGAACAAACAGTATTGCAGCTTTCAAAATTGTTCAGCAGAGAACTTATAAACAAGTTGCGCTCAACCGATTCAGGAATTCCTTTATTCCAATCTAAAAGTGAAAATTTCCAAAACTGTTTAAAAAGATGCTCTTATGTTGAAAAGCTGCCAGCCAGGCCAGGCAAGGGGGAAGAATCAAGCAAGGATTTGGACTTAAGTGTTGCACAGCCGCAGCAATTAGACCTGTCGCCCCTGTTCCAAGTTCTATGGAACTTTACCTATTTGTTCGCAAAGGAGGGTGAACAGTCTGGTGAGATTCTTGCATTATAGATAGAATACAATAAAATAGTTAATTTGAACTTTCACATGTGGATCCGGTTGCTTGCACTTGACATTAATCTCACCAGATTCTTGCCCTCCTTTGGGAACATCAGATAAAGTTCCATGGAACGTATAGATTATTTTGGTCCTGTGAACTGAACAACCTGACTGACTGATCCTGGATATTTTGATTAACTGAAATGCCTTATGAGTTTGTTCTGTCTTGCAAGTCATCCTTCTACTATGCAGCTGATGGTAGTATGATACACATACATTTTTAGATAAAAGTGGTTATTGATCACCAGTCTTATGAATTATAACATTCTCCCATCAATGACCTTTACTGCTATTACTTCAGAAATCAATGGGAAAGGTGAGGACATGAGCAACCTTATCATGTTCTGTATGTGTTGTCTTTCCTACCCTACTATCTATTTATGATTGAATCAGAAAAAGTAGCCTTTGCCTTCTTAAATATAAAAGCACAATGATGTTGCCAGATGCTTTATATGTTCTCCCCAGTTGATTTGTTTATATTGGTTGCAGTTTGCAAAGCAGGTATTATCTTTTGCCAGCTCAAAATGATCCCATGAAATATTATTTGTGAATCCTACCTCTTTCTTTACTCCCTGGTACCACTGCTGAATGGAAAGAACAGCATTCCTGCAGGAGGACTACACAGAAAAGAATGGAGATGACTTTGTTTCCTTTACTATAAAACTCTCCCCATCCCTTAGTATCTTCCTCACATATGGAAAGCTTCTCTATCTCCATCTCCATCTGAGTCACATCTATTGGCATTTGATGGCTTTGGCAAAATGAAACTGTCCAACCACTCTCTCTAGACCTTCTCTAGAATTCTTCCAAAAGTGTAACACTAACATTTCACTGAGTGGAAGCTTTGGTGGTGTAAACTAATTTCTTGAACTGCGCATCTTACTATTCTTTATTTTTGTGTCCAAAATGATGATTGCTTGTGTAACAAGTTCTTTTAGAAAAAGAAAAGTTAACATTTGTGTGTGTCATCACAATTGTGTGCACAATATACTATAATACATAGAAATAGGTTATATTCTATGAATAGTGTAACCTCAGACACATTATCTCAGATCCAGTCACACAAGACAGATTCACTCAAAACAGACAAGTAGCAGTTAAAAAAAATGAGAGGATTGGGAAAAATAAAGGGAATGAAAGAGAATGAATGAGGAGCTAAGGCAGACTACATAGAGACACAGAGACTAACAAGGGAGTAGGTCAGACAAATAGAACGATTAATAATATATATGGATTTGGGGAAAGGCAGACAGATTACGCAGAAGAACAAACAACTGAACAAGACAGAGCAAAAAATAACAACTGAACAGTGTCTCTTTCTTTCAATTTCTCTCCAACTAAAACTGCTGCCTGCATGAAGCAAGTTCTAAACAGTGAAAAATAAATATAGAAAAAATGAAACTAAAATATTTTCCAACACAAGGGAGTTTCATTATACACTAAAGTGAAAGAGATGATAATATTCATGGGCCATTTTATTATCAGAGAGCTTATCGTCCTACTGTAGAGCCTCCCCCACTTAGCTGCATCCATATGTGGAAGAAAAGCATAAAAAGAAGCATAAAAATCCAGTGATTACTCCAGATTGATTCAGTAGCACTCATTTTGACTCATTGTTTCAAAATGATCTAAAAGTTAAATTCTGAAAATTAATTCAATTTGCAGATTTGATCAAATCAAATATCCAAATAGAATACTGTATAGTCTTAACAATATATTTGTATGTGAATATGTGTGTGCATGTGTATATAAATGGAAGCATAAGTATGCAAAAAGACAGAGCGGTAGCTATGCCTGGACCTTACACTACTTTAAATACAATCCATAACTAGGTGCCTGCAGAAATTGTCAGCAGTAACCAGAAAAATCACTTTTTTTTTACTGATAACATGGTAGCATCATTCATTGAAAAGAATATTTGATCAAAGAATAGCTAAACAAATACATAAAGGTAGAAAAGAATATCTTTATAAAGTTAGAAGAAAAACTTGATAATACTTTGGACAAGATAGTTCTAAGAGACTAACTACGAGTATAATCATCAGGTGTTGGGAAGAAAGTATGCTACAGAAGGTATCACACAGAGTTACAATATCAATAAAAGTTACAATATCAATAAAGTTACAATATCAATAAAAAGTTACAATATCAATAAAAAACCAAGTAGGAAATAGGGATATACAGTAAATGTTACTATTCTTGTAATATGGCCCTGGACATTATTATTATGAATTCTGTATAATGCAAAATCAGATTCATCCACCTGTATCTACATTTAAATTTACATCTACAGTTGTGGGACCAGAATATTCAGATTAATATAATTAAAACATTTGGAATTCCACCCACAAAAAAACAAATTAAGGCTATCTCAGGTAACAGCACATTACCCACCATGGCTGATCTCAAAAAGCTAAGAAGAGTTGGAGTTGATTAATAGTTGGCTGAAAGAATTCCAGGGTTATAACTTAGTCTTGGAAGTTGGGAAAAAAATAACAAGTAATGGCAAACTATTTCCATATTATTGCTAGGTGAATAACATGGTTATGTCCATATAGACAGTAGGAATCGAGGAAGACTTACCTTACTTACCATATATCTATCTCTTTTAAACATAAATGTATGTCAGCCTGCTCAGGTCATTAGTAGGCTGCTTTTTGTCTTGGTACTCAACTCTGTATGTGTATCACTTTCAGAATCTCTTCCTTGTCTGGAAGGGATAACAGAGAGCAGCTGGAGTGGACAAATAGACCAATTCAACTTGCAGGCTTTGTACATAATATAGGATATTCTGCATATTAATTGACTACACTCAGGTTTAACTCAGATTAGTAATAGCAACAATAAAATATAATTGCTAGGGGCCTTGAGGTCTTCTAGTCCAACCCCTTGCTCAAGCAGGGGACACAATACTATTTCAGACACATGGCGGTCCAATCTCTTCTTCAAAATCTCCAGTGATGTAGCACCACAACTTGGTTGGATTTGGTCAAGATGGTGATGTAAAATGATTTAAACAAATAAATTTTATTTTGTCTTTTTTCTGTTGGGACATTCCTTCTGTTTTTTCTATGTTTGAAATAGAAAAATAAAATAAAATTTAGAATTTAGTTGAATGATTTAATAATTGTGTAGATAATAATAATAATAATAATAATAATAATAATAATAATAATAATAATAATAATAATAATAATAATAATAATAATAATAATAAAGTTGGAAGGGACCTTGGAGGTCATCAAGTCCAACCCCCTGCTCAGCAGGTAACCCTATACCATTTCGGACAAATGGCTGTCCAGTTTCTTCTTAAAAACTTCCAGTGTTGGAGCATTCACCGCTTCTGGAGGCAGGTTGTTCCACTGGTTAATTGTTCTAACTGTCAGGAAGTTTCTCCTTAGTTCTAGGTTGCTTCTCTCCTTGATTAGTTTCCATCCATTGCTTCTTGTCCTGCCTTTGGAAAATAGCTTTGACTCCCTCTTCTCTGTGGCAGCCCCTAAGATATTGGAACACTGCTATCATGTCCCCCCTCGTCCTTCTCTTCATTAAACTAGACATACCCAATTCCAGCAACCTTCCTTATATGTTTTAACCTCCAGTCCCCTAATCATCTTTGTTGCTCTTCTCTGTACTCTTTCTGGAGTCTCAGCATCTTTTTTACATCGTGGTGACTAAAACTGGATGCAGTATTCCAAGTGTGGCCTTACCAAGGCATTGTAAAGTGGTATTAACACTGCACGTGATCTTGATTCTATCCCTCTGTTAATGCAGCCTAGCACCGTGTTGGCTTTTTTGGCAGCTGCAGCACACTGCTGGCTCATTTTCAGTGATTGTCCACTAGGACTCCAAGATCCCTCTCAGAGTTACTACTATTGAGCAAGGTACCCCCTATACTATACTTATACATTTGGTTTTTCTTGCCTAAATGTAGAACCTTACTTTTTTTACCATTGAATTTCATTTTGTTAGATAGCGCCCAGTGTTCAAGTCTGTCCAGATCCTCCTGTATCCAAGCCTGTCTTCTGGAGTGTTGGCTATTCCTGCCAGCTTGGTGTTGTCTGCAAATTTGATGAGTTCCCCATCTATCCCCTCGTCCAAATCGTTGATGAAGATGTTGAAGAGCACTGGGCCCAGAACAGAGCCCTGGGGCACCCCACTACACACTTCCCTCCATGTAGATGTGGTTCCATTGAGGACCACATGCTGAGTACGGCCGGTCAGCCAGCTACGGATCCATCTGGTGGTGATGCTGTCTAACCTGCATTTTTCTATCTTATTAAGTAGTAGGTTGTGATCTACTTTGTCAAATGCCTTACTGAAGTCAAAGTAAATTATATCCACAGCATTCCTCTGGTCCACTAATTTTGTCACTTGGTCAAAGAATGCAATAAGGTTTGTCTGACATGATCTGTTTTTGACAAACCCATGTTGGCTTTTAGTAATGACTTGGTTTGCCTGTAGGTGTTCGCTGATTCGTTGTTTGATTATCTTTTCCAGAATCTTCCCAGGTATTGAGGTCAGGCTGATAGGTCTGTAATTTCCTGGATCCATTTTTTTCCCTTTTTTGAAGATGGGAACTACATCAGCTCTTTTCCAGTCCTCTGGTAGTTCCCCAGTGCTCCAGGATCTTTGAAAAATATAGTTCAGTGGTTCTGAGATCACATCTGCCAGTTCCTTGAGAACCTTGGGATGTAATCCATCTGGTCCTGGTGATTTGAACTCGTCTAGGCTGGACAGGTGCTCACTTACCATTTTCTTGCCTATCTTAACTTGTGTTTCTATTCTGTTTTTTATGGCACTATTTTTGATAGGTTGGTCTGCTTTTTCCCTTTGTGTAAAGACAGATGCGAAAAACGAGTTAAATAGTTCTGCTTTCTCCCTGTTGCTTGTCACCTTCTTGCCACTTTCACCCACTAATGGATCAGTTATAGAACTGATTCGTAATAATTATAGGAAGTGTAAAAAGTAGAGGTTGTAATTGTATTAGTATTTTGCTGTGCTGGAAAGAGTTGGAAGTCAACAACATTTTTTTTGTTTTCTCTTTTTTTCATTCTGCATTCCCTCCCCTCTTTTAAAAAATGTTACCTAATCCTGGTAATATAACCAGATTTTGAGGGGTTTCTGGAAAATGAACATGGATGGAGCCAATCTCGCTTTGGGGGTGGGGCAGAATATTCCATAAGGCAAACACCACAAAAGAGAAGACCTGCCTCTTGGGATCTGCGAAGTTTAACTGCCTAACAAATGGGGATTCATAGCATGCCTCTTCTGCCAGATCCGATGGAACGGGCATATGTAATCGTGTCAGTCCTCCCAGATAAACAAAACAGGAAACATGATTAAATTAGCTAATTTTACTTCTTATAAGGTTCTTTCAAGTCTGAAAGTACACATTTCCTGCTGCCACTTTTAACGGCTTCATCTATTAGGACAGGTTCTTCCTAAGTTTCTTTCTTTGACCATTAACCCACTAGGAGCTCCTGACTCTCTTGTCCGATTGTTTCCTAGACAGCATCTCTTCCCCCTGTCCACTAACGTCATCCTAACGTAACACAACCCCATTCCATGAAGGGCTTTAAAGATCAAAACCTCTAATTGGCCATAGAAGCAGACTGGCAACTAATAAAGCTCACGGAGCAGAGGTGTAACATATGTTGTTCTAGAAACATACATAACTGCCTAGGTTGCTGCACTTTGCACAGCTGAAGCTTTCAGATAATCTTGAATTACAGCCTCATATAGAGTGCATTTCAGTAAATTAAATTTGGAAATGGCTATAGCATGAGGGACTGTGAACAGAGCTCCCCAATGTAGAAAGGGCACAACTGGCATACAACACAAAACTGTGCAAAGGTTTTCCTAGCCATGAATATAACGTGCTTTTTGAGCAGGAGTCATGAGTTCAAGAGGACAGCCCAGATTATGCACTGGGACTGTCTGGGACAGTGCAATCTCATCCAGAACCAAAAAATGGCATAGTCTTAGAATTAGTAGGCCTCAAAATCCAAAGCTACTCAGACTTGCCTGAGTCCAACTGAAGCCTGATGTTCCCCATCCAGACCCTCACAGCCTCCAGGCAGTCTCCAGGCAGGGATAAAGTAATTACAGCATCACTTAAATCACTAGAGCAGAGTTATATAATTGTGAATCATCAATGTACTGTTACCTCATTCCATGCTGACAGATGAGCTTACCACAACCTCATATAGAAGTTAAATAGTTGAGAAAACATTAGGGGCCAAAGATGAGAACTCCCCAATTATCACCATCTGGAATCAACCCCAGAGAAAGGAAGTGAACCAGCACAACACAGTGCTGCTCATCCCCAATCCTCTGAGCCAATCTAAAAGGATATCATGATCAATTGTATCAAAAACCACAAAGTGGTCAAGTAAGACAAGGATGGATGGACAACCCTCATCTCAGTTTTACGAGAAATAATCCAAAAATAGGACCAATACAATTTCTGTCCCATGCTTGGGTCTGAATCCCAAATGAAAGGGATTCAGATAACTTGCTTGAAGCATGGAAACTGGTAGGCTAAAATTCAATATTTAGCTAAAAATATTGAAAATGTATATATATGATTCCACAATTTGGTTCTTTATTCCAAATATAACTAATGGAAAAATAACCTTTGCATGTTTTATATTAAAGCTGTATTAATTCAAACATCCCCATATAGAATTGTAAAATATATGCATGATATATATTTGTAAATAGGAATGACATAATTGGCATGCTTGGTGAACATAAAAGACAATTTGCCCTTTATGTTTATCAGAACACAGAATCACTAGCTGTGGGTGACAGCTAATTTCCTTAAATTTCTTCTTGCCCTCTGGCTATTAATGCACACAAAGTATTATTGGGGAAAATAAGCATAAACATCAAAAGAACAAAGAAGAAGCCACTGATTTTTTCTGCTAACTTTTAGAAGATAATCTTGAAGTTAGTACTCTGTTTGGAGACAATATAGATCATAATGGTTGCCTTAAAATGATGCATGAAAAACTGCTTGTTATCGCACACACAAACCGTTATCGAGTACAGATGTTCTTTCAGAGTAAAAAAAGTTCACTTTTCTCATATTTAAGCAGCCATATGGGATTCATTTTCAGCATTTCAATGCTTTTTAGACATTTTGAACAAATGCTTTAGTAGTCTGGTATGCAAAGTCTCTAATGTACTTTTATTCTTTAGTATTAAAAAGCTACAAGGCAATAATTTAGGAACTTAATACTGAATGGATTAACTAGAAACTAAAGACTAATAAAAATGAAAAGAACAAAAATCTCATTTCTTAGTTTTGTAAACATAGCCAAATTATTCCTTATTTCTTGGGCAAGGTTAACAAATTTTAAGGCCAAAGATTAAAGTGTTCTGTTTCAGAAACAACCTCATTCATTATGATATAGTCAAATTTCTATTGGCTTTCCATATTTGTGTAGCAAGATTTCCAGCATGCTGCATTAGCATTAATTCATGAACACCAAATATCTTCTTTTCTCTAAGACTTTCAATTTCATTAAACTTTCAGGGATCCTGACCTATTCTTGTCCAAACAACCACCCAATATCTCCACACCAAAAGATATGAAATGACCTTCAAAAGATAGAACAATAAAGAAAGAAATGTCGAAGAGAACAAGGTGGGGAACAGATGTTTCCCATTTAGCTGGTGTTCAATACCCCATACCCTCCTAATATCTTTAGGATGTATGCAGCAAGTTTACACCCCTCCCTTTTCTTGATGGAACCATCTGGATACATTTTACTAAACTTGTCCTACAGGCATCTGTAGCATGGCTCATTTTATGCAGTCATGCTTGGTTCTTGTGGCACTTCTAATTTGAATGATATGGGATAATCTGTAAGGATTATTGGGAACAGAGGCTGTTGCCCTAGCATTAAATACTACATTGAAAAATATTATTCCCCTGCCAGAGCCTCACTATTATGATGAGCTTCTATATTGAAATGTTGTTTATTACCAGGTATGTATACAAGAGCTGGCATTGTTTTTGCTATCCAAATATTGAAAACCAAGCATGTAATATGTTCTGTTTCATTTATATTGCTGTACAATAAAACCTTCAAGAACCCTCCATTATTACGTAATGGGTAGCAGAAGATGAAGAAATAGCTATAAAGAATAATGAACATTTGGTTCAGTTTTGCATGGGGAAAAATATTATTTCTGAAAGAAAAAAATTCAGAGTGTGTTGTCAATATATCTCAAAATTACATCATTTTCAAATTAAAAAATTAAATTCGAATTCTGATTTTTTTCTTAACTGTATCTCTTACATATGAATTCTATTTTTTTTTAGTTTTTGGGTTCTATAATCTCCCAGGATTTGAAATAGACACCTAGCATTAGAACCATCATTAGAAAGGCACAACAAAGAATGTCCTTCTTGCGTCAACTCAGAAAGTTCAGACTGCCCAAGGAGCTGCTGATGCAGTTCTTCAGAGAAATTATTGAATCTGTCATTTGTACTTCTACAACTGTCTGGTTTGGTATAGCAATCAAACAGGACAGGTACAAACTTCAACAAATAGTTAGAACCGCAATTAAAAAGTATTGCAACCAGCCTGCCTTCCATTGAGAAGCCTGTATACTGCATGAGCCAGAAAGAGGGCTGACAAAATATGTACGGACCCCTCACATCCTGGACATAAACTGTTTCAACTCCTCCCCTTAGGACACCTCTACAGGGCACTGCATGCCAAAACAACTAGACAGAGAGACAGTGTTTTTCCTTGTGCCATCACTCTGCTGAACATCTAATTCCCACAGTGCTGTCTTATGTTTAAGTATATTTACCCATGTAGAATGGCTGTATTACTATTATCCTTCTCATCTGTTCCACTACCTTCTCTTATTGATATCATTGTTATGATTATTATTACTTTGCTGCTGCTGCTGCTGTTGTTAGTATTATTGTCATCATTATTATTATTTTGTTTTTTGCATGTACACTGAGACTTTAGGCACCAGAGACAAATTCCTTGTGTGTATAATCACATTTAGCCAAATAAGTGTTTTTTTCTATTCTATTAACATGGAACTTGGTTTATCACAAGGATAAATAGGGCTAAAGTATGCTAGTAGCCATCACAGAATTGTTCTAATGTACCTAGTAAGGTGGCAGAAAATGCTATTAATATTGGCTGTGGAGGACAAATGTGTATACATTTCTATGCATGGTTATACAAGCTGCATTAGTACACATGAACATAATGAAATCTCCACTTTTTACAACAGGCAAATATGCATTTCAGATCCCCCCCCCCCTGATGGACCAACATGACTACAACTATTTTTAACGAGCTACTTAGAATTTTCCCATGCTACTTTTTACAACTTTAAAGATGTACACAAAAATAAATTTATGAAGGAAATACAAGTCTATTAAGAAAAATATGTATTAGCAAAAAATATCCATGACAAATTATGTAATCAATATATAACATAAAGCCAATAAGCCTTGCTTTAGATGTTTGAAAATAAATATTTTTATAGATAAAAAGATAGATGACCTAATGTCTTGGGGGAGACATTCTTAAATGAGACCGCCCACCTTTGAGAAAGCCTGTTGCATGTTACCTGTGCCTCAGATAACTGTTGAAGAATTGGTAGAATCATTAGGATGTGATAGACTCTAAAATGATCAGAGTTTAAAGGTAATAACTGGCACCTTAGACTGCATTGGTGACAAATTATCAACAACATAACCCCTTTGCTGATTGTGTTACTCTGCGCTAACAGGCTTTTAAAAGATCTGTAGGAAACTTTCATGAATATTATCAGTGTGGAAAGTCAATGGAATAGAATGCTTAAGGTATTGGATTAAGAATAGGGAGTTCTAGGTTCTTCCATGTTCAGGCACAGAGGTTTCCTAGGTAATTTTGAATCAATCATGATAACTCAACCCAACCTACCCTACAATATTGCTGTGGGGGGAAATAGGAAAGGGTGCTATATATATTGCCTTTAGCTCCTGAATGAAAGGTAGAATATGCATCTAATAATTAAATAAATAGAGAGCCTGTTTGGTATAGTAGTTAAGACATTTGGCTAGAAATCAGAAGCCTGAGAGTTTTAGTCCTGCCTTAAGTACAAAATCATCTGAGTGACCTTGGGCCAGTTAGTATGTTTCCACCCTATGAAAAAAGCAATGGCAAACTACTTCTGGAATCTTGCTGAGAAAACTGCAGGGACATGCCAGGAATCAAAAATGACTTGAGGGCACCAAAATAAAGACACAAACAAACAAACAAATAAAATAAATAACTCATAATTCACTACATCAAATGCTAGGAATTGGCAGAAGTAGCATACCATCTGAAGCTGAGCATAGCAAAAAAATACCCAGTACTCTTGGCTTTATAAGCCACATATGTAAACATAAGTATCTCACAAGTATGTCTCCCAACTAGAGTGTGAAAGGAGATTAAGGTTTGTGCAAATTATTCCAAATTAGTGGCAATTGGTTTTCATATGTCCTTCCAAGTCACACATATTTTTGACTATATTTGGAAAGTTATGAACTATAAAGGAAACCTTTGAATATTGTAGATTTGGGAGCATGAAAGTGTTCCATTTGTTGGAAATTCCCCGGCGGAGAGTGAATTAATTAAAAAAATTCTGATATGTGCAGAGATGGATAGACTAACATTAGAAATCAAAGACAAGAATGAAACAGAATATTACGAAGTTTGGGATAAGATGTACTATTGGTTAGACTCGAGGAGAAAAAGTCAGAACAAAGAAAGCTCGTTTAGAAGAGAGAAAGTGTAGATTTTCAACCTCAAGGTGAGCGTAAGATAGAGATTAGAAAGAATATGAAAAAAGAATTGAAATGGAAGTTATGTTGTAAATAGACGTAAATATGTATGTAAATATATAAATATGTAAATAGTATAAAAGGTAATATGTAAATGGTATAATGAATACCTATCAATGAATAGGGAAATATATGATATATAGTATATGGTATAGTATGTATGAAATAACAGCCAGAAAAGTCACACTGTGTTCAACCTGTTTTTAAATGTTTACTTAATAAAATTTATTAAAAAAAAGAAAGAAAGAAAGTGTTCCATTTGTGTATTAGTTTAGAAGGCACTAATTAGATAAAGTCACATGAAAACACTGAAGGATACTTCTCTGCTTTCCTACTTAAATTATAATTATACTGTTACAGTGATTATTATGGATCATATCTAAACAGCTGTGCTTCACATTACAAAAACAGCAACATATACCAGTCTTTTCAAGGGTGAAGAAATGTGAAATGTATTTTAGGAAGAATCAAGAGTGCTTCATGTGTTTGATTTTTTGAAAGGAAAACAGATATTTCAGCTGGTTTTTCCATCCTAACTATCTAGAGGGAATGGTTGTTCCAGGAATTTGCAGCCTAATTATGCTTTCCACTTTAAGAGACTTTAATTTATATTTTGTAGGCAAATAAATAAATAAAATGTTTTTCTTTTTCTTTTAGCTTTTTGACCATACCTTCTGCCAAAATATATGTATTTCATAGTCTTGCATCTGTAAAAGAAGACATAGAAATCTTTTGAAGCAATAAAAAAATGTGTCACTTATTCATGAGTGAATTTGAATAAGAAAGCAGATACGGATGCACAATAAGTTCCACAATTATTTTTAGACATTAATTTACTGTTTGTTCTAGAAGTGAGAATAGTTTTGCCCAACATTTTTTAAAGTCTAAGTTGGTGATCATAGGAGTTGTATGGTCATTGAAAAGTATTAGGAGGGGACTGATGAACCCTTTGCCCTGTCCATGATATGATCTGGATTGTGAAAACAGAATTTCCAATTTGTTTTTCTGCTGACTTTAGTCTTGTTCACCCAATCCCTATATTGGGAGGGGAAATAATTAATTCTGGAATAATTGGAAGCAAACTATTTACATTTTAGCATAAATAATATTTCTCCATCATGGAATATATAGATGTTAGATGGGTCATTATGCCCTGTAAATAGTTATTGTTAAACAAGAAACACAGTTTTGACTAATATATACTTTGTACCATGAACCTGTCAAATCTTATGATAATATTTGGGGCTTTGCCATTCATCCTGAGGCTTAACATAGATGTGCCTCAACTTAGGATGTGCCTCCATAGAAGGTAATCCACCTTCTCTTACACAGATAAGAATAAATCTTCTCTGTTCCTAATAGAGGTAACTATAGTTTTGGAATTGTTCCAAATGAGTAAGAAGGTCATCGTGGGTAATAAAAGCAATTTTGCTTCTTTTCTCTGTGAAACACATGGCAGAGAGAAAGAAGGCCATGTTATGCCTTTGCCCTTGAATGCCATACTCTCTGTTCACCCAGACTTCATAAATAGATGAAAGACACAGCAAGAATTTCTCAGTGAAGGCCAGAATATACTATGGTTGGTATACTCACAAATTGTTGAATGGATAGCATCTGATCTTAAGGACAAAGGAAAGAGATTAAGAAAAATGACAGAATTTGAAACACTTATACAAAATCAATACCATCTGTATATAAAAACTCCAGATATGGAGACAAAAGAAATAAAAAATTGTATGATATAATGGATGCAACACAACAATGACAAGAATAATGGACCAAATCCATAAAATTTACTACAAGTTATAATCTACAATAAAACTGGTGTAAAATGTTTTACAGATGGCACAAAACTTTGTCATAATTTCCAGGATAGACAAATTATACAGTAAAAAATGTTGGAAATGCCATGAAACGGAAGGAACATTTTATCACATGTGGTGGACATGTAAAATCCCTCAAAGGTAATTGAAAAGACATAGCTGATAGCTATAGCTATAGCAATAGTACTTACATACCATTCCACAGTATTTTACAGCACTCTCTGAGCTGTTTACAACATCAGCTTATTGCCTCAATAATCTGGGTCCTTATTTTACCAATCTCAGAAGGATGGAACGGTGAGCGAACCATGAGCCAGTCAGGATTGAACTCTTGGCAGTGGATAGAGTTTGCCTGCAATACTTCCTTCTAACCATGAACCACCATACAGAAAATTTTAGCAATTTTAGAAATTAAATTTGAAATCAAATTACATTTTTAAAATTAGGAATGATCCCAGAATACATTAACAAAAAACACCTTAATTGACTAAGATATATGTTCACAGCTGTGAGGAAGATATAGAGATATAAAGATATAAATCTGACAATATTTGATTGGGAACTTAAACTTGGATAATACACATCAATGGCAACATTAACATCATATACTCACAATTGAAGTTCAAATTCAAGAAAGAATGATTTCCATATACACGTCATATCATGCAACAAGGCAAATACAAATATTTACACTATGGTTTTTAAAACAGGGGAGGTCTAAATATTTATAAACACTGTAAATTGATTGGAATATAAAGAAGAGAAAGTTAGAAATTAAATACCTACTGGTATGTTCTTTTTCCAAACAGCTCCTTTAAAAAAAAAAAATCTCTTTTTAACATTTATAAATAACAATAAAGTGGATACTTTAGTATTCGGTTAAGCTCAAAGATCAAAATCTTTCTCATATTATAAAATAATTCAAACAATTTTGCAACTCTTTATCAATTTCATAATAAGCATTAATTGTACATTTTAAGCAGGCCTATGGTCATTAAAATATTACAAGTCATATTAACAACCATATAAACTTCATCTCTAAGGTTTTAATGTATTTAAAATTCTAGCACCAGACTAGAAACCCGGGAGACTCTAAGTTCTAGGGTCACTTTAGGCATGAAAGCTGGCTGGGTGCTCTTGGGCCAATCATTCTCTTTGTCCAAACCAGCTCACAGGGTTGTTGTTATGTGGAAAATAGGAGGAGGAAATAGGAAGAGAAGGAAATAGGAGGAGGAAGGAATATTAGCTATGTTTGCCATCTTGAGTTATTTATAAAAATAATAAGGATGAGATGTAAATAAATTATTGTGTTAAGATTTTCTAGTTTCTGTTGTATATTTTCAGTTGTTCAGTTGTATTCTGTTGTAAAGATATTCACATTTGTGGGGGGAGGGGGAAGTATGCTAACTTGCGAGAAGGATATAATACAGATGCCAATATCATTTCTACCCTCAAGAAGTGCTTTTTTCTGATATCTCTTCCACCTGTACAAATGCCAGCTATATATGGCAGCTGTGCTGTAGAGAGTTAGGCCAGGTCTGAGAAGAACTTGCTCAGAACCCTAGTTGACAATGAAATGGAAGTTAAATATGAGAGCAGGGACTTTTCAATTTTTATTATATTTTAATGCCTGGAAAATCGCACATAAACATTCCCCCAAATGAAGAGATTGCTTAAAAGTCCTCTTCCTGGCCCCATGTCAAAGAATGACAATTCAACTGCTGATAAAATTTCCTCAAGGAAAAACAGGATAGAAATGTAATAACTCAGATACTTATTACAGAGTTCCATATGACATAAACAGCCTCCGTTGATTCAGCTGTATGTGCATTGGGTTCTCTGCCAAATAAGCCATGGTGCAGTGATGAGATGGGGAGGATCAAGTACATCCCATCCTCTCCATGCACTGAATGTGTGGTGTGTAGTGGGAGGTCGAGGGGGGAAAGAAAATGTTCAAAAGCCATAAACACATTTCGAAGGAAAGAAACCTATCGATTGTTATCCAAGTCTTTAAATCAAAAGAGCTAAGCCCAGAAATGCTTACAAAATCATGAGACTTGCAAATACATTGTGATTAAATACTATCCAAATTTATTTCCTATATCTTTTTGCCATAATGTGGGTGGGGGGGGGGGAATCAATGCCAAAGCTAAAATGTCTTTCTCTTTTTTCTTTTTCTTTCTTTCTTTCTTTCTTTCTTTTCTTTCTTTCTTTTTTCTTCTTTTCTTTCTTTCTTTCTTTTCTTTCTTTCTTTCTTTCTTTCTTTTCTTTCTTTCTTTCTTATTCTTTCTTTCTCTTTCTTTCTTTCTTTCTCTCTTTCTTTCTTTCGTCTCTCGTCTCTCTCTCTCTCTCTCTCTCTCTCTCTCTCTCTCTCTCTCTCTCTCTCTCTTTCTTTCTTTCTTTCTTTCTTTCTTTCTTTCTTCTCTCTCTTTCTCTGGGATATTTTTAATCAAGAATGTCATTTAGAAATACGGTATGAGATCTCTGGCGATTTTTAACACAGCAAACCTTAGTATATACATTATACAGGAGGAAATGCCGCAATGATTTTTTCCACATTAAGGACAAAAAAAATGTAAAATGTCATTGAATAAACCCCAGAAGCCAGGAGCTTGGATGGCTTACAAGATTGGTAATCGGATACAGAGCTTTTCACTTCCAAGTCATTGGTGCAAATCCAGTTCCATTTAATCATCTCCAAACATTTTTTTTCTTTCTATCTCACAGTTCTTTTTTATTCTTTAGGTTAAAATGACTGGATTGGAACTTAGAGAACAGATGACCAGAATGTGAAATAATCACTTCTAATTTCTAGGCTAGGCAATTGACCAAAAACTGAACAATGACCAAAATCCATTCTTCTCCTCCTCCCTCCCTCCACCTCCCAGATTATCTAGTTAAATTGGTATTTCAGAAGAGACGTAAAGGAATTGTAACATAAGTTAATGGAAATTTGTCTTCTGCTTTTTATTATTCCTCCATATTTAAATGGAGCTTCTGTTTAGCTAATTTGATGTCATTAAATAACTTCTATTTTAAAACAAAGTACAAGCCCTTTATTAGGCTATATTGATGATATCATATGAATACTAAGAACAAAAGTGAAAGAGATTAGCTGAAATTAATCAAACAATCTCAACCTTGCTGAGTTTTTTTTTTTTTTTTTTTGGTGGAGAAACAACAAAATGCTTTCCACTTTGGGATGCATGAGAAATTGCTACACACTATTTCTCAAACTGCTTGTCTCGATAAAAGTCACTCTGTATTGTAAATAACCAAAAACAGTGAATTAGTCATATATGATTTGGTGAAACACAGTGGAAAAATGTTTATTGAATGTTTATTTTATCTTTTGTTTTGTGCTTCTTTAGAGCACACTTGTGCTTTTGAACAGTCCATGGGACCCTGTAATGGACAGAGAAATAGGAGTTTCAGTTTAAGAATATTATCATCATCATTAGGTTCTGCACAGAGAACATTGGGCAGCAAGTGTTTTCCAATGGTTTTGATCATTTGCAGCATTTCTGGCACTAAGGGACATTAGTAATCTTAAAATCTTTCTTAAGTGGTGCTAAGTTTTCTGAGGCCGGTCTCATTTTCTCTTTCCTCCAGATGGTATCCAACGTAATACATTTTTTGGATGCCGATCTTTAAGTATATGTAAGATATGACCAACAAGTCGCATTCAATGTTGATTCACAATTCTCGATATGTGTTCTAAATCTGATCTTTGTAGTACCTCTTCATTAGTGATGTGGTCACAATATGAGCCTTGGAGGATAATGGTTGGCAGTGGGGTACCTGGTACAAGAAGGAGGATGGAAGAAAAACTTGCCTTGTCTTCTCCTTGGTCTCTAATGTAAAAGCTAGGGAGCACTGGGTAAAATTGAGATTGATGGCAAAGTCATGACTTACTGAAAAGACTGATGCTCATCTGATGTTTGTCAAAAATACTGCAAGATAAAGTTCCTAAACATAGATACAAGCCTACAAGATAATAGATAAAGAAGAAAAAAAAAACAGTGTTTTTGAATGGAATAGTCTAAATCCAGATGTGAAAGTTGCTAGAAGATATTACAGAATAGAAACTGAACCAATTAAGGAGGAGCAGTACAAGGCTTAATACTGATGGACATCTATAGATTGAGAATACCAGCTCAAGGAAGCTGCCATAGTCTTCCTTTGCTTTTTTGCAGAAAACAAACATGGTAATAGTCTAAGGTAGCTTCATTATGCCCCTCATAGGGATGCCCATTCAGAGCCTCAGAATCTAGGCCAGGGGTAGGCAACCTCGGCTCTTTTATGACTCGTGGACTTCAACTCCCAGAATTCCTAAGCCAGCATGGCTCAGCTTGGAAACCTCTCCCTTTCCCCTCAGCATGGCTGGCTCAGGAATTCTGGGAGTTGAAGTCCACGAGTCATAAAAGAGCCAAGGTTGCCTACCCCTGATCTAGGCCAACTCTTTCTGTGAAGATCAGGCAATGGCAAACAGATTACAGTATGCAATCAGATATCCCTGAGAAGTCCTAAATTTCTAAGAAATTTGTGATGAAAAGAAGGATTCTGAAATGAATGCCTGATAGAGAAACACAATGGCAGATAACTCGGTCACCAGCAAATCCCAGTTTTGCTTCTGCGGACTTAAGTCAGATAATGAACTATCGGAAGCCAGAGTAAGTTATTCCAAAGAAACAGGAAGAGACTCACTACTGCAGTCTATAGGCAGGACCTGATTCTAGATGCCCAGCCTAAGTTCTTAATATTACCAATTCTATAGAAGCTAAAGTGGAACAGAATGAAGACTGATTGGTTGCACATTACTTGGAAAATAAACTTGACAGGGATGCTCTGTGGCTTCTCAAACAAGATCCTAGGAAAGGCATGTACTTAAGCATACAGGAAAAGATATTCTACGACTCAGAATTATCCCTTAAGCAGAGTGCATCTATTAACACCAACTAACAGTCAGAAGGCATGATGAAAACTCCTTAATTTCATCAAATAAAGACAATCTTTACCAAAGTTTCAGTTGGGAAACTGTGAGCATCCTAGACCAAGCCAAGTCCAAGTCCAAATACTACAGAATCCCTGGAAGCCTGGCATTCAGACAAATTAACCATCAACAGGCACACAGAGATAAAAAACATCTACATACCATTCAAAAGAAAGAGGAAAGAAAATCTCTTTCGTCATTCAAAATTGTGCTATTATATACCCTTTAATAATAGAGTTCCAGTAGTTGTTGTGGTGTCTGTTTCTTGATCTGGTCTATCTCAAAGGACTGCTCTCATAGATGTTCATTTGTACATATACACACACATATATTCACATATATATCCATGAGCAAATTAGTTGCTCATGTTGAAAAAACTCTTGAGGCAAAGTATTCTATTTAAAAAAAACCACAACAAACATAAGTCAATTTCAGCAATCAATGAACAATATCCTTCCATTTTGAGAGTTTAATATAAGGGATACAGACAATATAGATATCAAACAAAATATAATATATTCTAATGTAATCTATGAGCAACTTACCATTTTGAAGGGCAAGTGCATTTGCCTGCAGTAGGATATATATATATATATATATATATTCAATATGCATCAATATCATTATTTATAATCTTTAGTTTCAGAGGAAACTTCACTGGTTTGCTCACATGATAATTACATCCAATTTTTGTGTATATGATTTCAGAAGGTGGTGGTATAATTCTTTAGGGGTTGAGCACTTTTGATAATAATCATTACTGCCTTTAACATTATTATTAATTGTAATTGTGATGCCTTACACTATGCAAGGAAATGGGTATAGGCAGTGAAAAACTACTTCTTTGGCATCTATACAGCTGATTCTGATACATCAATCCTCAGATGAAAATTTTGAGCTAGTGATTCTGTTATTGGACCCCCCTCAAAAAGAAACAACAGTAGTTTTGCTACCCTTTTCTATAGCCATTCTTATTCATTTAAGTGAGAATGAATTAATCTCTGCTATCTCTAGAACTGCCCCCAAATCTCTACAGGATATGCATACTCTATATTCCCTGAGCTTTCCTATAGGGACTCATTCTGATATAATAGTCCAAACTCAGAGTTGAACTATCATGATCTAACATCAAAGTGGTCTTAAAGGTTTCCACAGCAGCTAGGAGACAGATGGTTATGTTAAATCTCTTTCCCTAGGCCTAACATATAGTCTGTGGGGAGCTACCAGAGAGTTGTATTATATATCTTTTTTCCCCTTTGCTACACTAAACTATAATATATAAATTCCTTTAAATGCAGAAATACTGCTTTTTCTACTTTTGAATAACATAATACCACATGAAGAAACATTTTCTAATGCTTTTGGCTAAAAATAGCACTGCTCTCTTTATATTAATTTATATTAAGTGCAGTGAAATCTTGAACACATCTAATTAGAAGTAAAGGGAGTTGAATATGTCTTTCTCCCAGGTGATGGGTTATAAGATTGCAGTCACAATTCTTTCATCCATGTATTCTCACTCAATTTTTCTAATTATTATTTTTTAAATCATGTCTCTCTCGTCTTGATGGCCAAACTAATTTAAAATATATAAATTCATTTTTAATATCATGGCCTAATTCCAAAGCTATATTGCTTTGCATTCAATTGCAATATTTCTCTTGAGGCCAAAACAGTATTTTCACAAAGAATAATGCTATGCAAAATAACAGGAAACATACTGTGAATAATGTCTTACATATGAAAATTTAGGTAATATTGCTAGAATATTACTTGGCTACATGCAAAGTCTAAGAGCCACAAAGAAGAGGCCAATGGTTTATGCTTTATTATTAATAAGCTAATTTCTCTGCCAAGTGCCAATGAAGTGACTTCTCATTCCAACTAATTATGGACTTTCTTATGGACTTTAATTATAAAGTAAAAAGAAGAAAATTGTATGTCTTGATCTGATGTTGGAAATTAATTGTCTTGAATGTAAAGGAGAGTTTGACTGCATTCAACTTTGTGAGATATTAGTGAAGAGGGAAAAATAATAAAAGTATAATTTTTTTATTAGCATGTTCTATAATCATGGTTATAGTTGAGTAATAATCATGATTTAATGGTTTAATGTGTGATTGTAGCCAATTCTAGTTTATTACATTAATTATTAAACAACAATGGTACAATGAGTGGTGTGGTGGCCTAGTGGTAAAGACGCTGGCCTCCCACTCAGAAGTTTGAGAGTTCGGTACGAAGAAAAAATATCTGCTGCAAATCCCGCATGGCATCAGGAAGGGCATCCGGCCAGTAAATGCTCAGCTCCATCCAGTTGCCCTGACTTTACCCCAAATTAAGGGATTACAGGGTCATAAAAAGGGAGTTTTAATGGATTGGTTCAATGTGTGAAGTCAGACAGTATTTATTTATTCATTAGATTTTTATCCCGCCTTTATTACTTTATAAGTAACTAAAGGTTGTGAACATACAGTACCTAATACATCTTCCTTCTCCTCTTTTCCCCCACAACAATATCCCTATGGGGTGGGGTCGGCTGAGAGAGAGTGACTGGCCCAAGGTCACCCAGCTGGCTTTCATGCCTAAAGTGGGACTAGTTCTCACAGTCTCTTCTTTTCTTGCCCAGTGCCTTAACTACAAGACAAAACTGGCTCTAAAGTTATATACATTATATAAAGTTATATACATATGCTAGAATTTATCATGTTATGCTTCACTTAAAGTGTTAAGGTGGAATTTGGGAACAAACCTCAAGCATGTTAATTGGATGAAAGAAATAAACAAAATAATAGAAGCAAAGTTATTTTGAGCAAAAAGTCTTTGATTTTTTATGAAAGAAGGAGTAAAGATTTAATTCCTTAAGAGTTGTCTTCCTAATTTTTCCACAGAATTCCTTGCTTATGCAAATTCATAAATTTTGCTTTATTTTTGTCTCTATGTTGCTATGCTATATTTGTTGGAAGAGATTCCCTACTTCATTCTTAATGGATAACAACAAACTAGTGTCATGAAATGAGACAGCTTCTGTTTAGCCTCAAAAGTTTTGGTATATTCAGAATCCCTTCCCAAATTATTCTCTTTCTGAGTAATTGCAGCCTTGACATAATGAAAACAACTATTGAAAAAAAAAAATCTGAGTTTGCATATACAATTGTCTTTGAAGAAATTGTGAGCATATGTTTTGATGAGCCCTGAATCAGATCATTGGCCCATTTAATCTAGAAGCTCTTTAAGTTTCTCAGGTAAAGGCTTTTTCCAAACCAGCAATTGACATCCTGCAAACAATGGTAATTTATCTAAATTTATATTAATTTAAATTAGACTTTCCCAACCTGCTGTTTCATATGTTGGAGGCTAAACTCTCATAATTATTAACCTATGGCTGATGATCCAGAATCCTAGGAATTATTGTCTGGAACATAGAAAAGGCATCTTATTATTCTCTCTACAGAGAAGATAAAAAATGGTGAAATTCTGAATTTCTTGCAAAATCCTTGGTTACAAAATGGATAAAGAACGTACATGAGGCTTGCTCCTTAAAGTAAGGCAGGCAGAAAAGTATCTTGGCTTTCCATGTTTCAATCAAATTTCAAGGAAAGAGAATCTCCCCCCATATTAGAAATCATGATTAATCAGGGAAGCTAAAGAGTAATAGATGTAACAGAAAATATCAGCATTGTTCATTTTATCACACTAATAAATAAGCACATAATAACAGTTTTGAAAAATATTCTAAAGCATCCTTAAATGAAGTAGAAAAATAAAAGATTTCAATACAGGTTTCAATATAGCATTACCCAAGATAACTTTTTGTTTCAAAACTAGACTCAATATCATGACTAAAATAAAATATTTATCTCTGATGTTTGCTCCAAGTAATTTATAGGATGCAGAGTTATCCAAAGTCTAAATACTTATGTGGTAGAATTACAAGCAAATGAATGGAAGAACATAACATAAACACTTGCCAATCCTTAAATACAGTGACATGCCCTCTTTTAGTGTCCTCTGGAGAATGTGATATTGTGTTGCAGCAGAAATAGTAATTAAACCACCAACACTAGCATAAACATTGGAGACTTTCTTTAAAATTTAGGTCTTAACATGCTGATCACGTTGGGGCAAATTTAGTTCATACTCACATGACCATTTTCTTATAATTACCCTGAAAAGTAATAAGATATTTCATTATTAATCTGAAACTTTAGCAGAGAAGTTACTGAAATTATCTCTAAATTTATACTTGAGTTACTGGACTCATTATTTCAAACATCTTGGACTGATTCAATATCAGTAATGATTCATTCTTTTGATTAAGAAGTGACTCCATCTGTAGATGTCAGATAATTACTGAGATGACCTATAATGAGAACATTTCACAACTCTCCAACTTAAATATCATATTCCCTCAACAACATAATGACTTCCTTCTAGATCTTTTTATAGTGTGCTAAACTCCTGGGGTTTCTTTTCATGATCATTCCCCAGCAAAGATTTCTTCTATCATTTCCTTAGACAAAGAAACACAGTGATTCTATACAATAATAACAACAAAACAGTTTCATGACCTTATGATGATATTTTAATGCATTCTTGGCACATGCTTCTAAATTCTATTAAAAGGCTATTACATCAGGATTCCAATAAATTATTTCCATACAAAGATTACACCAGATATTATTTTGAGCCAACTTTATGAGAAATACATACAGCATTTAAATTTTTAGTAATCTGAATGAATACTTAATTTGGAAAGCCAAAGTGTTATACAGAAAATTTTTTGTTTTCTTATCATGTAAGTTGCACAGTTTATTTTCTTATTTCTATGCTCATAGAACAGGGCAAATATACGCATCATATAATCCCCACATTGATACAAGTTTCAATTTGTTTTTGGAGATAGTTACTGAAAATGTTAAGATATTTTCATTCATGTTCATTTTATTAGTTTTTCTGATCCTCTGTAGTTTGATTTCCTACCTCCTATCCATCTCTTTCTCCTTCTGAATAGCATTTATTCTGCTTTATATGATGGCCACTGTAATTGTCAAGAAGCCTTCCTGCTTCTATACAATGTCAACAAATAAATGACTACAATAAAATAACCAAATCCTTGTTTGCTTGTGGCAAAATCCACCTTTTCCAGCAAATGCTTAAAAACCATTGCCAAACATGTCTATTTTTTTCTGAAGGAGACTGTTGTTGTTGCCTTTTTAGGGAAATAGTTTGCTCATTAATTAGCATCTTAGCATTCTTTCCCCCAAGATTTCCATTCTTATTATTGTTCAAACAGTTGGAAATAATGAAGAGCAAAATGACAAGCCTATTTTTATCATTTCCCTTCTTAGAGAAGGCATAGAAATCTTGTTTCACAATAATAGATTTTGAATACAATGGGCCAAAGCACTCAACTGCAATTCAAATACAAAATATCTTTAGTTCTACACATTTGTTGCATTAAGAGAATTCTACTTTATTGATATTAAGAAAGAAGTATAATTATAGCCTCATAATGTATGTTTCAATTTTGGACTTTACATTAAATATATATGCTTGAATGAGACCAGAATGAGTGAATGAATACCAAAATGAACTCCAGACAAGCTAAAAGGCCTGAATTGGACAGAGTCCAGACCTGTGGAAACAGCCTCTGTCTAATAATTTCATACAAGTGAGTTAGTTTCTTTGAAGGCAGCAGAAAACGGGGCTGAAGAGTGACAATCAAATGACTCAATTTTTTGGGGCATGTATTTACTTCATGAAAGCAACAAAAAAATAGAAAATAGTTTTTTCTGAAGTCCATCCTCCCTTGAAGGCTTATTAAAACAATTGGAAAGGATGATTCTATATCTCCATTGAATCAATGACAAATAAGTCAGCACCCTGCATGACTCAAACAGACAGTGCCAAATTAGTATAATACATTCTTTGCCTAGCCTGTAACCTCGCAGGAAAGATGGTTGGTATAAAAATTTAATAAAGTTGGTAAATAACGTTCCTTGACTTTTGTGTGGAATTGGAGAACAATAGGCACACAGATGATTTGATTATTATTATTATTTAATAAAACAGCTCACTGGAAATTATGTTCCTACATTATGAGTGCTTTCATCAGGATTTGATAAAAAGAAGTGCTATCTGAAAATATTGTGTTATTACTCCTATTAGTAGTTGTGGAGATAGTAAGAGTAGTGGCAATAGCAGTAACAGCAGCATCTCTTCTCATACATTTACCCTTTTTTATTTTAAAAAATTACCTTGGAAGGATAGAAAAAAAAGTGATCAACTACTGATTGATTGGTTCCCTATCGTAAAAGGAATGTAGACAGTATCAAAAACCTCTCTAATCCAGATTAATTTGAATTGTTGGATGATTGCAACCAGGATGTGAATGGAATAGCAGACCCTCCTGTTACAGGTAGTCCTCAACTTACAACAGTTCATTTAGCAACCTTTCGAAATTACAACAGGTCTGAAAAAAGTGACTTATGACCGTATTTCGCACTTATGACCATTGCAGCATCCCACGGTCATGTGATCAAAATTAAGACGCTTGGCAACTGACTCATATTTATGACGGTTGCAGTATCCCGGGGTCATGTGATCCCTTTTTGCGATCTTCTGACAAGTAAAGTCAATGGAGAAACCATATTCACTAAACAATCGTGTTACTAACTTAACAACAGCAGTAATTCACTTAACAATTGTGGCAAGAAAGGTCATAAAATGGGCAAAATTCACTTAACAAATGTTTCACTTACCAACAGAAATTTGGAGCTCAATTGTGGTCGTAAGTCAAGGATTACCTGTATTAGCACCAGCAGACAGACTGATGGTGTTTCATATGCTGGCAGCAATTTTTTGGTTTAGTTAAAGATATTTATAATTTTTAATTTGTCTTGCTATGCAATGTTTCCAGGCAGTTACAAAATTAAAGGTACATGTAAAAAAAACTGAGTAATATAAATTTCTATTATGTTGGAATATATCATGAGTCTGTTTGGATTCAGCAGTATATAAATCAAAATTGATTGGTTAATTAATTAATTGATATAAAAATGTGAAAGTGTTTAACTGGGTTATAAGTGGCCAAGGGTACAATCATTACTTTTCAAATGTTGATGGAAATACAAATGTTCTATGTAGCTTTGAATATCTTTTCCAAGGCCTTCATGGCTACTCTGTCTAGTCTGTGAAATATGAAAGTTATGTTTTTAGTATCTTCCTAAATATTGGGAAAGTGGGAGCCAGACACCTCCTTAGAGATGTTGTTTGGAAGTCACACAGCAGATAGTCCAGACATGTCAAACTTGCGATGTCACATGACATCGCGTGACGTATCGGAGCTTTTTCTCCATTGCCAGCAATGGGGTGGGCGCGGTTTCCTGATGACGCGTCCGGCCTGCGGGCCAGCAGTTTGACACCCCTGAGATAGTCCCTTCCCACACACATGATTGCAGAGCTTTTGACAGCTGGAGAACCTTCAGAAGGGCCTATCCTGCTAATATAAGTAATAGAGCAGATTCTTAGAACAAAAAGTGGTCCCTGGTGACTGGCTCTAAGCCATCGAGGCCTTTAAATTATGTCTAGCAGGCAATTTGGTAACCACTGCTCTTTTTCAGAACAGGTACAGTATTATATTATCCCTGATCACTGTAACTGCAGTTCCAAGAATAATCCAAGGTAAAACAGATAAAGTTGTCAAGACAGAGCATGGATAAGTATTCCTAAGTCAGACTGGTTGAGAAAGGTCACAGTTTGCTCAATAGTCATTGCTGGCATTCACTAAAGCTTAAATCTGTGCAATGTCCAGTTTTGTAATCCAAAGGTAGACTTTTGAGAGTAGCAAGTTCACACAGTGAGAATGGATGGACAGAACCATGTTTAGCCCTTTTTTAAAAGATGTAAAAATTGGTAATGATTCTCTCTCTCTCTCTCTCTCTCTCTCTCTCTCTCTCTCTCTCTCTCTCTCTCTCTCTCTCCTTCCCTCCCTCCCTCCCTCCCTCCCTCCCTCTCTCTCTCTCTCTCTCTGTGAGTCAGTAAGTGAGTGTGTGTATGTGTGTATTATCTCATTCAATAGCTAGCTAGGAAGAGTGGAAACACAGAGTTAGTTAATTGTGCCTTAACCATAAGATACAGTCATTATCAATTTTTACACCTTTGAAAAGGGACTGAACCTACACCGAACCTCTTCAAAAATATCACTTGAAGCCAAGATCTCCAAACAGAGGCATGTCATGAGAGCTGGCTCACTTGAAGAGTCAATCATGCTGGGAGTGATCAGGCCAAGAATGAAAGATTCATGATATTTTCTAACTCCAAGCTACTTTTTCTCTTTTATACACATCCATGAAAATAACCCATCTTCTGTGATTCCACAAAATTGCCTGTGTTTCAGTGTTGAACCAATTAATTCTGGCTCTGTTTGTGGTATATGCGAAACCTCAGTAAAACAAGCTTTTAAAAAATGTAGATCTATGGAGCCTATAATTGATTCATTTCCCTATTTGCAGGAATTCTGCCTTTACTGTGCCTCCAGCCTCCTGGGTTTCAGAACTGGGCATGGAAATGTGGATTTATGCTTTTTTTATTGTCCCTCCCTGCACCCCAACAAAAATTATTTCAACTGCAGCCAGACAAATCCTCAGTGTGAAATAAATAAGGTTGTGGGGGAGGTTATATATACAAACAATGTATTTTGTTTTTCTTTTATACAGAGTACAGTTGAGTGGATATATATATATATATATATATATATATATATTGCAGGACCAATGGCAACTCAGGATAAAGAGACATTTTTTGCTTTATTTTTTTGGAATTGTGCCAGTCCTTTTGAAGATGTTTGGATTTTTTTTTTGTATGGAATTGGAGCATGGAAGAGTAGTGATGTGGAAGTGCCATTAATTATAAGAAATTAATTGGGAAACCCAGGTTCCTTTCTTCCCTTTATTTTTTAGGCTAAAATGATCTAATATAATAATAAAATTATAAAATTATCTAATATAATATAAATGATCTTATAAAGGGGTTATGAATAACTCTTAACTTCATTTCTTCATGTCATCTTGGCCATGATTTTTCCTCTACCTTTCTATCATTTCTATTGGAAAACGGAAGGAGAAAGTACTGTGCATATCTATGTAGTATGTGTGCATGAGAAAGAAGGTAGGGAATAAAGTAATTTCACAAATAGCTTTATTTTGCAATTATTTTAAATCAGTAATCTTTAATTCAATTAATATAATATTTCTTTATCTTATTTTTATACTGTCACGCTACCAACATAATTATGGAAAAGTATAGCTTAAAACACACAATAAAATACATTCTTACACAAAATATAACTATAAAAAAGTACCAAAATTGTACTGATGTAGAGTTTTCCCAACAATAAGACATAACTATTAAAAGTGCTTCTCAACAGGTCCCTTTCTATCTCTTTCTTAAATATTGGTAGATAATTTTTGGTTGGATATACTGATGTTCTAAAGCAAGCTACTCTAAAGGGTAGGGACCACCACTGAAAAGCATTAACTTTGGATTTTTTTGCCCAAATCACTCATGGGAGAAACTTCAGCATCTTCACATAGGATGTGCCAACTGCATGGGTTGGCTTTTTTTTTGAAGCAGGCTATCTTGCAGCAGGCCTGAGTCAAAGACACAGAGTTCTTTATGAATTAGTTCTTTAGTCTGGCTGCAGCCATTTTTGAAGTGTGGCTTTAGATATGTCCCTATAGCCAAGGGATTAACATGCATCCACTAATTAGACCAGGGGTGTCAAACTCACAACATCACGTGATGTGTCATGACGTATCGCAACTTTTTTTCCCCGTTGCAATGGGGTGGGCATGGTTTCAGCATGACACATCCGGCCCGCAGGCCGGCAGTTTGATACCCCTGAATTAGACAGAGAATGTTCAAGATCAGTTTCAACTGGAATTGCCAGTTCTAGGTTAATAAATTGAAAAAGTTGGATACTTGGAATTCTTTCTTGGTTTGTTTTGATAATGTCAAATTCAATGTTATCTTCATTTCAGATAAATAAAGTACTGAAGAAACATATACAAACGCATATTGGATATTCACACCTACACACACCCCTCTCAAAATAGATGACCTCCCTATGCATGAAAATGAACAAATGACTGGAAAGGAACACATTGCTGTGCTTTCCTTTCTAAATATCCATTTCCTGTTGTTCCCAAATAAGTTCAAACAAACAAACAAAACAGATTTTTTTTAAATAAAGAGGTACAGGTTGCTTCCTCTTTCAACTCACTATTTCAGCCTTCTATGATTGTGGAAAACAGCCTGGAAAATAGTGACTGTATTAATTTTCCTTTTCTCCAAATGTCATAATTTTATTACAGGAGAAAAGAAAAACAAGATATCCTTTTGCCATCATGAGAATTCAATGTTATCATAATTTGTAGGATGGTGAATATCAAGAGGGTACCATCTTCAAGCAATCCATTTCTGTTTTGTAACATGCTTAAAATATGCATTCTCTAGACACATTAGTTTACACTTGAAAACTTTTCTCAGCTCTGAATACAGTACAGAATTTCCTGTATTCATCATTACTGATCTCACTAATTATTAGCAGTGGTGAGTTCATTTCTCTTAAGATTGGCTAATTTTGAGGTGACCCAGACATTCAGGTTTGTTTCATTAATAATGTTTTTCCCTAAAAGTTAATATGCAATATTGTAAGTACTATTTTTGTCCTATATCTTTTTTTCTTTTTTTTTGCCTCATGGGTAGAGTCACAAATTAGCTATAATCACTGTCTGTAAAGAAGCTTTTTAATTGTCACAGGATTATTTAAGCATTCTACATACATAATATACTGTATACTAAGTTTTGAACACAAGTTCAAAAGTTTTATTTCATGCTGTAGAATTAGAAGCAGCTGCTAAATACAAATAAAGTAAGAGCAGATACATTTTCATATGGAAGCCCTCCCAAATTTTGGATAAGTTCACTACAAAAATCTCAGGGATTGCTTATTTGGCTGGATAGACTGTGAACATTTTCTCCTGGGAGGTCTCAGTAAATGTGATTCGCTTTTATGATCAGGTATCAAATGATTGCCAGAATCATTCTGCAGAAGAAATCTTCCACCTGAATTGGATAGCTGACAAATATGCCTGTATGTCTATGCTGGAGAAGAGGGAGCATTTGAGAGAGGCAAGGTAATTTTTAAGTACTTTCCATATTGGTGTATAATGTATATATCTGGCAAACTCATATGCCAATGGTTTTATTTCCTTACTTTTAAACTCTGAAATTTAGTTCTGAATTCTAGATTCAAAACAATATGAATCCTGAAAAATCTAAGAATTTTCTGTCACAACATACTGTACTTAAGTCATCATATCTTAGCAAGATAATGATCATCATCATATGATTTTACAAGACAATGAAAACTATATTTTGAACCAAAGAAGGAAACCAAACTGATTTCTGCAGAAGTTCTTGGCAACATTATAAGCCCACTTAATTCTTACGAAGGCACAGTAAGAATCCTGCAGAAAACTGGTCTGCCAGGAAAATGCAGATAAAAACTTAATCATTAAAACATAACAATAATTTAAAATCAGATATTGTATACATCCCTTAAAAAATGTAATAGCAAAACACCTCCATGTAGCCTGCAAGAAAACAGGGGGCAGTGGACATTCTATTTAGAAGAGAAGTTCAACTTGACTGAAGTTTTGGAGAAACAGATGGGGTGAGATCGTACTAGATTTTTTTCTCACATATTGACTTCACAATATTTGAAAGAGATTTAAAAAGTAGCAACTGGGGTCATCTAATAGAGGCTGTTAACTAATGTACTGTAATTATAAATGTCCCCAGTCTAAGAAAAACCACCAAAGAACACTTGATTTCTCTATACTTAGTGGAGATAGAAGAAACTTTTATTCAATTCACATCTTTAAGTAAACTAACATAATGCAATTCACAGTTTCTCAATTCACCAAAAACTGGAACATGGTACGATTCTCTGAATTTTGTGATATACTTTTTCTCAATTCAAAATGCCTATAAAGAAGAAACATAAAAATCCCCAGATGACACATGAATGAAAAATGGAATATTGTATGTTTAAATTGCTGACTAATATAGAAACGGGGTGGAACACACTAATGATTTAAATTAGCAGATGCTATAGATTGATTCTCTGTCATTAGGACATGTACACAAACTTCTAACTCAATAGAAATGCAAATTCACCCTTTTTAGTATAAAAAATAGAGCACTTCCCGAAATGGTATGTACGTATGTTTATGTATGTGTGTAACTGTATACATAAGACACATAGAGAGAAAGAGAGAGAGAGATGCACACACAATGCAAAAGACCAGATACACACATGAAAGTTCAATTTAATTGATTTATTGCTAAAAGCCTATGCACATGAATTTTCTCAACCAATGGTCAGCATCTGGTTATAGTTAGATAAGGATAATAGTGATCAAGGGGGGTTGGACTTAATTTATTTGTGGCTGTATAACAATTCTAGGCTGACTCCTCTTTTTACTCCTCCACCTGGCTCTGCCATTCTTTCTCAAACAAACAAACAAACACACTTTCTGCCAATACCCTGCCAGAGAAGATGGACTAAAAAAGTAAAATATAAACTTGATTTCTTTATCAAACTAGAGTTGGCAACAAATTGAATAAGTTCTTTCTTTGTGACTAGAATGAGAAAAGTGGCTACTAATATATAATTCTGATTGACACTAATTTAATTATTGGTTGTTCAAATTTGTTTAGTCTCTTGATTTAGCTGAAGAAAACTTTGTCCTTTTCTATATGATAAATCTGATGCATTGCTGCAAAAATAATATTATGGAAGCAAAGACATCTGCAATTCTCTTCCAAATCCCAAAATCTCATAAACTACGTCACCTAAAATAGCTTGTGTGACTGTACGATTTGATAAGCAGGTAAGGGCACGAGTAGAAAAATCTCTTCAGTTTCTTTATCACTAAAGAGGGATGAATAGATCTGCAAGCACATGAGTCACTTCATCTGTGAACAAAGCCCAGTGAAGTATGACTCCTATGACAAGCCTTTGGGGAAACTGGAAGAATGAAAAGTGGTGACTATGACCTTCCCATATGACAGCTTCTGACAAGTCCCAGTACAGTAGCTGAAATTCATGATACTTTCAGTTTATTGCCAATACACTGTATTTAAGCAATGCTTGCCTTATGCTGAGTGCTTTTACTTCCAACTAACTTCTTTGTATATTTGGAGTGATTTATATATTTTTCATATTGGATGAATCCATTATTTTTATAGGATCTTCAGGAATGCAAAAATATTGCACATGATTGTAATTTAAATATTAAATATTAAAAAAATGTTTTCATCTGATCACAGTCCTGTTTTAGTATTCTGAGAGTACAGTCAATTTTGCTAAGTTATATTCATCTGACAATCAATTTCTTTTCTCAGACACAACAAAATACACAGGAATAAATGTGGTGGTACTTTTCTGGCTGGTCTATCTTAATGGATTTCAAAACAATGGTTATATTCAGATTCATTGTAAAATTGTTTGGTTTGTTAAGAGCAGAAAACTTTGGAAAAGTCAAACTCACTAAAATCATTTGACACCCCCCCATAAAAAAGCATTATTTGTTCATTTTCAATCATACCCTTCTTTATACAGTGACATGATATGAGAGGAAAAGTCATTGAGCATGTGCAAATCTCATATAAGATCCTATTACAAACATAAAACAAAAGCATATATGCTTTGGCTGCTATTCTTTAAATATGCTTAATTTCATTATGCAAAAGGCATATGAAGTTCAGAACAATTCTATAAGTCTCTTTCCTAGTTCATTGTATATTTTGTGACTTATGGCACTGAAATGTGAAGAGCTATTTTGTGAACTTAATATAGCCAAATACTATTTGTACATAGTCTTAGTTAGAAACTTAACAGAACAGAATAACAGAGTTGGAAGGGACCTTGGAGGTCTTCTAGTCCAACCCCTGCTCAAGCAGGAAACACTATACCATTCCAGACAAGTGGCTGTCCAGTCTCCTCTTAAAAACCTCCAGTGATGAAGTACCTACAACTTCTGAAGGCAAGCTGTTCCACTAGTTAATTGTTCCTTCTGTTAGGAGGTTTTTCCTTAATTCCAGGTTGCATGTCTCCTTGATTAGTTTCCATCCGTTGTTTCTTCTCTTGTCTTCTGGTGCTTTGGAAAATAGGTTGATCCCCTCTTCTTTGTGGCAGCCCCTCAAATATTGGAACACTGCTATCATGTGACCCCCTAGTCCTTCTAGATCAGGGGTTTCCAACCAGGGGTGCTCGCACCCCCTGGGAGTGCAAGACAATATTCCAGGGGGTGCGAAAACTTGGGTTTAGAAATTTCAAAATTATAGTGTATATGCATAATTCATCGCTGTTATTTCAAACTTTTGTAAGGTGTGCGAGAATATATCAGAAGCGTTCTAGGGGTGCAGGATATAAAAAAGGTTGGGAACCACTGGTCTAGATATACCCAATTCCTGCAACCGTTTTTCATATGTTTTAGCCTCCAGCCCTCTAATCATCTTTGTAGCTCTGTTCTGCACTCTTTTCAGATTCTCAACATCTTTTTATAATATGGTGACCAAAACTGAATTGAATCACTTGAATTCAGTTGAATCAGTGTCCATCAGATCTAGCACCTTTTTCCAACTACAGTTACTTACTGTATACACATTTGGGAAACTTACAAGTTGGAGAAGAATGCAATAAGTTCCTATTAATTATATCCAGTGTCTAAAACTCAAAGAATACAACAACTCTGAATGCTAAGAATATGTTTAATATAATAGCTTTATAACTTGTGTCCAATGCCTTCTATGTGCAGAAAAGAGTGACTAGAATTCAGTATTAAACTATATGCTCAAGATTTAGGCATAATTATATTTATATTCATGCAGCTGAATGAATGCAGCCATGCAGAGTTATATCATCTATAGTTTGTATAGAGAGTGGTACCCTAAAGAAGGCCATCTGTCAATTCATCTTTCACTATAAACATTTATAAAATTAAGGCAAATTTGTGGCCAAATTTGTATTAATTTTTCTGCAAACCTATGCATCTCATATCTCTTTTTGTCTGTTAATACCTCTGTTCATGCTTGAGAGCATTGCTAAGTTATTTAACTATCTTATCACAAATGTAGCATTTAATATATATATATATATAACACTTCTTTATGTGAATTTACTAAATGAATTTGGCAGTTATTTGTGGTTTTTTAAATGTCATCATGGGCAATTATGGCTCCAACATAATCTAGATTCTACATCCCTGCCAAAAATATACATCTACAACCCAAATGCTATATAAATTTAAAAAAAATATTTTCCCCATGGGCAGAAAGTCAGCACTAGACAAAGTCCAAAACTTAAGATAAAACTAGTGAAAAAAATATATTTGTCCAAATTACCATTTTACTTTTTTTTAATGATTAATACATGGGCAGATTTATGTGGGAGAAGATAATATTTAAAACACCTGAGTTAAAGCCAGCTTGGATATAACAATACTTTGAATTGAATTTGAGCACATGTTGAGAGTCACTACATGTCATCCAATTGGCCAGAAACATTCCTATTTAGGGCATCAAGTCTAACCTGCTCAGTGCAGAAATCCAAATTAAAGCATCCCAGTCAGATTATTCTGTGGCCTCCATTAGAACACATTCAGTGAGAGGACTGAGCATTTCTCTATATCATTGGTTCCACAGTAAATTGCTTTTGCTATTAAGAAAGTGTTTTCCCCCCAACTTTTATTCATTTCTTACATTTCTGTTACTTATACCCATTATTCCAAGTCCTGCACTCCAGAATGAACTTCTCATATGACATATCCTTTGTTTTCTCTTGTGATATAGTTTAGCATACAATTTATCACAGTGATTCAACATGGAGTTATAAGACCGTGGATGGCTGTAGATTTATGAATGGAGAAAAAGAGAGATCTTGCAGCTGATGCTCTAATACAGGAATGTCCAAATTTGGTAACTTTAAGACTTGTGGACTTCAACTCCCAGAAATCCCCAGCCAGCTGGTTGTGGAATTCTGGGAGTTGAAGTCCAAAAGTCTTAAAGTTGCCAAGTTTGGAGAACCCCACTCTAATCTAAATATTGGAAGGAAAAAAATCTTTTTGAGAAATGCAATATTGTCCAAAACATCTATAGATGAACTTCTTCAGAACTGAAGAAGCTTCTTGGATTAGAAGTGAAATGTCTTCAATGAAAAACAAAGTCCAGTTGCCTTTTGAAAAAGCATCTTTAGGACAACCATGACCTGGATGACTGAGAATCTCTATAGACACTGAGTATGATTAGTTTACTTTAGTCTTGTCTTACTGCTTCTGTATAAAATTAGATTTTTGCCAAAAAGAATTTGGTATTCTATGAAATATACATATGATACATATGCTCTGCTTCTCTCTTCATAACATATTCATTCAGGTGTAATCTAGCACTTAAAGGAATTCTAATTACTCCTTTGTAGAAAGCTAAGCCTTGGTTACATTGTGAGCTTAAATACTTTTTTTAACTAAAGAAAATGTAACTAGCTGGACCCTCAAGTGGATTTACTCTTCCCTAGTTGTTTTGCAGAGAGTCAGAAACAAAGAGCTCCTGCTTATTTATGTTTTCTTAAATGTGAATTTTACATTTAAGAGAATGTATCTGTATGTCATGCTAATCCTACCTTCAAATACCATATGATATCAGGAATAGAAATGAATATAGTCATTTGTTCCAACATTTTACACAATACCCAGTTCCTGTTTCCCAAAGCTATTAATGAGCCAGAATGCGTACAGTGAAAAGTGCACACAAAAAGTTCACATTATTTATTTGCTATATTTATATCCCTAACCCCTTTTGTAGAAGAGCATAAACCAGTGTACATAGTACTTTTTCCTATATTTACAACATGAATTTTCAATGGATGAGATTTCCCTGCTCCTGACCCATCTTAATTATTACATCATACTGGCTCCATACATGAAGAAAAATATTTGGTGGAACTCTTTTGCACTGGGAAAAGTGTACACACAAATATACATACAATATTTTTATATTAGATGTACACATGAATTTTTATCACAACTTTTATCATTTGCAACCTGATATGGAAATGTACATTGAATGATTAATGATATTAATAGAAACTTAGCACAGCAATACTGTAAACACTATAAGGTTAAACAGTGCTTAAAAAAAAAAAAAAAGGTGCCGGAACTCACACACGTCATACAACCCGCCTTGTCTATCCTACAAGGTTCCATCCAAAAAAGGTGCCGGAACTCTGTTCTGGGCATTCTATGACAAAAAAAGCCCTGATTTAAAACATACAACTATTCAGAAATATCAGGCGGGCAGTCATTCAGTCATTTCATTTCAATTAACCATCAAAACAGATGTTTGAAAAAGAGTCTCATTTAACCCACTGACTATCAATGCAATTTAAACTCCACAGAAATTGACTAGAATAGAACAAGCTATAAAATCACATAGCTATATAACTAAAATAATAAGCTTAAAAATGTTAGGCATAGAATTAATATGTAAGAGATTATGCAATTTGAATAAAGCAAATGAAATGATTATTTGGAATAATAAAATAGTAAATTACAGACATAAAGTATAGACCCATTGTAATGCTAAAATAACTCTGGCAACTATTAATGAAAATCAGACAGAAGCGTGTATTCATTGATAGTAAGGATATGTTATAGAGTAATAACTAAATGGATCCAAAATGGTTCCAAATGGAGACTGTCTAAGAGATGTTTGAAGAGACGTTATGGTGTATTATGCATAATAAAAAACAATATTTGGCTATAGTCCTTCAAGTAGAATTAGATTGATCCAATTGTATTTTTTTATTGTTTTTATTTAGGATAAAAAGAATCAGTGCAACCAAAGAACTTGATAAATGGGAATAGTAATTCCTGGCAGCTTTCAGGATAGAGGAGCAGTACAATATAACATATTCTAGCATTTCAGTTGCTGTTCCACCACAATCCCTTGCGCACAACCTCAGCTTGAAAGAAATGTTCTGGTATCTCGCCTATATGGCTGCTTTTTCAGTGGCATTGAACGCCGCAAAAGTCAAAGCTTTTTAAATGTAGGAGGTGTTGCAACTGAGATATCTGGCTAAGTGAAGTAGTTGATGGGGAATTGTTAGAAAGAAGTTTTTGGGCATAACTAACAAATCTGATTATAGTTCTAAGTCAATGGCACATCATTTAAGATTGACCAATATACATTCGTAGTCCATCAGGGTAATAGCTGCCCTAAGAAATATCATTCTACTTTTGCTTCCTGTTTTTTGTGTATAACAAGCTGAAAAAAAGATGATTGACAAAATGTTACATATGTGTGCATGTGTGATTAATTTTTTTTATAAGATTTTTATTGATTTTTTCATACATTCAATAGTACTTGTTTAACAAACGTGCTGAGTTTACATTCACTAATACAAATTTAATTCCTAATCCTTTATTCTTTCCTCTAGCCATTGATAAAATAAGTCCCAAGTTTGATAATATTCAATTTCTTCTTCTTTTTTCAACCTCAATCTATCCATCTCCGCACATTCTAGTATTTTTTTAATTATTTCTTCATCTGATGGTATTTCTTCATTTTTCCAGTACTACACGAATATAATTCTTGCCACTGTTGTTTCATGTAAAATCAAATATATGCTTTGTTTATCAGTCTTTTCTGGCATTATACCTAATAAAAAAAGTTCAGGTTTAAAATCTACATATTTTCCCAAAATCTTTTCTAGCCACATATGTATTTTTTTTCAATAACTCTTTGCTTTGGCACATGTCCACCAAACATGGTAATAAGTACCTGACTTATGTTTGCATTTACAACATCTATCTGACATGTTTTGAAACATTTTTGCTAATCTTGCTGGTGGCAAGTGCCATCTATAAAACATTTTATATAAGTTTTCTTTGTAAGAAGGTGACATTGTCCATTTATAGTTTCTTTCCCACAAGTTTTGCCATTTTTCTAATTCTATACTATATCCAAAAAAATTTGCCCATCTTATCATTGTTTCTTTAACTTGTTTGCTTTCCATTTTCAAATTTAACAGACAATTATAAATTTTCTTAATTAGTTTCTCATCAAAGGTTAATAATATCTTATCAAACAAGGTTTGTTCCTTATAAAATCCATACAGTTTAACATCTTTATCATATCTAGCTTGCATTTGTAACTATGCCCACCATGATAGATTGATACCCTGATTTTCCATTTCTTGATTAGATTTTAAGTTGGAGGCTAAACCCCCAAATACATGGACAGAAGCAAATATTACCCTAATACCAAAAGAAGATTCAGACTTGACACAGATAAAAAATTACAGACCAATATTATTATTAAATGTGGATTATAAAAAAATTACTTCAATTATAACAGAGAGACTGAAAAGATTTTTAACTGAATTTATACATTCAGACCAAAATGGATTTTTACCAAAGAGACAAATTAAAAATAATCTAAGAGTGATAATGGATATATTGGAATATTATTAACTGCATCCAGGGAAACAATTGGCACTAATATTTTTAGATGCTCAAAAGGCATTTGATAATGTTTCCTGGCAATTTATGATCCAGCAATTAAAAATAATGGACTTTGGACAAAACTTTATAAATATGATTAAAACAATATATAATAAACAAACAGCGAAAGTGATTGTAAATGGAGACTATACAGAGAACTTTGAGATAAGAAAAGGTGCAAGGCAATAACAATCTCCATTGTTATTTATTTTAACTTTGGAAGTTCTAAATAGAAATATTAGACAAGATACAGAAATTAAAGGACTAGAAATAAAAGGTGAAACATACAAATTGCAAGTATTTGCAGATGATTTGGTATTTATCCTAGAAGAACCTTTGGAGATGATTCCTAAACTACTGGAAAAGATAGAACGGTATGGATAAAAAGCAGGACAGAGAAAAAACTAAAGTAATAGTTAAAAATCTTTCAGATAAGCAAAAAAAAAAAGTCATAAAAAATAGAATTATTTTTTCAAACCTTTAGTCAAAAAGGTTAAATACCTGGGAATATACTTAACAGCAAGATGTTCAACGATAAAAGAAGACAATTATACAAAATTATTGAACCAATAAGATTGGACTTGGAAAAATGGAAAAACTTGCAACTGTCGATATTAGGAAGAAAATTGCTACAGTGAAAATGAATATACTACCAAAAAATTTATTTCTATTCCAAAAAATACCTATAAAACTTGATAAAAAATTCTTTGAAGATTTAAATTCATTAATTTTGAAATTTATTTGGCAAGAAAAGAAAGCTAGAATCAAGATGAAAATGTTACAAGAAACCAAGGAAAATGGAGGTTTTGGTTTGCCAGAGTGGGTCTTATATTATCAAGCATCCGTATTAACATGGGTAAAAGAATGGATAATTCTTAGAAACAAAAGGTTGTTATATTTGGAGGGACATGATTTACAACTGGGGTGGCATGCTTTCTTATGGAATGGCAAAAATAAAATCCATAAGTATTTTCAAAACCACTATATAAGAAATGCATTATTATCAACATGGGGAAAAATAAAATGTAAAATATATCTGAAAATTACAGGTTGGCTTTCAACAATAGAAGCATTTGTACATCCAAATTTAACTAATTTTTAAAAAGTCCGGACATACAGAGATATTCTAAATTCTGAAGGGAATTTAAATGTGTGATTAATTCTTATGGACCAATAGAATGCAATTGTCCAAAGCTATGTCAAGTGTATATCTAGTTGATGCCCTTTTATGAAATGCAAAACACTGCTGCTAGAGACACTGTGCATCTTAAAATCAGTAAAATCAAAGGGATTTGATAAAAAAATCAACATGCTTAGTACATACTCTATAATATCATAATTCTATGATTTTGCATTAAGAAAATGAAAGTATTGAATGAAACAATTATAGCAAAAGATTTAAAATGACACAATTGTGTAGTTGGAATCTCTTCCAGTCTCTTGGTATTATATTTTAAATTACATTAACTTCCCTGTAGTGTTCAATAGAGATTTATTTAACTGCATCAAGGAATGCCATCATATGATATAAAATATATATTCATTGATCAATCTATGTATCTTTACCTATATAGTTTCATACGTTTCATATTATACTATATTAATGTATCAGTTTCTACATCAATAGTTATGTTTACACATACATACACACACACATTCTGATCTCTGTATTAATATCAATATCAAGATAGTTAGGTAGCTAGATGATAGGTAGCTAGATGATAGATAGATAGATAGATAGATAGATAGATAGATAGATAGATAGATAGATAGATAGATAGATAGATAGATAGATAGATAGATAGATATGGAGAAATAAATAATTAACAGAAGGTAAATTGTTCATTAGAGTGCAAATTTTGAAAAAACAATCTCCATGAGCTTTTAAGATTCAGAAAATTGAATTCTTTCTTAGTTCTTTCTTCCCTCCTCTTTTCTCCTTTGGTTCACATTTCTCCCATAATTTATTTCTCCCACTTGCAATTCTCAAATCATTTAAAATGAATTATTCTGAAGATAGCAGACATTCCAGGTTTAAAGCTTCTTCAGCTTCCATAGAAAATTCTGTTTGTATCATTTCCTTTTTCCTTATTTATGCAGATTTTCAAGATTATCACCTGGGATCTTTTTTTCTATCTGTCTGTCTCCCTGCATACATGAGTCAAAGGTGCATAGAGAAAGAGGCGCTAGAGATAGACATATATTTTCAGTGATAATTAATGCTATAAAGATAGCCTTTCTATGAATTCAAGGCACAAATTATTTAGCTTAAAACAAAATAAAAATAAAAACAGAACAAACTTTGTTAGTTAACACCTTACAAAAATCAGAAAGCATACAAATCACAAAAATATACTTGCTCCTAGTATTGTTAATGGGGCAGGTGCTTTTACCTTCTTGCATGCTCTATTCTGAATACATTTCAGAAGATGAATGACAAATCATATGTTCATCGTTGCAAAGAAATGATGGAAGTATGGAAGAATCGTGCATGGACCAGAATTTTTTTATTTTGTTTTTTAAAAGGTATGATACAACCATGGAATAGTTTATTATTTGGGAAGCAGACTGTTAACTGGAAACTGAATTCTGCTGTAAAGATGGAGTGAACTGGATATGTTTAGCCTTGAGAAAAGAAGATGCTTGAAGAGTTGTTCTTTATCATCTCAGTGTGCAGGATATAGAATAATGATAGATTTCAGTTGTATGCTAATCAAAGCTTACAAAGGGTAAGATAAGTGAACAGTGGAATCAACTATTGAGGGAATTGGTGAGCTTCCTTTCCTTGTCCAAGCAGGCACTGAACAAGCGTTTGCTGTAAATGCTTTAATTTGGATTCTTGCACTGAACTGGTGGTAAGACTAAATGGTCTGAATGGCCTCTTCCAATTTTCGACAGAAAGAAAACTAATACAGGCAGAACAACCGATTGTATGTCCATCACATCACCACATGCAAAGAAAGGAAGTACACAGCCACCATGGCTAATGATAAAGAAATCTTGCAGGGCTTTCTGTTAATGCAGCAACAAGACATTTGGTAGATTCAAATCTACCAACACAGGAGCAGAGAGAAAATATATAAATTTATGCAGCAGTAAGAAATGAAATCTGTGCTGCAGTCTGCAAAGTAAACATGGGATAATACCTACTTATTCTCTTTCTCAGAGCCATTGTTAATAAAATGGAAGGGTCAGTACACGAAAAAAAAGGAATATTAAAACACTGGTTCAGTTCCCGCAGTAGACAACACACTTCAAACTCAAGTATATTCTGGAAAGAACTGGAACGGAATCTTCCCAAGGTCCCAGCATTGTTCAAGAGTGAAACTTTAGTAGAACTTCAGTCTAAGAGAACAGAACAGAACAAAAAATTGGTGTTAACCATGCAGAGAAACAGAAATAGGAAAAAAGAAGATCAGGAGCATGGGTAACAGGAAGAGGGGAGTATATGTTCCCTGATTCTAAACACATTGGTGTTGATAGACTAGGAGTCTTCTGGAAATATGACTATGATGTCTATAAATGAGCCTTTACTCAAAGACTATAATGAAAAATGCTAATCTAGAGATGGCTGCTCAATGATTTCCTAATTAGCACAACATTCCCAAGATGGCACATAAATTTAAAAAAAATTCATATAATAGATTCTTCTGATAAAATCAAAACTGTCCAGTTTTCCCAGGCAACCAACTGGTAAAATAGTTAAACTGTTGGATTAATACTGGACAGATTAAGGTGCATTGCTAGATTTATTTATTTTTTTTAGTGGCAGTGATCCACTCACTGCTTTTAGCCACAAACCCCAAAGAGTTGTTTGGGATCATTTTGGGCAATGGAATACTGTGTATGTGTCCTGCAGTTTTGGAAAACAAATCCTTATACAGACTGAATAGATAACATACATGGCATTATTAGGAATATTAAAGTACTGTGGGAATATAACAGCCTTTTGCTGGTTGTGATCTCTAGTCTAGATCTCCCAATCATGAGAGCCCCACAAGCTCTATCTGGACATGCTCCTGGAGATTTCCCAATAAAGTGTGAGCACACAGTTATCCACAAAACACCTAACCATATAACTCTCTGTTCATGAGAGAACCATGGCCTGGTTTGATGAATGTAAGAGGCTCTGTATTCATGGTACAAGCAACTTGAATTAATGTAGTACCATGTGGTGACTAGGACTGGACAGCAGTTTGAATTCAAAGGGGAAAAGGTGTTTATGAACGCACATGTCCCTGTCCATAGCACCTGTCAGTAACTCCAAGAACTGAATGTGTCTTTTGCAAAGATAGTTGTATCACAGCTATGAAGAATAATAGATTCTCAGAAGCCACAGTTGCTATAAAGAAATGCTGGCAGGTGCTCATGAGAGTCCCCACATATTCCATATCCAAAGTCCTGGTAGTTACTTGTTTTTGTATACTTATAAATGGGTGGTAGCAGATCTGGAGTGGATCCTAGCTGGAAGAATGCAATAACTTAATCTTTCGTGTTCACTGTGCAACTTACACAATGTGCAACTTGCACAGAATCCATAGCATATCTGTGCAACTTGCATTGAGATCATAACATGTTCCCAATATCACAATCCTGATTGAGCTACCATTTATTTTTGAACAAAGGAAGGAATAGTCATATTCCAAAATCCATCTCCAAAAGGGGTAAGATTTCTCTGAGATTGTGGTTCTCGCATCTATAAATTGATAATCATCAGGCTAATGTGAAATTTAGAAGGTTACATGGAGAATGGAGTAGAGTTGTTCAATACAAATTCTTTCTGACATCTTTTCTGCTGGAAAGTATTGGAAGCCTATAGTTTCTTACTTCTCCCCACCTGTTTCAGTCATTCTTCTGATGCTAAATGGCTAGTGCCATAGTGCACATTGTGCAGTTTTATCATCTGATTTTAATTATGTAAGAAATTATCTTTTTTTTTACATATAGCAGAATGTTTGTACTGATATTCTTAGATGGTTGGATTCTGCAGAATTCAAAAGGATTCTGGGTGGAAAGAGATAAATCTTCCTTGTCCAAATGATGTAAACATAGCTCCAATTACTTAAAGAAAATCAAAAGGTGAAGCTGTGTACTATTCATTAAGCTAATGTGTATTTTGGCCCTTAGATGGAGATATGTATCTTGGTCCATACCTCATCAGCTTCACCTTCAAACAGAATGTAGGTCTTGTTCAGAGATCATCAAACAAACAATACCATAGGATTTGTGAATAAGTAGGTAGTTGTCTAGCAATATCCTCGCAAGAACCCAGTTTCCTGAAACTCTTTATTAATGTTTTAAAGCAAGTTGAAAAGGAAAGAAAAAAGAAACAGTTTTCTCTTTCTCTTTCTTTCTTTCTTTCTTTCTCTTTCTTTCTCTTTCTTTCTTTCTTTCTTTCTTTCTTTCTTTCTTTCTTTTTGCTTTCTTGCTTTATCTCTCTCTCACACACTCTCTCTTGCTCTCTTTCTCTCTCTCTCACACACACACACGCACACACACACACACAGCTTTGCTCAAAGCACATGACCACCATTCATTTTGTTCCCTCACTTAGAAACCTACCTCTGAACAATGGCTTTTTATATGCTTCCTTTCTTGTTCTACTACCAAACTGTTAGCCCATTAAAACCCTTCTGTGTGACACAAATTAAATACCAGCTAATTCCTGATGGAGAATTATAATAAAGAAACAGAACAGTAAGAAATGGCTGCTTTTCTTTTAAGTCACCATTTCACATTTCTTTGGAACCCCTTGAAATGCACATGAACATACAATTCAAACCCTTCCCAAATCCGTATGCCATTGTCCCATATTAATGAAGAATAAGAGAGTCAGGCAGCTTTTAGATAATTGGAAATATCCAGGCACTGTATGTCAAACAAAGGATTACCTTAGTCTTTGTACCAAAGAATATTTTATATAGCTCCTAACTTTTGCAAACATAACTATGGGATGTTTTTCCATATTCTCTGCAATGACATTTGCAGTAAGCTTAATTTATAATGTAGTATCAAGTATCCACTTCTATACTGTCATTGAGATTATTGAAATGATAGTTCTGCAAGATAATCTATCAATCTAAACTGCAGAGCCTGGACCAATCTCGTCTATATTAAAATTACCTTCCCTGTAAGAAGGCCATAACTCTTTTCCTTTTTCACACAACTTTGCTTTCTGTTTTGAGTTTTATGAATAATTGCTTTCTGCTGATCAAAAACAAATTATAATATACTATATACACTGCCATTGAACACTACAAGTTCTAATGTATAAGTAAAAATATGTTTATGTTTCAAACTAAACCTGACAACTCTATAATAAAAACTCATACACACCAGATAGCACATTCTATACCCCATGCCAAGAAAGGCAGGTGCTCAGGCTATATGAGAAGGTAGCCACATTAAAAATATGATGTAATACTAATAAAAAGATGTATGCCTATCTAGCTGAAGATTGAATGATTAATTTATAATAACAATACTTGTTGTTTATACAGGACTGTTTAATCATGAAGCTATGATTGCAATCGATTTCAATTGTCAGATTGTGATATTATGCTGTGATCACTCATGAATTCAGTGTCACCACCCAAGTATGTATAATTTGGGTGATATAATTTTCACAAGCCCAAATTATTCTATGAGCAGTGAAACTTTATATATAAGCATAGAGGGATTTTTGTCTCCATTCAACCCATAGGTACCAATAAAACAATATAATTCATGCAGTGCCAAAATCTGCCTTCTGCTTTTTTGAACACTTTCTTTTTCTGGAAAATAGACTTCTGATATAAACTACCAGGGTATTTCTGGAAGCCTGACATTCAGACAAATCAACTATAGATAGACACATAAGAGATAAACTACATTTACATCCCATTCCAAAAATACAATAAAAGATAAGGAAACAAAAAGACCAGAATACATCGTCTTCAGCAACCAACACGCAGATAAATACAGGATTAACATCAGTAAAAAGTAATACCCTAATCAAGAAACTATCAAGGAGAAAATCATACGCCCACCGATACTAACAAGGCAAACTATAGTATATAAACAGGGAGAAAACCTCACATTCAGTAGCACTGATGATGTTACCTAGTTGGGTAGCAAAACATTTGAAAGTAAACAATCAAGCTTAGAGAACACCAAGGACTCCATAGTTCAACCCTGAGCTACATATAATCTCTTCTCTTCAAGATTTTTGTCTTCTTACCTTTTCTTTCCATTTTTTCTTCATATGTTTATGAATTTAGTTTGTTGGAGTTGAGAAGGATATTAATTGTGGAGAAGAGCAGGCAGAGCTGGGGAGTGGAGTCAAATGCATCATTAATTTAGTATCCTTGCATTACCACATGCACTTCAAGTCCAATCCCTCCTGAATTTAATTGACCCTTATCAGGTGCCAATTTAATGTTGAACTTTAATTAACCAGATTCTTGTATATAGGCTTGAGTAAATTTATGCTACAACCTTACAAATGGTCTGATTCTTTGTGCTGACACTAACGTTGTTTTCTACGACATATCTTTCCTATACTCTGAATCCTCAATGGCTGCTCACAATTTGGAATCTGAAAAAGCTAGTAGATGTTTCCTCATGAAATCTTTCCTTGGAATTTAATTGAACAGCGAAAAGTCAGAGAAGCTCCAGACCACTGCAAAAAAAATTATACAGTGAAAAATAAGATGTTACCTTGTGGCTAAATAAATCCAGAACACCATACTTTACCCATGATAATTTCTTTGAGATTGAGGTTTCTGAAAGAATTCTAAACCAAAATTTATTTCTTGATATAATAATCCATCTTTTACAATCCAGATATAATAGATCTAGTGTTTGGGGGAAAAATATGCTACACAATCTGAAGTAGATATATACTTTTAAAGGGTTCCAGAATAGAAGATATAACAAGATGAATGAAATGATGTTCATTTTCTGCTGAAATATCCCCTCCCACTGAAAAAGTTTGAATTATTTTATTAAGACTAAATAAACTATTAAAGATCACTGAAAAGTAACAGGGAAATAGGCAGGCAATATTTTTGGACATATGGGCACATCTGGAATTTCAAAGCATGCCATAGGTTCTTTTCTAAAACAATTCATCACTGGCATAGTTCCTATTCACAAATAGGCTTGCACTGTATCTGACTAGATATTAAATGATTTTATCAAAAGTCATCTGGATAATTGGAATAGTCATAATAACTATCATGTCTAATGTTAAATATAGATTTTGTATGCAGAAAAAGCAATATTTTAGATCAATTAAAGGAAGATTAGATGGCACAAAAGCTTACTTTTGTGTAAAATTGTATAGGATTGGGTTTTTTAAGAATATACTAAAATTTGGAATATATGCATTACACATAATAAAATTTCTTATGCATAAGAATTGTAAGCCTGTCTTTTGATCAATAGTTAAAATGAGCATATACACAGAATAATCTTTACTTTTCACATTTCAATAAAACTGTATATGAATATATTTATTTATAAATATATTTTAAAATATTTTTTTCTGATATATAGGATCATGTTATTCTCTTGTGGTGTGTGTATAAATGAATACAGATACAGATGCAAATTTTACCTCTGCATAATTGAAAAGACTAATGCAATAGCAGAAATAAACATATTAATTTTAAGTTGGTGTAAATTTTATAGCATAAGATAAATGGTGCAGTATAATTCAGTCAAAGCAAAAAAAATCATTTCAATTTCATTGATTCCAATAGCGGGAATTAAGCATTTGCTTAAACACTTTGAAAGCAACTAATTGAAGAGAAATTACTTAAATTGGGCTTACTTCTGCCCATTTTATTACTTTGCTTAACAGAAAATGCTTTACTTAACAGGCAAAATCAATTAGGAAATTATAATCCAATTTTAAAGTTTATGCCATATATTTTGGTCAGCATAGTAAAACAAAGGACTTTATACTGTGACTCTCTCCAATTCTGTTTTGTAAATTACATTCCATTTCAATATAAGTATTAAAAAGATTTTGGGAAGTTTCGTTCATCAATATTTGTTGCCAAATTGGAAAAGATATAAAATTCTAAAAAAAAAGTCTTTAGTGATTGGGGATCATCGGGAAATCCACTTGACAAGCTGAAAGTAAAAGAGTTCAGGAGCACCTATAAGTTGTTTATTCTGTTTCATTCAAATAATTACTGAATGCTTGATATTCATAGTTTATTTTTTATAATAACTAAAGGGAAAATTCTTACCCCACCTCTGAACTCAGCAGAAGGAAATGTCATAAAATTTATGTGCAATATTAAAACATGAATAGCATTTTTAAAAATATATTCAAAACAGTATAGGCAGGAGTCAGAAAAGAAAAGACAAGGAAACTATAGTTTAATAAAGGATAAATGTTACAAATCAATCTATATGAATGTGCAACTATGTGTGTATGTGCGTGTATGTGCACATGGGTGTATATAGGTTGCTTTTGGAAAAACAGCATATCAAGTTCAAATGAAATTTAGGAATGTTAATCTCTTTTGCAGCTGCTATTTTTGTTTTATAGTATTGTTACAGCTGTTTTTAATTTCTTTTAAGAAATACTAAACCTTTAGGAGAATTCCCTAGCGAAATGCCACTGCACAGATAATTGGTTTCATTGCAATTCAGATTATGAACATCATTTTTCAGTTGTTACTTTCAAACTATATATGCAGCTAAATCTGTAAGCTATTTTCTTCATTTCGACTACTATCCAAAACATTAAGTTAAGAAAAAGCCACAAAGAAAGCTTCACAAAACCTTTCTCCATCCCTAATGAACTACTGGGGTGTTTGGAAATATTTATGGATCAATATACTGCACTGATGATCTATGCACAAACATACTGCAAAAGCACCTCTGATTGTGACATATATTCATAGAGGAGCAGATACATTAGATTGTCATGGGACACTTTAAATTTACACTTATGGACACCAGCTGTGCGCTGTATCCCATGGCTGTTATTTAAGGGGATGGCAAGCAGTGTTAAATTAGACTTTCATTCTCCTCTAAGTGAAATTTTTAAGATATGGCTTTAGCTTAGGTTGTTGCTATATTAACAAAATTAATTGTATCTACTAATGGACACACACACACATATACATACATAAATATATACAGTAAAGGCATTGTTTTATATTACTAGTACAAGGCATTCTTATCAAAGAATGCTATTGTTACAAATGATACTCCTACTCATTCTTCTACCATCCAGGCAAATTGCCCACCTAACTATTTAAGCTAGAATAACTATGACCTAAAATGTTTGTCTAAAGATATGCAATTCAAGTCAAGCAGTCCTACTGAAAAGCACTTGAATATTATTTTTTCGAGTAATTTGCTCAAGGCCAATCTTCAAGAGGATTCTTCACATACTTTGAGTGTTATCTTGTATTGATGGAAATGACATTCGTATGAAACATTTTGTAATGATGAGAAGAGTATTCTCCATAATGGGAAAACCAGGTGGATATGTTTTCCTTCTCTGCTAAGCCTGATTACAGAGAATGGTAGTTACAAGTCCTCACATTTCAAAAAAATTATGGGATGTAGGGTTGGGATCATCCAGTCCCAACCCCCTGCCTGTCCAGAAATCTAGTACTAAAGCATCCTTGACAGATAGCCATTCAGCCTCTGTTTAAATACATCAACAATGGAGTTGTTCATTACCTCCTGAAACCAATCTGTTTCATTGTAAGCAGCTCTTACCTTTAGGAAATTCTACCTAATATCCAATTAAAATATTTTCTTCATAATTTTAATCTGTTGTTTCTTGTTTTAACTCTAAGTCTGTCCTATTTTCTGCATGACAGCATCAGATACTTGAAGACAGCTAGTATGCCTTTTTGTAACTTCTCCTAAACATACCTAGCTCCTCCAGACATTCTTCATTAGTGTTTTCATCCCATGTCCCCCACCCACCCCCATCATTGTTTTCTCCCTTGCACACATTTCATTTTGTCAATGTCTTTCCTAAGATTGATACACAAAATTGGCTCCTGGAGTGGTTTGACCAATGCAGAGTAAATAATGGTGAGTTCTGCTAGTCTTGACTCTATGTTTCTGTTGATGCAGTATAGGATTGTTTTACAGCTGCATCATACACTTTCAACTTGTCAGATGACAGTGAACAGTACATCTCTTATTTATGATATTTTCTGGATTATCATGTTTTTTTTAAATTATATATTCTTTTCAAATGTTATAAGCCACTCAGAGTTGATTTGGAATTGGGCAGCGTCAACATCCAGTCAATCAATCAAGTAGGTAAGTAACTCATTTTTTTTTACAAGTTGAATACTGTTCTCTGAGATGTTTATTGAAGATGCAGTTTGGTGTAATAGTAAAATAGGGCAGCAGGCTAGAAATCAGGAAACTGGGAGTTCTAGTCCTACCTTTACCACAAAGCCAGCTGGGTCACATTGAGCCAGTTACTCTCTCTCTGCTCTAGGAAGTAGACAACGGCAAACCACTTCTGAAAAACCTTGCAAAAAAACTGCAAAATCTCATCCACAGAGTTGCCAGGAGTCAACACTGACTTGAAAGCACACAAACTAAAAGGTGTTTTACACGGGCTCTAATAATGAACAATTTTCATTTATAAAAATGTTGAAAAGTGCAGGGTCCTGTAACATGTCAATGTGAAAATGCTTATCCTAATAATTTCAGACCATGGAATCTTATCCTTTATCATAAATGAAAGGCATTTATTCAGAAGACTTGATTTCACTTGAGATAAAAACTAGTGTAAACCAGTGGAAATGAGGGCCTCTTGAGGGTACTGCAAGATGGAAGCTGAGGCAGGAATCTGTTCTTTTGCACCAAGATTCCTTAGTAAGTATCTAGAGCTACCCAACACATTAAGAGTTGTACTTGGTCTTTGGGTGACATGTAGAGAACTACATCCCCTGCCCCCCCCCCAAAAAAAAAGTGAAGGGGCAAGAGAGAAAAAATAATAAAAATTAAATATAATTGATAATCTTCCAGCATTTAACAATTCATTCCAACATTAACAATTACAGTCTGGTAATATATTTTAAAGATCTCTAGAAGCCACACTCAACCCTGGGGTAGCAACTCTGGCTTAGAATTAAAGCTGTTTCATTGGGTGATACAAGCTATTCAAGAGTCAGTAACTTACATTGTACTGTGGATTGAATGCAGCTGCCTTGACTCTGCCATCTTATGACAGTTTCTATTAATAATCCCAAATTATTAGATCAAGAATGCCTGATCAAGAGCCTCCATTCAGCAATGACTGTGTGAATATCTGCAACAAAGTGCCTCTGAGTTATTGCTGTACTTGAATTTGTATTGCAACACAAAGATAAAGCTTACCTTAACTAGAGGTGCAATCAGGTATGAAATGCTTCACCATTCTCTCTACCTCATTAGCAACATTTAAACACAAGAGAGCAAAATATCAAGCATGGAAATGGTGCTTGTTGTCTTGGTTACTTCATCCTTCATCAATTTTTTCAATTCACTTTTATGCAAGGATTGGAAATAGAATCTTATCTACATGCAGAAGTCACTGAATATAAAAGTCCTTGCTCCAATAAGTCAGCTATAACTAAATCCTAATTATGTTTACTTGGCAGCAAATGCTGATTTCAGCAAAATTTACTCTCAAGCTCTAAAGTCAAACAATATAATAAAATTTGGATTAATTTAGATACCAAGGGAAGGACTGCATGACTGAATCCCGTCCCCACCCCGTTTGAAGCAATGTCACATCTAGTATGACTAAATAGCAGGTATCTTATTGATATGTTAGCATATGTTCCAGCACATAGAAAGCTATTTTATACCACCAGTCTCAACAGTTAAGCCCCCAAACTATATGCAACCTGACTGGGTTCTTAGAACCTGAAACCCCTTTTTTTGTTTTAGTTTCCCAGGATCTTTTTTTATTTTAGAGCTAGTAGGTCCTAAGATAAAGAAGAAAATATCATATTTTCCTATTCACATTTTCAGATGATGGGTTTTTTTTTCTCTTTACAACTAATGATCAGCAGAGAAATCTACCATCTTTGGGAGTATTTTAATTCCATTTTTTCTGAATTCACAAAGTCTCTCCCCCCATTCATGGTTTTCCTATTTAGAGAATTCTGATTTTTATGTCCTAAAAATCATTATTCTGATTATTGTTAGAAATCAAATGAAAATTTACAGAATGATTCATAGGTGGGCATCATCTTGTTTGAATGTTATTTTGCATCTTGAGTTCCATTTACTGAAAAAAAATACTGAAGTGTATAATAAGTTGAAAACGTGAGTCACGCTTTAATAGCTGAACATATGAAATTGTTCTGGCACAATCTGTGAAGTATATTGTACTACCAGAATCAGCCCGGTCCAATGTTCTGTCCTTTTGTCCCAAATTATTTAAACATATGTTGGGAAACAAATTGTTCCTGTTTATGAGGAATCTGCCTTTGAAATGTATGTATGAATGTAAACATATAATGTAATGTATTTGTTCTATGGAAAATATTGGGCTTTTATTTATGACTTGTAAAATATGATTTGTGTACTTCCCCCAACATCCCCCCAAAAATGCAGAAAGAAGGAAGAAACATAAGTATTTCAACATAAACATATGATGAAGCTATGAAAAGTGGAAGAAAGGCATTTCAAATAAAGATTGATTTTTGACTAGCTAACCATATGTCAGCTAAAGGACCATATACATTGCACATATGACTTGATTTCTTCCAGAAGAAATGGAAGTGGAAGAAACTATCACTCTTCATGCACTGCCTGTCTAGGCAATGTGGGTGTGCCAGTTCAACAATCTGCACAGTAATTTGGTGAAGGACTATTAAAGATGTTGGCTATGCATCAAAACATTTCCCTTGTTCTTTCAATGCACTCCCTGATACACAGCGTAGATAACTGTAAACAAGGCAGTGATAAGTCATTTTTGGCAGTTGCTACATAATTGTCATAATATATGCATTGTTTATAGTGCTGAGCTATGAATCACTTCCAGGAATGCTTGAGAATTTTATATCTGAGCTTCTTATTTGATGGCCACAGTTTAGTTAACAGAATACAGTCTTTCCAACATAAAATCTTAGGTTCTTTCCCTATCAGCTTCAAGCAGAGCTAGACAGATTGTGGAGTAAAATTCTGCAAAAAGAAAAGAAAAGTAAAAAGAAAAGAAAAGGAAAGAAAGAAAGAAGTCAATCATTATTCTGAACCAGAAAGCATTGTAAGTGTAGCAGCTTCCTATGTTGCTACCCATAACTCTGATTAGCAGCTCTTAGAGTATATTATATAATGTTGGAATATATTAGTCATTTGCTTAGATATTATTAGTATTAATGTTATCACTTTTTAAAAACATACAAAGCATTTTAGAAAATATAACGTACACCTCATCACAGTTAAAAAAACCCATGATACAAAAAAGATGATGGGAGCAGTGGGCAGAGAAGAGCAACAAAGATAATAAGAGGTCTGGATGCTAAATCATTGGATGAACAACTAAGGAAACTAGGTATGACTAGCCTATCAAAGAGATGGATTAGTTTGGGACATGATAACTGTCTTCCAGTACTTGAGGGGCTCCTGCCGAGAAGAGGGGATTGACTTGTTCTCCAAAGCACCAGATGAAAGTACAAGAAATATGGGGTGGAAGCTTGTTAAAGAGAGATCCATTCTAGAAGTAAGGAGAAATTTTCGGAGAAAATGAGAAGTGAGAAAAATTAATCAATTGGACAACGTGTCTTCCAGAGTTGTGGGTGCTCCAACACTGGAGTTTTCAAAAATAAACTGGACAACCATTTGACCAGGATGGTATGAAGTCTCCCACCTTGAGCAGGGGTTTGGACTAGAAGACCTCTGAGGCCCCTTTCACGGCTATGAGTCTATGTTCTATAAAAGCCACATAAAGTAAAAACAATGGAGAAAAGGGAAACAAAAGCCATTTATCCAACGTTCCTATAGAAAGGAAGCCTGGATAAAGGGAAGTCTTCAACAAGCATCTAAAAGATGCGAATACATAAATAATGCACAATTATGAGGGAAAAATGTATTCCCGAGTCTAGGCACTACCACAAAGAAAGTCTTGCTAAGAGATTTCTGGATGCATGAACAGGACCTTACTTACTATTTTACTATTTTACTTGCATGACATGGATAGCTATATAAATCAAATAAATAGTGATACCATATACAGCTAGTCCTTGACTTACAACAATTCATTTAATGACCATTTGAAGTTACAGCCATGCTGAAAAAAATGACTTATGAGCCTTTTTCAAACTTATGATGGTTGCAGCATCCCCAGGGTCACGTGATCAAAATTCAGACACTTGGCAACTGACTCATATTTATGACGGTAGCAGTGTCCCAGGTCATGTGATCACCTTCTGTCTGAACAGCAAAGTCAATATGGGGAAGTCGGATTCACTTAACAACCATGTGACTAACTTCATTGATTCACTTAACAACTGTGACAAGAAATGCTGTAAAATAGGGCAAAACTCAATTATCTCACTTAGCAAAAGAAATTTTGGGTTCACTATATTCTATACTTCCCAAATATATCAACCTAAAAAATGTATCAAATAACAATGCATTCAATACATTTTAAAGAGCCAATATATTTATAAGCATTATAAAAATATAAATGTTGCATAAATAAAAATCAGAGAAAAATATGAATTTAATTATATTTTAATGAAAATATTTGTGGAATTCTTGTTTAAAATTAATGCAAAATCTGAAAAAAACATACAGATATGCAAAGTGACTTATTGGAAATATTTATTTATTTATTTGACTTGTATGCTGTCTATCTCACCTAGATGTAAAATAGATTAATCACACATATTTATATTGCAGTATAAATTCTGATTAAATACATTTCTGACATGTTAAATGGGAATTCCAGAAACATATAATTGCTAGTTTATATCCTGTTAAGATTCACACCTTTGGTAACTGAGCAGGTAAGATGTCATTCTATGTGTTCTACTTACTCCCTGTAGTGACTTTGGTGCAAATGATCTGGATAACCCAGGTGGAAAGATTACATTTAACTTCATATATCTATTCCTTATAAAATGCTTCCTTGCTGAAGAGATAAACCTTCCACCATGCACCGAATGAGAAGACATTTATCTATTTGAAGACATGGAAATGGAATCTGGGCAATGTAATGCTTTCCTCTGCATCAGAGTTGAGGATTAAAAGGGACAGATATCAGCCTCTAGTTTGCCTATGAATTTTCCAATGGCATCTGGTTGGTTACTGACTGTGCACAGAACACTAAGTGATGCAGGTCATTATTTGAGTATGACAAATCTGTTCTTGAGCTTTTCTCCAAAAGCATACAGGTAACCTCCAAGCAGAACATCTATGGATATTCTCAGTCATCCAGGTCATGGTTGTTCCAAAGGTGCTTTTTTCCCCCAAAGACAACTTGGTTATTTTTGTTTTTCCTTGAAGACATTTCTCTTCTCATTGAAGAAGCTTATTGGATGAGAAGCGAAACATCTTCAAGAAAAAACAAAGAAAATCCAGTTGCCTTTTGAAAAAAGCACTTTTGGGACTCCAAGTAGAACTCTTTCAGAAGTTCTTCTTACACTCAACAGTTTAAAGGGCCTCTTTTGTGCTCCTATATGAGCATGAGAAATGAGCATGGGATCCTAAGTAGAATGGGAAAGGGACTTTTCCACTAAAATCCCATTTGATTTGAAGCAACAAAACTGTAAACAACAAAATCCAAAATAGGATTTAAGCTAAAAGTAACTCTGGTTTCACCAGTAAGTCTTCACTGACATCTATGTATTTTTCTGAGTAGTCTGAAGTACAAAAAGAAAATTTCCCAGCATGTCAAGTCTATTAACTGCAAAATCTGCAATTCCTTGCCTAAGAATGGGTCCCTCCACACAAATATCCTAAAAGAAACATCAATCACAAAGAAAGAAACAACTTCACAAATAAGCAGAGAGGCAATTTTAAACCTCCAATAGCTTCAGCAATACTCGGCCCTGGAGACTGTTTAAAATAGTATCTCCCAGATTATGAATAGTATTTGTTTTGACTAAGATCTCCCCTTTCTGTGATTTATACAGTTGAAAGTTAGCTAGAATTCAGATTTATTTTGTTCAGAGGTCTTATTACTAGAAAACTGCAGTTCTCATTTAGGATCATACAACTGAACATCCAGGTCAGATACTGTAACTTCATCTCCTTATATCTTTATTTAAGTTTTGATAACATAAGCCATAGAAATAAGTCAGTCTTGACAAACCCATTGAAATGTGTTGACAAGTTATAATTGGAACAATTAAAAATGACTAGAGCCCAAAACTTTAGGGACAAACTACATTAAAGTATTTGCATATTTTAAAAAGTGTATCTTTCCTTGGATATGACAAGTGGTAACATTTTGAGGAAAATAACAGCTGATCAGACCCTCCCCTCCCTTTTTAAATTCTGTTGAAAAGACAAAGTTAAAAATAGAGCAGGCCCCAATTTAATATTCTTGATGCAGATTCTGTACAATACAATGTGGGACATAGTTATCTCAGAAGGTTAGGTGGTTGGAATTGGCAGCAAATTTGAGCACATGCTGGAAATCGGAAATCTATTAAATACAAAAGGATGGAGGAGGAGGAGGAGGAGGAGGAGGAGGAGGAGGAGGAGGAGGAGGAGGAGGAGGAGGAGGATTCAATACACAAATATTTTCCTCTTTGATGTCTGAAAAGCTCAGCTGTACTGGAAATTTATGACAACATGCAGTTGAGAGGATAACCACATTGTATTTGTAATTGTTCTGCAAAAGACTGAAAATTAATTTTAAGCCAAGCAAAGGTCTAAAATGGAAAATCTTCAGTAGCAAATGTATCTTAGCTTCCATTGATAGTAGAATCATCTGAGTCCCGCTCCTTTTCTTCCCAAAACAGATTCCAAGTTTGTTTAGGTTACAGATGACTCATCAATGTTACTGAATTTTGAATAGTGAATGGCACAATACCTCTGGGTTTTTAAAACACATCCAGATTAAAATGTTGTCAGGTTCATAAATTACAATTTTCCCTATGATTGCAAAGGTATTCCTTCGTTTAAAAAGCAATTATTGTTTTTTAAAGATATATCTTTATCACTTTCCTGAAGGTCAATAGGGTTGAGTCCATCTGTATATCTGGAGAGAGGTTGTTCCATAAGACAGGCACCATGACTGAGAAGGCACACTTCCAAGGATCCACCAGGCAGCCCTGCTTCACTGAGGACACCTGGAGCATGCCCACCTTGTCAGATCTAGTAGGATAGGCACAGTGGTGGGATTCAAATATATGAACAACCAGTTTTCTGTGTAGATGCCGCTTCCGGAAGTCCATTCTGGACCTGGGCAACCAAAAATAGCTACTGCTTCTGCCGAAGTGGTGCGAACCGGCTGAATCCCACCACTGGATAGGACATCTGTCATGGATAGATGGTCCATGGAGGGTTTTAAGGGAGACAACTAGCACTTTCAAATGCACCCAGAACTTTACTGGGAGCCAGTGTAATTAATGCAGCAGGGTGTAACATGGACATATCAAAGTATGTCTGCACATGTCACTGCATTCTAAACCAGCTGCAGCTCTAAATGCATTGCACTAGTCCAATTGGGAAGTGATTAAGGCATGAATGACAATGAAGAGTGCCCCCGATCTAGGTCTTCCTCCTCATGTTTTTGACCCACTCTTTGAGCAGAAGACAAGAGTCCAAAAGATCTCCTAGGTTGTTCTCTGTCATCCCAGCCATAGTTAAAGGTGTCAAATCACCAATACAGAAGACTGTAAAATCCAGAGCCATTTAGTCTTCTCAAGGTTGAGACAAAAGCATTTCTTCCACACTTGGATCCATACAGCCTCCTGGCACTAGGAAAGCACCTCACCTGAGTTGCTCGGGGCAGAGATGTACAGCTGAGTATCATCAGCATACAGATGGTGCTTAACCCAATGCCAGCAGATGGCCTCACCCAATGGTTTCAAATATATGTTAAACAGAATTGGAGAGATAGTTAAATCCTGAGAAAAAACTATTTTTCTTTTCTTTTGTTAATTAATTGAACTTTTCTAGATCATTGCTGATAGTCAAAACAGTGTGATCCCAGAAACACAGGCATCTATCTATTCAATGACTCTTCTGCTGGAAAGCCACCTGCTACTCATCCATTTAGTGTACTACTATGGAGACTAACAGAAACAGTCTTGCCAGGGTTTCAGGTAGAATTTCTTTTTTCAGTGTGAACATTCCAGGGACCAGAACCTGTGATTCTTGCTGCCTCAAATATCTAAACACATAGACATCAGCAAATAGCTTTACTTGGCTTCAGTTTCACTTTTGTTGGAAAAGCCAGCTTCTAAAAGCTTTCCAGAAGGCCAGGAGGATCAGTAACTGTCAGATCTCAGATAGAAAAGTATTCCACTGGGCAGGCCATTGCCATGTTAGTGCACTGTCCAGGTCCTGCCAGATGGCAACCTTTAAGGGAAGAGACCTGGATTACACACAGGGAATAACCTTGACGGACAGGTGAAAGAGCCACTATCAAGGTAATGGTCAGATAAGAAGGGTTTGTGCACAAATTAAGAAAATAACTTGAGAAAATATTTTAGGCAAGCCCCTACCTGCTTCACACTCAGGTAAAATGAGGGTGTGGGAAGCACATTCAAACTTAAAGATTCTTCTATTAGAGCTGTTCCAATAAAAGTAGCCCTGAACTATATAGCATTGGGTTTGTTTTAGAGGTAGTCCTGCAAGTAGCCTGGAGCTCTTTCATTCAGGCTTTAAAGCAAAAGGTCAGGTCATATTTCATGCTTGCATATTCCAGTATTAATTTTGGAGATAGGTCTGTAGGCCTACAGGAACATTTGCCTGAAAACTTAGTCAGTACTGATAAGATTGATCAGTCTTCTCTTTTCTAAACATAACAATAAAGCACCATGTAATATAACTGGGTTGATCAAAATTTAGTGCAATGTCATCATTCTGAATCTTTTATGGCATTTTGTTCCAACTGAATGCCTTTCCAATGGTTTAGGTGACATTTTTGTCATAACCTAACCAGGTTGGAAAAGATTATTTATATCATATTCAGCCCAAAAAGAAAAGGGAAGTGGAGAAGGACGAGTTGCTCTAATACCTCTGTGGCATTTTGAAAAGGTTCAAGGCTCAGACTCAGCAAAGGAATGGTTTTGTGACATTTACTTCTTTTTGTCTACGGTAGCTAATGAAATCTCATTGTAATTCTACAAATGCCTAGACTGAAGTGTGTTTTTAGAAGATGCTAAAAAAAAAAAAAAAACCCAACCACTGAACTACATCATGTTAACATATAGATCACAAAACCCATATGTAAGATCAGGGAGCTCTTCTAGCCTTCCAGAGGAGGAACAGAGCTCTGTTTCTTTACTCTGCTCATATAAATTGAATAAATGTCACTCTTGTTGAAGAGAAATGAAGAGTAATTGATTTTTCACTATATCTAAGTTCACTGTAAGTAGCTTTCAATGTACATGGAACTGTTTTCTGCTACCAGGCCATACTTTTTCCAAAACAGACAGATTCTGTTAATAACAGGTCCCTAAGCTGAATACATGGAAGCAATTAAATAGTAATTATACAACTAATTATAAAGCCTTTAAAGATGCAAGCCTGCATCTAAACAATATTTTTAACTAGAGGCTATAACCAATGCAATTACTTTGCTGTTGAGGGGGCAGACTTCTGAAGGATAAGGACAGAAGGCAAAGAGCATATCACAGAACAGACACATTTTATCAGCAGAAACGCAAGGTCTATGACTCACTCAGAGGAAGGGCAAATTCACTTTGCAGTTTCAAGTGCTGTACTTGAATCTTATGCAACTCACTTCCAGTTTCTTTATTACTATGGGAATAGTTTGGTCTGCATGGATAGGTCATTTTCTTTCCCATTCCCTTTTGCCGTTTTCTCATTCAAGAATGTAAAGCTAAATTGATCCTCCAAATTCTGGAGTTTTCCCAGATGCAAAGTTATGTTTGAAAGTATAACTACTAAAATTGCAGATTTTTATTAGGTTATTATCCCAGCTTTCTTTTTGGTTAGCTAAAGGCAGTGTAAAATATCTAATGCTACTACTCCTATTTTTCCCCAGTAAACAACCCAATAAGATGGGGTTGGAGTGAAAGAAACTGACCCCAAAGCAGCTTTCATATATAAGATTAGAATTAATAGTCTCCTGGTAGCTAGCCTAGCCCGCTAGTTACTACACCAAACTATTTTTCAGAACAGATTCTTCCATTTCATGCATACATTATAAGACACAAAGAAGACCCTTGCAAAACTATCTGTCCTTACTATATTTCTGCAAAACAATAACCAGTTATCTAAAGTTAGACAAATTATGCAACTTTGCCTCATGTCATTACTTATACAGATTTCAAAATCTTATTTAATCAGCCTCCAGAAAGTACATTTAAAACCCCAATCTCTGTTTGTGATGGAACACTTGATACCTAAAAGGCAATTTACAGCTACTTCCTATGAAAGGTCCTGCTTTGTCCTCAGGATGGAAGAGCATTACACAGATCAAAGTAAGATTGCACTTGTAGATGATGGTTTACATTTATAACTTGCCATTTGTCCACAGAGCTTCAGTGTTTTAGGGAATGTTTCAAATCCATGTTTAATGGCAGAGTCAAACGCTGATGAGCAGTTCTCATCTTTAATGTGTAAATAGTTTATAGTCTATGATTTTGTTTTCTAAAGAAAATTCTGAGCAGACCATCCAACAATCTGGTGTGTGATTTCCTACGACACTTTTCCTGCTCATTGTGGACAATAAAATAGGTTCTTATTTCATTTTATGTCCTGTATTAGAGAAGCTCGAGGTTGAAAAAGAACAGTGGCTGTTGCTACTCTTGATTCCACCGTAAAGGCTTTTCAGTGTTCCTGTGATTTATCTCTACTTTTGTCATGCCTTCTAATAACAAATCTCAGAGTAACCGAGTGGTAATTAAATGTTTATTTAAAATATTCAAGAGATCTCAAGAACATATGGGAACTGTAACTGCCTTGTCAAAATTACCAGAACTGCTGCTGTATTAAATTATTTATTCATTCAAGGTGCAGAATTTTAACAAGGTTTCATATTGCATTTATCTTGATTGCATTAAATCAATACCGCCAAGCTGAGAATCAAGCTTTATTTTTTTCCCCTAATCTTTGTTAATAACAAAGCTATTTCAACTTTTCATTGCTTCAGCAGAAGCAAAACCTTATAGTTGTATAGCGTTGATAATAATTGCTAGGAATCATATATTTAATCAGTTTGAGTAGTAACAGTAGAGATACTAGCACTCATAGCAGTTTAAGGATTTCAGGGGCTTGGCTCTTGCATGTGATTATAAAAAAGAGATCACCAATGTACTTCAATAAAGAGTAGCTCAAAATGTGCATGGTATCTGGTCATTTAGAAATTAGTAGCATAGTGTTTCTAAACTGGTAAAAGCTGAAGTATCGCATCGGGGTAACCGAGAAGCATCATTGGAGAAGACCAAAAGTAATTTTTGTTATTTCTAATATAATGGGGGTTCAATTTAAAAGACTCCGTCTGGACAATGGCAAGAGATTACACTAGCTTCTCAGACCTGCTTCGGTGCCAAGGATTTTGGCTAAAAAGTCCCAATCTGCATAATGATCTCTGCTGTTCCCCTTCATTTCAGCAACTTCTGAAGTGCTCTCACAAAAACGTTTGCACTATAAGCTTTACTTCTCTTGAGTGTTCATGGTTCAGCTCACAAAAGACTATGAAACAGTCATCGGCTCCAGCAGATTTCAGTCACCAGCAACCTGAAACTTAATTGAACCACTGACCTAAGGGTGAATGGGTCTGTTTCCTATTATCAGTTCCCTGAGTCATTCAGTCACCGTGTATTTTTCTTCAGTCCACAAAAGCATCAATTGGGCAAATAGAAGAGCTGTTGGCTCTCTGATGGTTCACTTTAGATGGTTACTGTTTATTTTTTGGCCTCAAGGTTCATTATGCTTTCGATCTCAATTGCCAGTACGGTCCCTAATGTTCAAGATAGGAAAGAGCATGTTCTTATTTATCTTTAAAGTAGCTCACCGTGGCTATCACACAGACCACGTGGAGTTAAAAGGTGGATGTTACAGTCATCCTTTTATAGCAGAATGGCTGAAAGTGTGCTGGGGGAGTGAGAATTCTCAAAATCTCTTCTCGGCTCTAAACTTGGCAATAGCTTCAGCCCCTGCTCACTTCCACATGTTGTGATAATCATGGTATCATATAGGACTGTCGTAAGGATTACTGAAAGGGTCAGCCATAAAGACAGGCTTTAAGGATTATCACACACACACACACACACACACACACTAGCACACACACAAAACTGTCTTATGGAATCAAAGCCTCTGATCCACTCTGAACCACTCTTGAAATAGGGCAATGCTGAAGACTAGGAGAGTGGCAATCCTTAACTTTAATTTCTTCAAATGCATATGAAAAAACAAACTAGATGTTTCACTTGGTTATATGCAACAGTACAGTGCAGTCTGCCAAAGAAGAACTTTGTCAGGAAGTCACAAGGACTAAGAGAAGGTCTACGCTACATTTTAGTTTTTCTCCTAAAAGCACCTTTTCTAGTTCAAGAAAAACCTACCTGTCATTTTATGCATTTGCATGCATTCTAAAATTTCAGACAATTTCAGTCAATTCTGGTGAGCAGAATTCTACAGTAGCCATATTGTTTTCCTCTATCTTTCCTCTATCTTAATTTAGGCAGACGATAATATTACCTTCTTGTGGCTGCCCATTTTTTAAAAGAAGTTGAAAAAATTAGTCAAACACAGACACCTAACAGATCCATCTTATTGGCTTTCGTTTTATCACCCTGGTTTATTCTGCTTATGCCAGAATGTACTGGGATTTTCATGAAAGATACACACATACAATATACAATACTATACAATGACATAAGTAAGCATATTATCTAGTACAAACTTCTAAACAGTCCTCTAGTGAGGACTCCTGAAGTAAAATAAATCTTTGAATATATGAAGAGAGATGAGTTCTTCAGATCATTGTATACTTAATAGAAAATGTTCTTCTGTTCAATTTCTTTTGTGCACAATATCCATTTCTATTGTCTTCCTGTTAGTTTCTACAGCTCTGGTATATAATTCAAAACAACATGAGCATCTTAGAAAGCCAATGAGTCCTCCAAAACAATTCCAAAACATAATTGAACTTTCTCATCCAATTACAACAGTGGATATTACTCTATTGACTAGAACAGAACAATAGCATCAAGCACCGTTAATAACACAATTAACAAACACCGCTTCCTCCCTATATCTTATCTTTTGCTTCAGATATTGATGACAGAGTGAAATGATTGAAATATCCATACATATGAGATAAGATCAGACACACAGAGCAATTCTTCTCTTGAACGTATCTATAAGGGAGAATCCATCCAAAATAAAAGCATAAACAATTCAATAATGTTGACTTCATACAATGCTAAAATGGAATAACAAGAAGCAAAAAGAAGCAATTTAGTAATACTGTTCAGTGATAGTACATATATATAGTTCCATGGGAAAATTCTAGTGACTATTTTCAATTTGCTAATAAGCCTCATTAACGCACTACACAAGCAATGGTAGGAAGTCCTACCATCTCAGAAGCTGCACTGTAATATCATATAAAAGAAGGATGCCAGCATGTGCAGCATTATGGTCTTTTTTTAATTTATAACACAATGCAGTGCAACTTCCAAAAGTCCCAGAATGCTCACCTTAAGTAGGATGTCTAAGTGCAAGAAGAGTTCTCTTAAAATAAATGTTGAGAAATATACTCCCTCAATGCCTAACTTTGGGAAAGATTTCATATTGTGAATTACATATTCTTGATTGTAATTGTCATCTGAATATACAAACATGAATTTTCCTGAAAATCTACATGATGCTACAATCTTCCACCTGTTTTATGGGAATTGGCAGTTTGCAAGAAATCTTGGATTTTCAGGACTTCATCAGAGCTGCATACCTGGCTTTTGAGACAGCCCATGCAGTAGTCCAAAGGGGTCCAATGATGAAAACAAATGTTCTGGTGACACTGGTAAAAAAAACAGCTGCATCATCTCTTTCTTTTCGAAGTTGGTTTGAAGCATTTGTTGCTGAAGATTTTCTGCTTTTTCTGGGTAAAGTTCTGTTTACAGTCCCTGTCCATATGGACTCCCACATCTATATCTGCCATCTGTCCCTTTCTTATAAGGATGAAGTGTTGCAAGAAGACATTGGCTATAGATAATATGGTCTTTGCAGAAAAACTCCTCTCACACAACATATTTTCAGGGAAGAAACTCCAGCTGTTTGCAGGTCTTCTCATAGTGTTTTCCTATATCCATGAAGGCCATTATTTAGAAGCTCCCAGTTTTTCCAACTAAGCATCTTGGACGAACCCCATTTGGGATCTGGCTGGGACTCCCTTTGAACCAGGTATGGGTCAGTTCTTGGGCTAAGCTTCCAGTTGTAAAGCATCAGGCTGGAAGAGGAACAGCTTCAGTCATCTGGCCTGGCATTTCTTAATCAGGATGAAAGATGTAGTTTGAGCAAGTATTTTGACTTTATGAGGAGAGATATGATACCTAATTTTTACTGTAAAAACTATGGCTCAGAGATGAGATAGAAATTATCTTGACAACTATTATGGAGCCACGGAGCAAAATGCCCATTAATATCAAGAATAATGGTGCCAGCTATGAATGGCAGATAAAGCTGACTGTTGCTTATTAAGTCTTGATTTGTATATGAATTTTATATTTTATGGGGTGGAAGACCAATTGAGAATATGTTTTAGGCAATTCATACAATTTCACTCTCTGTGCTAAGAAGGTCATAAACATAACACTTTTCTTACCTATGGGTTTTTATATTAATTTCCATTTTTACATGCCCATTCGCATTCCATTTTTACATTCCATTTTTAATTCCCATTAACCTTTAACTGGCAATTTGGGTTTCTATTATTGCTCTGAGTGAAAAATTGCAGTTATCTAGAAAATAGAATACACATTTCATCATTTTAATATTTTAGATTAAGCATCACAGGCTTTAATTAATAATAATGCTTGTAACATTCAAAGGCTTTAAATCATTCCCTAAATTATCTGATTCTGCGACTGGATTTTTCAAGATTTGAGTCAAAGGATTTTAGATCGTATATATGTCCTTATCAGCAGGTTGCATTTACATGAAGATGTTCCACAATATTTAATGTAGAAGAATTATTATTCCTTTACGTAGACAACATTGATTTTGTGATGAAAGCTATTAGCAAATCAATAAAGATTTATTTTTGCATAGTCAATAATTTTTTTGTCATTCCAGTAAGGTCAGTTTTCAGTTTAGTGGTAGGAATTATTTGGGAGGGTTATATTTTGGTTCAAGCTTAAAAAAAAATATCTTACTTTAAAATAAAATGCAAAGGCAGATACATAGTTTATCTGTCACTTATAGTTCTAAAGGAAACAAATGAAGAATATGCTACCTATAGACTAGGGATGTTAGCTAAATCTAAGTTTTATGTTTATTCAGAAATTGGTCATGCTAAAAAAAAGACATGGCACTATAAAGGCCATCTTGCATAGCCTTTAGAGAAAAAAGTAAGGACAACTGCCCATGACATCATGCACAGAGAGTCTTGCAAAGTTTTAAGGGGTCAGTTAGATCATTAAATTTAATCCTCTGCTCAGTAAAAGAATCCAGGTTAAAGCACATGGGCAGATGGCTGTTCAACTTCTTCCAGATGACATCCAATGAAGAGGGGCTCACCAGATTCCTCAGTAATTTGTCCCACCATTCAGCTGCCCTTCCCATTAAGAAGTTTTTTCCTTAATGCAAAGAGATTCTGCTTTCCTGTAGTTTAGATCCATTGTTATGTACCCTGCATTCTCACATGAAAGAAAACAGATCTTAGTCTTCTTCTGTGGAATACCTTTCAGACAATTTCTGCTATTTTCTCTTATACCTCCAAGGTTAAACATTTCCAGTTCTTTCAATCACTGTTTGTAAGATCCATTTTCTGTTGCTTTGATATCTCTATTGCATTTCTTTATCACCTCTTTTAGTTTCTCCTAATCATCCTTAAAGTGTGGTGCCCAATGTGGTGGAACATAGTACAATTACCTGTAATTTAGCATTTCTAGCAGTGTGTGTATGTATGTGTATGGAGAGAGAGAGAGAGAGAGAGAGAGAGAGAGAGAGAGAGAGAGAGAGAGAGAGAGAGAGAGAGAGAGAGAGAGAGAGAGAGAGAGAGAGACTATTCCCAGGTCAGATATCCTGTACCTGTGCACTGGATTTATTTTTCTTAGCAAGGAAATTCTATTGAAGTCATTGACCTCCTTATGCATAATTTAATTAATTTAATTTAATTAAGGATTGATTATGCTGCTGGAATTTCCCACCAGATTTTTTTTCCTGTGGATGTTTAATTAAAAGCAAAGACCTTGACAATAAATATACCCAGAAAGCCATTGAATTTGCCCATCAAGTGTGCTGGCATGAAGTATATTGCAAGGCATAGCTATCCATCCAATAAACTATAAAGTTCATAGTAACAGAATAGTTGCGTGATCATTTTGTCTTATCTGTTTGCCCTTTATCAAATGTATAATTACGGCAGAGTCCAGGTCTGTCTGCCAACCCTTGGTCCAACTTTGACATAAGCCTATCATTCTGTATACACACTGATCTCAGTTTTGACCCAGCCCTCATTTGTTTCCTGTGATACTTATCTAGCATTTTTGCTATACTACTATTATAACATCTAATGTCTGTTTTGAGTTTAAAATTATATTTCTTGATATTGTAGCAATTGTAGTACATTGTCAAGAATATCTGGCAATTTAACAAAGTCAGTCTGACTGCTAATATCTAGAATTTACAATACTAAAAATAGAGGGCTTTGTTGTTGTTAATTGCAAAGTCGTGTCCGACCCATTGTGACCCCATGGACAATGTTCCTCCAGGCCTTTCTGTCCTCTACCATCTTCTGGAGTCCATTTAAGCTCACGCCTACTGCTTCAGTGACTCCATCCAGCCACCTCATTCTCTGTCGTCCCCTTCTTCTATTGCCCTCAATCTTTCCCAGCATTAGGCTCTTCTCCAGTGAGTCCTTCCTTCTCATTAGGTGGCCAAAGTACTTGAGTTTCAACTTCAGGATCTGGCCTTCTAAAGAGCAGTCAGGGTTGATCTCCTCTAGGACTGCCTGGTTTGATCGCCTTGCAGTCCAGGGGACTCGCAGGAGTCTTCTCCAGCACCATAGTTCAAAGGCCTCAATTCTTTTGTGCTCAGCCTTTCTTATGGTCCAACTTTCACAGCCATACATTGCAACTGGGAAAACCATGGCCTTGACTATATGCACTTTTGTTGGCAGGGTGATTTCTCTGCTTTTTAGTATGCTGTCTAGATTTGCTATAGCTTTCCTCCCCAGGAGCAAGCGTCTTTTAATTTCTTGGCTGCAGTCCCCATCTGTGGTGATCTTGGAGCCCAGGAAGATAAAATCTGTCACTACCTCCATTTCTTCCCCATCTATTTTTCAGGAATTGAAAGGGCTGGGTGCCATGATCTTGGTTTTCTTAATGTTGAGTTTCAAGCCAACTTTTGCACTCTCCTTCTTCACCCGCATCAAGAGGCTCTTTAGTTCCTCTTCACTTTCTGCCATTAGAGTGGTATCATCTGCATATCTTAGGTTGTTGATATTTCTCCCGGCAATCTTAATTCCAACTTTTGATTCATATAGCCCTGCCTTTCTCATGATGTGCTCTGCATATAAGTTAAATAGGCAGGGCGACAAAATACAGCCTTGCCGGACTCCTTTCCCAATTTTGAACCAATCAGTGGTTCTGTGTCCAGTTCTCACTGTTGCTTCTTGACCCGCATATAGGTTCCTCAAGAGACAAATAAGATGGTCTGGTACTCTTTAAGAACTTGCCACAATTTATTGTGATCCACACAATCAAAGGCTTTAGCATAGTCAATGAAGCAGAAGTAGATGTTTTTCTGGAACTCCCTAGCTTTCTCCATGATCCAGCATATATTGGCAATTTGATCTCTAGTTCCTCTGCCTCTTCGAAATCCTGCCTGTACTTCTGGAAGTTCTCGATCCACATACTGCTGGAAACCAGTGATAGTTGCACATTCCTACTCATGTTTTCAGCATAATAACTATTTTCACATCTATATTTAATTTAATAGATGCCTTCTCCAGAGACTTTAAGAACAGCTTTATCTGGTTAAATCTCTGCACAGTTGCCATCAAACTAGTGAAAATAACCCTAATAGTGATTTTGTTGTAGATTATTTCATTACTGTATTAAATAATATTAACAATGCACAGGTTTTGGGGAAGATCTGTGGGACAATTCTCTGGGTAGATGTTGTTTTGCATGCAATTGATGATTTGTTTTGGTAAATTATTTTTCTTGCTGATGTACTGATGGCTGTGTCTTAGCTCTCTGTTGTTGCTTCCCATGTGATTTGTGGCATTAACAGTTATGAGATGGCTATTTATCTCATTAAGGGGGTGTCCAAGGGATTTGTGTGTGTGTGTGTGTGTGTGTGTGTGTGTGTGGTAATTGTTGAGTAATTAATTTTTGGTTAGTATGTTGATAGTATAACTTGGAAACATAAACAAGGGTTGGGCAAGCAATTTATTTTCTTTCTTCCCCCTTTTCTTAAGAATGAGAAAGGCATTATGTCCACCATTAGAGGATGATGATATTATACCTCTTCGGGATCAGAACTTGACAGAAACAATGTCATCCTAGCCAACTATCGACGAAGACCTGGAAAACACAATTGCAGCTTTTAATCTTGGACACTGTACCAAGTTTGCTGTGGCTTTTCTTTGGTATTAGACCTGCAATCAACTAGACTGAATTGTAGCACCAGTAGTTGTAAAGTATAATAGAGTCATCTACTGTGGCACTTGTGGAAGCTTGAACCTGGAATACTTTTTATTTGCATTTTTTCCAAAACTCCTATTGGCCACCTAGAAATATGTATTGACTAACTAATGGTATTTGCTTCCTCTTTCCTCATTTAAAGAATAGCAGAAGGTATTTTGATTGGATAAAGCTCCAGTGGTTAGCCGAGATTATGAAATCAACTCCACAAGAAGGGTGAAACTACTTTTACTGAGGTTGGCTATAATAATAGAATTTTGCAGGTCTAACTGTGCTGTACCCTATCTTCTTTCTTATTGGTCAGTGAATTAGGAAAGTCTTCGAATATTACTTCCAAATATTAAGTCACTTCCAAATATTATCTGAATATTCTGAACTTTAAAAATGTTTTATTCCCTTTTGTTTAGGCAACAGCTTCTGGATATCTCCATCAAGGTAATCTTCCTGACTTTATATATTACCAAATACTATCTATACTCTCTATATTCTTCTTCATTCTATAAAGCAATTAATTCTGAACATTCTGAAATCCTGGTTTGAAACAAGGCATGAATCCATCAGAAACTGTAGAATAGTAGGACGATTCCATTGATGCAACTGACAATCAACAACTATGAATTCTTCTGTCAATTCCCTTACCACTAGGTAATTTGGGGTCAGTTGCTCATTCTCTCAGGCTTGTTGTGGAGAACTATAGGAAGAAAGAGTACTGTCTTGTGCTCCTAGATGAAAGGCAGGATACATAAATAAATTCCATTTCCTGATTGTAGAACAATTCTATTAATAATTGGTATCTGCATTTGTTTGTTTGTTTTCTTCCCTCTTCTCTCCAACTCCTTTGTGTTGTATCATTGTACTTGTAGGCTTTGCAAAAACTTTAAAATATAGATTAAGTAGCATTAATAATAACTTATAAGATACAACTGCTGGAAAATTAAAATAAATAAATAAATATTGGTTCTAGGGTGCATACATCTGGGAAGCCCTAACATACTCAGGGTGCTACTAATTTTTTCATCAGATTATTCAGTTCTCATTTAGTGGATGTTCCTTGCATTAACAATGATTTTATGATATAGGCTGTCAACATGCTGTTTTTTGAATAATGTATGAATTATATCATATGCAGGAGCCAGGATGAAAAGGTAGGAGCCTATATATAAAATATCCACTACACAGCTTGACATAGAAGTTGCAGAAGTAAGCTGGGAAAAGTGTTCTTATGAATGTTTTAATTGTTAGATGTGGGGGAAGAAATAAAGTAAGACTGAGTTCTCTCTCTGACAGAATCTCACTCACTTTGATTCTTTGATCCACTGATTAACATTTGCAAGCACTACCTCACTTTTTTTGACTGAGGCGACTATTGTCACTTCGTGCTGCTTCCAGAGCCTGGTGCAAAGTTTCCAGCTGTGGATGCAGACAGATCAAAGCTTATGATGGACTCACTAGAACACAGTCTATCTGGAATACTAATAATAGTCTGAACTACTTGTAAAGAATCAAGTCATTTTTCTCTTCGCTTTCAAATAATCAGGGTTTCCTTGTACATGCTATTAATTGATTCAATATGCTGGAAGGAATGTCTGAACTTTTCCCACGCCTTACATTTACTCGTTTATTATATTATAACTCTACCTCCAGAGGTTGTTTTAATTGAAATCAGCTTTATTTTTTTTTAAGAAAAAAAATAGGCTGATCACAATTTATTTCTGTTTCAGTGCCGTATTCTTTTTGATTTCAAATATATGGAGGGATTATTGTATTTGAAGGTCAGTTTTATGCTCAGGATTCAGTGCATTTAGCACACAAAAGCTTTGTAGTACAAGAAAAAATGCACAGCAAATCACAGATATACTGGGAGTTGATGACATGTGGTACCATCATCCAACAATCTTCTGCAGTTCTTGTTTAAGCAACTGCTCAGTTGCTTTTGTTATCTTGCAAGCCAGTTGAGAACTTCTGCCAAAATCCCAAAATGTTCCTATAACAAATCCAGCTTTGTAGCCTGCTAAAATAATCTTACCTTGTCCTATCCCAAATTGTTTTAAGATGATTAGCAGGACATTTTCAAGGTACATTGCCCTAATTTCTGCTTGTCAAATCTGCATACTTTTCTATGATACTTTTACTCCTTCTGAATAAATAGTGGGTTTGGAGGTTTGACACACAGAGGAATGCAGACAAGATGAACACTAACTACACATGATGTCTGACTAGCATCATCTGTTTTTCCTAGAAAACAACAGCTGTGGAGAGGCCAGAAACTTTGCACTTCTTTTGTTTAAATATGTGTGAGATGTTGAGGAATTTCTTCTACTTGCAGCCCTGGTGTCTGTAGCACCAATGACCTCTTTCCAGAAAAGCTTCTTTAGCTTTATCATCAGGCCTATTGCAAAAAAGCTATTAAGATAAGAAGCTAGCCTTGGTTCATAGAGATCTAGACTCATGTGGCTGCTGAGCTGGCTTTGAGAAATATATTTACAGTACTTGTATCCTAAACTCATAAATGTCATCACCATATTTTTTGTTAACACTATTTGGTAGTCTTCTATGGGACAAGTGTACTTATTTATTTGATTTATATGGCCTCCCAATTTGCAAAAGCAATTCTGGGTGGCTTGCAATGTGTTATAAGCATAAAACTAAAGGAACTAAAACCAAAAGAGAAGAAATACCAAGAACATAAAAATAACCAAGACCAGGCATGTCAAACTCACGACGTCACATGACGTCACGCGACATATCACGACTTTTTCCCCATTGCCGGCAATGGGGTGGGCACAGTTTTGACGTGACACATCCAGCCCACAGGCCGGCAGTTTGACATGCCTGATTAAGACCAACAATGCATATTTTTTTTCAAAATATTTCATTTCTATAATGTCTTATGTCATAATTTGGCTTAATGTCTAGGAGAAGAACAAGATTTCTGGAGACTTAGGAAAGGCTAAGATAGTTGGGGTCATTTGAATCTCAGGGGAAATATTGTTCCATAGGACAGTTGCTGCAACCAAAATAGTTCATAACTTGGATCCTCAGGCGACATTTTTTCACAGAAGGTGCCTGAAGCAATCCCCAATCTGATGGCTTTTATGGGCTAAGCAGATATGATTGGAGAAAAACAATCTCATAAATAAACCAGGCCTATGTCTTTAAAAGCTTTATAAGGAACAACTAGAACTTTTAATTGTTCCCAGAAATCTATAAGGACATAACATAACATTGACCCATTAACTACTCACATCACTGCTTTTTGGACAGATTTCTGCTTCTGGATGATTTTTAAGGACAATCCCATGAAGAGTGTATTGCAGCAGTCTGAATGGGAGCTGACCAAGTTATGAATAACTATTGTAAAAACAGAGCTCTTCAATTCCTAGTTGGTACATAACATGGATTTTGTTCGAAGGGTCTCCTGGCCATGTATGCCATCTGTTCTTCCAGCAAGAGCTGAGACTCCAAGACAACCACCAAATTTCATGTCAGTTTCATCCACTTTTATTTGTTACCCATCCAGAACTAATGGTAGAGACTGAGGCTCCCAAATTGGGGAATACTAAAATTCATAATTACATAATCTTGCTAGGGTTCAGCCAAAGCTGTTTTTCCATATCTTTGCCCCGCATTTTCTAGGCACTAGAATAGAATCTTGACAACATCATTTGTTTGTCCTAGGCCAAATTGGTACACAAGATCTAATGAGGCATGAATAAAAGCCAAAGCCACATCATAGATTTAGTTGGGGTAAAATGAATCTCTGGGTTTCTCTATTAGATCTTTAGAGAACGTTTGGGTCCAAAACTGAAAATTAAATCCTAGTTTTGTGCTAGTAATCTCCATGTAGAGATTTAGTTTTGTTTAGGTTTTTCTCTAAATGACAGCATACTTTAAAATAATAACCTTAAATAATGCTTTAAAATAATAACTCCAAAATACTATTTTAAAATAATAACTACCTAGAAACAGAATCAGCATTTTATCAAAAGAAAATGACTGAAAACTTTTCAGAAAATTAATATTGTTGTCAACTTTGTTTAGAATAGGTATCAGTATTCAGTATTCATATCTAAAAGTTGTAAATTCAATAAGTTTCTTAGTATTATGCATAGAACTGTCTTCCAGTACTAGTACAGATAATTCAGTTTATAATAAAGGTACAATATATATCTAATTAAAATTAAATCAAAATAATATCTTTACTCTTTAAGTCATCTCTTTTGCATATTAATGTTATTAATATGCATCTGCAAAACATTTCTACATGTTATTACACCAGATGCAATTTATTTTGTATGTTCATAATTAATCCAAAATTTAAAAGAGGGCTTATTGTCTGACAAGTTGAAACCATGTGGTATAGTGGCAAAGAAGATAAAATCTACCACCTTGCTGATGATATAAATCAGTGGTTGTTAGATAAGGAAAATGTCACATAAATGAGGTAGATTTTTTGTTAGATCCTGATTTAATAAGTTAATCATTTACTTCTGAAAGGTTCCAAAAGGATAATGACAACAGTCCTCTTTGGGACAGAGGCTGGGCATTAACACTAATTTTATGTTGCAGAATTTAAGTTTTACTGTTTAATATTTTAAGTTATCTCTGCTGTAGCAGTGCAGTGGCTCAGCAGTTAAGACATTGGGCTTGTCAGCTGGAAAGCTGGTAGCCCAGGTTTGAGACCCAAACTCCACATGACAGGGTGAGCTCTTGTCCTTGCCCCAACTCCTGCCAACCTAGCAGGTCAAAAACATGCAAATGCAAGTAGGTACCACTTCGGTGGGAAGGTAACAGTGCTCCGTGATATCATGCTGACCACATAACCACTGAAATGACTTCAAACAGCACTGGCTCACTGGCCTTGAAATGGAGATGAGCACCCCCCCCCATCAGTTGACAACGATTAGCAGAGTAAAATTTGCAGGGACTCCTTTGCCTTTTACCTACTGTAGCAAATAAGCAACATGCAAATCAATTAAAATAGATGAAAAAATGTTTCACTCTCTTCAGTTCACCTCAGTGAACTGGACATAAAATGAAGAATTTTATGTAAAACTATAATCGAAAAAAGGTTGAGGCCTTTGTTCAAATTTGTAACTAGAACACACACGTATGTGTGTGTGTATGTTTATATACTCTCTCTCTCACACACACACACACATACATAGTCACTTTTGATGAGACAGTACGTGCTACTATTAAAATTATTATAACACAATAGTTCCAATAAGAGGAAAATGATTAGAATCCATGAAGCTAATTACATTATTAGGTTGACTAAAATTCTATATAATCATATCAAGATTTTTATAATTTAAAAAAGTCTTAATCAAACCAGTTAGTGGTAGCATCAAGATGAAAATTACGGCCATAAGTCAAAGCCTGTGCCAAGGTGTAAGATAGCTTTCATCCTGATATATTTTTTTTAATTTCCCCTTGCCTTTGCCTCTGCTACTTGGTTATAAACAAAGGGCGAGAATAGAAATATCTTTGGATCATGTTAATACAATGGCAAACAATGATGAAACCCTGGATATACAAAATGGGTCTTGTCAGGCCATGAAAAGCATATAGACCTCAAAAATATAAACAGGGCTCTCTCAGGTAATGTAACATTGACTAGAAATATTTACAGCTGAAGGGGATTATGTTGTTTCAGGTGTTTTACATGGATTCAGTGGCTGAAGTTCTCGCCATTCTTTATTTCACCCTTCACTATTTTCTAGGTAATGGGTTTATTCATTAAATTTGTATAGCCAACATCTCTCTCCCCCCCGCCCCATGTGGCACACAATAATAAATAAAACAGTCAATAAAGTAAATACGTGTTTATATTATTTTCTTTTTAACTTTCCAAGTCCAAGCAAAATAAAAAATATTCTCTTTTCCCAAATAATAAATGTACAACCATTTGTAGAAATACTTTATTATGAGGCACTCAAGGCAATTATTGAAGTTTAAAATATGACTTGTAAAGAATTACACGATTTAATAATGAAACTTTTCACTCCAGTAATTACTTTAAATCACAAGCAATGTATCATCAGTTCCATGTAAAAGTACTTGTGGAATTAGTAATTCATTACTTACAGAAGCAACATTTGTAAAAACAAATAAATTGACTTGATCGGTTTGGAGAATGTTATAATGTTGGAATAGTTGGCATTCTAAGAAAAGTTCTTATCAAGCAAGCCATTCAACCATCCTATGAATTAAGCCATGGGCAAACCTCATTTAAATTAATGGAAGTTGTTATATTTGCTCATTCCTTTTCTAGAAACCGCAATTAGGCGCTTGCCCCCAACTCTTTCTTCCACTTCTACTTGTCACAAATGATAGGAAATGGCAACGTTGTTAATTATTTTACTTCAGAATACATTTATTATGTTATGAAAGATGAAAAATATTTGTTTTTCATAGAAATCATGAAACCTAAACACCTGCACATCTTTCCTTATTTCACTCCTTCACACATTAGAAGAATAAAGTTTAGAGATCAACTATATGTGTCACAATTCATTCATTACAATTGTCTCAAATATCTGTGTAAAAGAATCTGTTCATAAATCTATCTGGAAACAAAATTGGATGTTTACTCTAAGATTATTATTGGTGTGTGTGTCTGTGTGTATTGGGAGAGTTGTGAAGAATGCAAGAATCAAAATCTGGTAATGTATTTTCAGATATTTGGCGAAAATTACTTTTGTCTTTGGAAAGAAGAGAGAGAGAGGGAGGTAGAATTATAAAAATTTAGGTGGATACTGACATAGTTACATTTAAAAAGAAGGCCTAAGTTCTGGGGAAGCTTTATTTTAAAAGCATTAATCAGGGAAATGTATATGTAAAAGTATGAAAGTAGGTTGACTTGCATTATAAAAGTCATCAGGAAACATTTACAGGAAACATTTCTTTATTATAAGATGTGGAAAATAGAAATGATCACATTAAAACTAAAAAGAAATTGTATAGGAAAAAAACAGGACAAATATGTTGTCCTAATGTAGGCATAAAGTAGATAGGATTTTTTGTAATATTTAATAATTTATTCTAAAATTCCACTCTCCTGTTTAAATATGTTGTTTAATATAAGATCATTTTGGCTCCTATGTTAGCAATAGAATAGGTAAACCAGAATAAATTATTTTTTTCAAAATGCAGCAGAAACAAAAACCGGTGATCAGAGAAGAGATATTCACACAGAAACCAACAATTATTTTTATTTTGCCTGTGTATATCCAGATTGTGAATACATGTTTAGCCAATATAATTTTTCCATGCAGTGATACAATAAAATAGAGATGAAAATAAAATCACAATTTGCCTGCATGCCCTTGATAAAATTCAAGCTCTCCATCAAATCTACAATAACAGCATAACTTCTAATTCACATTTCACCATATCTGCAATGTATTACTTTTGACAAATTTGCAATTGTTTCTTTTGAGAAAAGGTTTCCACAACAAAGTTTTGCCTTCTTATGAACCAAAGGTCTAAGAAGATGTACCTTGTGATAGGCAATGACCTATTTTTTTCATCAATAGGAATGTTTAAATCAAATAATCAAAACATAAATAATTATACATTGGATATCTATATAAATTTTAAAATTGTTGATAGCAAATATTAGTTCAGGGCTAAAATATCTTGACTTCATTCTGCCTTGATTTCAGTGAACTTGTTGTGATCAGTAACATTATTGGTTTGATGCAAAATGGGGAAGAAACTTGATATCCATATGGCAAATTTGTATATACAAGTAAGCACATATTTCTATACCCAAATTTCCATTTTTGGAATTATGTAATTCAAAAATTATATAAAAACTACTGGAGGCTGATAATACTAAGGGAAATTATTTGCCAAAAGGTAGATGTGTTGATATTCTATTGCTTTGAGGACTGGAAGGAATATGAAAGAAAAGAACAAGAGAGAAAAAGGTGATGTCTGGAAAAAAAGAGAGAGAAAATAGGTTTCCTGTCTACAGTATCACCTGCTTTAGCTCTACCAACCAATTGGGGGAGAGAGAGAGAGAGAGAGAGAGAGAGAGAGAGAGAGAGAGAGAGAGAGAGAGAGAGAGAGAGAGAGAGAGAGAGAGCCCTTGAAAGTAAAAAAGAATGACTAAATAACTTGACAGCGCTCTTTTGCAAAGAAACATATACAGAAACATAAACCCCGGAACATTTTTCCATGAATTAACTAAATAATCAGTAAGCATCCATAGTATTTCTTGGGCTGCATGCATCAAATGGGAATTGAAAGAAAAAGCTCCTTTCTTTCTTTCTGGACCCTGATTAGTTCTCAGTCTTGAGCACTCAGCTTCACTGCTTCTGACACGAAGGAGCAGTATCAGATGTAAGATGTACTCCTTCCTTAATTTTCTTCTCTCACTACTGGGGTTTAAAGGTGTAATTTGCTTGCATCTGAAAAACAAATAAAAGTTCTTGAAAATCTAATAATGTAGAAGACACATAAATAGGATTCTAAAATATAAATGCCATGTTTCATAAAATATTGAAGAGCAAAAAGTATACCATTTTAGCTATTTAAATAAAACTCATAATCATACAGCCTCACCAGGACTGGGGTGATATGAAATGCAGAAATGATCTCTGGCAAAGCACCTCTCCAAGCTGCCTTCATTGGGAGACTCATTTCAATTTTCAGTAATACAGGAAGCATTCCCTTGTCAGTCAGTCAATCAGTAATACTTTTCCTTTGCTTCCTTTCCATCCTTCCATGTATGCTATAGATAAGATGCCTGCAGAATCAAAGATATCCCAAACTTTAAAAAATTGTTTCATAGGATCATCAAAAGCTTGATTTTCTAAGTTTAGACTCTGGGTACCTCCAAGAGACCTCAGAGGAAATCTGTCTCATAAACATCTAAGTCATGGGTGTCCAAACCTTTGGCTTGCCTGGCTGCATTGAGTGAAGTAGAATTGTCTTGGGCAATATATAAAAGGTATAATATAGTTAATTATAAACCAACATAATAATATTAAAAGTTTATGGTCTTATGGGGCTGCATGCAATTCACAGACCGTGAGTTGGATACACTTAATCTAAATATTTAATTTGGGATTCTGAGGATAGAAACTTAACTTTTTCTACATTTAGTGTGTTGTTTACCACTGACCTACAGTATCTCATGGTAAAATTGGACTAGATCATCCTTCCAGTTTCATAGTTCCATGCTTCTGTAATTCTCAGATACATATAAACTCTGATTATAGATAAACTCTCTTCTCATGAGATAGCAAAATCAGATCAGCTTTTAAGAGCAAACTAGTAGGCATTTACACTGAATATGCACATATTCTATGGACACAAGTACAGGCAGTCAAAAATATCAAGATGGCAGTCATAACCATGTAACTAAAGCCCTGCCAGTTTTTACATCCCTCACATATGTGTGGAATATAAAAAAGGAAGGATATTTGTAATTTCTAGATTTTCTTTTTATGCAGACACACAGACACACACTATGGTTGTTCCTAGGCATAGTTTAAATGAAACGGCAAGATGTGTTTTGATGAGGATGCTGAAGTTCAAAAAACAAATTGGTGCATGTAAGGGACACATGTTTAGGACCAATGCAAAACCAGATGTCCGAACCAAGCTAGAATTACAGGGCCATGGTGTTTAGAATGTTTAGAATGAAGTACTGCAGGCTAACTCTGCCGACTGCCAGCAGTTCGATTCTCACTGGCTCAAACCTTCCATCCTTCCAAGGTTGGTAAAATGAGGACCCAGATTGTTGGGGGCAACATGCTGACTCTGTAAATTGCTTAGAGAGGGCTGTAAAGCACTGTGAAGAGGTATATAAGTCTAAGTGCTATTGCTAAGTGCTATTGGTAATACCAAAGGCTGAAAAAGGACAGTCTTCCTCACATTGACATTTCATCTTATTATAGCTGAATCTGCCTTTAAGAGTAGCTTCAATCAACCTTTCTATTCAGTGAACAAACAGACACTCAACTAAGGCACTTTATAAGTTAATAAGTTAATAAGATGGAGGGAAAGCTACTGGTTTCCTCTCAAGTTTTTCTCTCTAAGCTTCTGGCAAAGTTTCTAAGATCTGGACAAGCCATTTACAAAAGAAAAATAATGTGTCTTTTTCTTATTACTGCAATATGAATTTGGCAGTGCTACAACTATTTATGAGCAGAGCAGATTACATATCAAATCATTGGAGAGGAAGGGGCACTTTGAGTATTAGAAACACCTGTGTTTAAAGAGAAACCATACCCATAAGCAAATACAAATACTTTAGAACGTGCTTTTCATTTGTTTCTGGAAATATTGGTTTCAGCCTGATCTCTGGATGTCAGATCTACTTAGACTATAGGGCCATCTAGAACAGCATCTTGTTTTCACAGGACAGTTTGTTTCAAGAAAATCAGCAAGCACAGCAAACAGTTTTTCAAGGAACTGATATTCAATAATATACTGAATATTAATGATCTACTGCTTAGAGCCAGGATTGAACAGATTGATTACATGAAGCACATCATAAGTGTCATCCACATCTGTTATAGACCATAATGTAAATAGCAATATGCAGCATTCCATACTACTTTTTCACACTGATGCACTAGGCCACATCTAGCACTGGCATCTTCATCAAAATATATATTTTATTACTTAAAAACACAATAAAAGAAAAGTGGTATTCTGCCCCCTGCAATGATTTCTCCCCAATGGCTTTGCTAGCAAAGGAAAAACTGGGAAATGCAAATTAGCACATCTGGAGGACATCAGGTTGAAGAAAGCTATAAGAAAACAATGAATTTCTAGTTGTAGTAAAGTTTATTCACTTGCAAGTACAATCAAGTCACCATCCTTTCACTTAATGCAGGTAATCCTCGACACACGACCACAGTTAAGCCCAACATTTCCTTTGCTAAGCAAGATAGCTGTTAATTGAGTTGTGCCCCATTTTACAAGTTTTGTGCCAGAGTTGTTAAGCAAATCACTGCAGTTAAGTGAATCATGCAGTTGTTAAGCAAATCTGGCTTTTCACATTGACTTGCTTATTGGAAGCCTGATGGAAAGGTTACATATGGTGATGACATACTCCAGGTCTGTGCAACTGTCATAAATACATGTCAGTTGCCAAGCTTCTAAATTTTGTTCATGTGACTATGCGAATGCTAAAATGTACTTTAGTGTGAAAAACGGTCATAGGTCACTTTTTTCAGTGCTGTTGTAACTTTGAATGGACACTAAACCAACAGTTGTAAGTCAAGGACTACCTGTAATTGATAATACAGAGAACTAGAATTAACAACTATCTGTTAATTTTAATGAGTGTTTGGCATGTTCAGCCTGCCAAAATTTAGTTTTTAGTGGCAACAATTGAGATCTAGTGGAGCCAATTTAGGGGATTTCCTAGGTTAAATTGGCTTATATGGTCAAGATGAAGGAGTGAGCACTTTGGAAGTAATGGCTTAATACAAGAAATTTAATTTGGTGCTAAAGAAACTTTCTTTATGCACTTCCTATTCTCATTCAGGCTTTATAATGACATCCCATTATGACTTCATCCTTTAATCAACTTTACTTTCTCCACTACAGACCCCAACATGAGGAAAGTACATACTTCTATAGTTATGAATGAGGAAATAGTTTAATATTCTTTTATTTTACCAATATAAAGAGAACTCCAATAATGCATACCCCTCATTATTCTATCAGAAAGGAAGGGAAAAAGTCTCCCTTCTTCGGTTGATTTAAATTCTTGCTGGCTTGTTTTTCAATACACATATGGATATACTTCTCTTCCATCCAACCTTGGAAAGTTGCCAGAATGTAGGCAAGCAAACTTTCTCTCTAGACAGGACTAAAATTCATCATCTGAGCTTTGGGATATTCCTCCTTCTGCTACTAACATAGCTGGACACATCTTTGTTCATCTGTGATTAGTGACAGTAAGCTTTACACAGTAATAGTTTTGCTCTTTATAAAACAAAATTTTGTTAAGAAATATGAGACGATAACAAAGAACAGTGTTTTTAATTACTTTACCAAAGCATTCCCAGTTGTGCAATGTTTCAGTTTTAGTATTGCCATTTCTCTATTGGATGACTGGATCTGGAATAAAAGTAAAGATGTTTTTCAGAAAAGTTATAGAAAATTGTGTATACTGAGTAGTTATTATCTTTCCCTTTGTCTTTTTTTTCTATATATTTTATTTGGAGATTTTTTTTGTAGTAAAGCCAGCTTTAACTAAAGTTTTAAGATCCTCAGTCTCACAGAGATCAATGGACATTATTTTATAATCTTATTTTGAGTGCTGGGTTCCTAGTACTCACACTTCTCTGAAATTAATTACTAAATACATTTAAACACAGAGAACACAAAACATTGATTAGAGGCAGATCTGATTAAGCAAATAGCAATAGCAATAGCATTTAGACTTATGTACCTCTCCATAGTACTTTACAGAAATCTCTCAGCAATTTATAATGTCAGCACATTGCCCCTAACAATCTGGGTCCTTGTTTGAACCAATCTCGGAAGGATGGAAGCCTGAGTCAACCCTGAGCCTGGTCAGGATCGAACGCTAGGCTGTGGACAGAGTTAGCCTGCAATACTACATTCTAAACACTGTGCAATGGAGGTTAGAAAGGGGAGGAGGATTGTCAGATAGGGGTGTCAAACTGCCGGCCCACGGGCCAGATGCGTCACGATGAAACCGCGCCCACCACATTGCTGGTAATGGGGGAAAAGCTCCAATACATCGTGCGACGTCACGTGATGTTGCGAGTTTGACATGTCTGGTCTAAGAGAAATCAAGGAGAGAATATAGTGATTTTACAAAAGGTATCTCTCACATATTTCATGTATCAGTTACTTTTGGAAGGTGGGGTGGAGTGGGGTGGATTGCAATACTTTCTGCATTCAATATTCTACTTTATTTCATTAACTACAAAAATAACATCAATATGAAAAGTGCGCGCACACAAATGCACACAAACACACACACTTTATCCCCAATACCCGCTTTAAGATGACCTAGCATTTCACCTAGCAATTGGTGTCAGATGAGATTAAAATCAAACTAAATATAGTATTGGGAATGTTCATCAAGTGAATGTTATTTGATTACAAATAAACATCCTCATTTAATCCATGTTTCCTTGGAAATTTACTTACAGAAGTTAACTTAGAAGCTTACATACCCCACAAACTTTTCTTTACTAAAAGTTGTAGGCATTCTTTGGTTAGTCTGTTTCAGTCCCATTGCCTTCAGAGGGATTCCAGTGGCTGGCATTCAGGTAAGCAGTCCAGTCTTATCTATTTGATTGTTTGCCTATATCTTAAGCCTACATTTCTATCCATATTAACTGGACACGTTTATAGCAATCTCTTCCAGAAATCACCTAGTAGAATAGCAGACCTGAAAGCAGTCATAATGGGCAGCTCTGGTTAATTCTGTAAATTGAAGACTTGAGAGATTACCTACCTGCATTCCCCCATTTGAGAAATAAAATTAATGTTAGAGTTATAAGAAGACCAAAGACATACATGGTATGATAAGGACAAGACAGTTCAGAGTTTGGAAAAGAGAATGGTTTCTGTTCAATCTATTAGTATTCTTTGGGAGAGTGAAGAAAAGAGTAGATGAAAGAGAGCTGGTGGATATAATTTATTTGGACTTTCAAAAAGCCTTTGATAAAGTCTTTCACAAGAGGCTATTAAGGAAACTGAGTAGTCATGGGGTGAGAGGTGAAGTTTTGTCAAGGATTAGAAATCAGTTAAGAGGTAACAAAGATTAGGAATGAACGGTCAATTTTCAACATGGAAGGAGGTTAATAGCAGGGTGCCCCAAAGAGCCCTACTAGTGCATTCATTATTTAATATATTTATTAATGATCTTTAGAAAGACTGAACAATAAAGTGTCAAATGACACAACATTATTTATGAAACCCAAGACTGGAAAACACTGTAAAGAAAAACCAGAGGAAACAGGACAGCCGGACAGCAGGTTGGTTAATAAAAGCTGATGTGGACAAATTCCAGACAAAGCATACTTGAAGGATTAGTTTTAACAAATCATTTACATTGTTGGATTCTATAGAAACTACAAGCCTGAGTGAAAATAACTGGATATCTCTATGGAGAATGTAGTGAAAACATCTGCAGCTGAAGGGTTTTTTAAAAAATTAAGAAAAGATGTTAAGATGTTAAGCTGTGTTAATAATGGAATTTAGGAGCATTCAGCAAACATATTTTTTTTTGCAATGGATATTATTCATTTAGTTGTACAAAATTAATAAATAAGTTATTAAAAGTTAGTATGTCCAGAGTCTCGTAATGGACTGGATGAAGGCCAGAGCTCAATCAAAATAGTTAAAAGTGGGACTGCTGTTAAATGGGCTGTTCATTTGCTCAGATGAGGTCTGCCCTGAATTAGAAAGGACTAAAGCAGGGGTCTTCAAACTTGGCTCTTTTATGACTTGTGGACTTCAACTCCCAGAATTCCTCAGCCAGTATGGCTGGCTGAGGAATTCTGGGAGTTGAAGTCCACAAGTCATAAAAGGGCCAAGTTGATCCCTGGACTAAAGAATGTGCTTTGTGGCTTGTTGCTCTCGGAGGAGAACCTAGTGCTGTTAGTAAAGACAAAAGTGAATCTGACTATGTCCAAGTGAGTTGGGTTTTTTGTTTTTTGTTTGTTTAATCGGCTTATTGTTGACATACTAGCAACAACCCTTATTTGGATATATTTTCTGACAACCTTTCCATTTTGCAACAGAAATACACAACACTACTTTTGAAAAACGATTGCAAACTTAATTTACCTAAAACTAGTACTAGGAATGCAAGTGAAGATGGAATAATCTATACATTCTCACAAGTGGCCAGTCTGATTTTGAAAACCAGGATCTGATTCCAAGTGGAAGAACTAGTCTCAAAGCTAAATTACCTGAAGATTATCTTTCCTTGATAACAACTAGAGATAAACCCTAATATAATCTTGCAAGTCTTCCCAGCTTGGTAAGTTTATAGAGTAGGAGAAATCTTTTTCAATTGTGAATGGTTGTCTTGAAATAGATTCAACTAGCGCATAGTTAGGGAGTAGCTAAATAGATTACTTCAGTCAAAATTTTTATTCACTCTTATCTAACTTGTTCATCTTAAGCTACTTGTGAACTGATATCACTTCTGATGCCATTTGCAAAGCCAAAAATGGGGATAAATACATACATATTCAAAAACTCTGCACATACATAAAGCAACATATTGGGGAAACTCAATTGTAAGAAAGGTGCCAATAAAACGTATCTATTAAGAATAGTAGGAATATTTATAGCCTGAAATTAATTTAGGTTTGGATGTGGGGAAAAAACAACATTGATAGATTTATCGATCCTATCCTACTGACATCTCTTGGGCTTCTGGTATATTTTTTAATCTTGTCATACTTATTAATACCTCATCTTAAAAAATATGCTAGTAATTTTAGATTTTAGTGCCGCTGAAGAAAAAGTTGCATATTTTAGATAATTGATGTTGATTTTTGCATTGGTTTAATTCTGTACATTTAATTTGTTTTAGATTTACAGTATTAGGCTTAGATTTACATGTCTCTAGTTATATATTATATTTATGATTTAATGTCTGTTTTTTAACTGCCTAGATAAGTTTAACTGCTGGACAATGTCAAAATGAACAATAAATCTATTGCAGCAAGAGTTTTATTACAATGGGTAGATAGCAGCAGAAGCTTGCTACTTCCTTCTCTACCATAGTCCAAGACAGTGGACAGTCTTTGAAAAGCCCAGCTCTCATAATTCCTAGAAGCAGCTAACACATAATTCCTAGAAGCAGCTAACTGAGAAGCATCTGCAGTTGTAGCTGAGACAGTGGTGAAATCAGGCAGCTAAGCTTTGGTATTTGAATGATAGAAGAGCTCAGGGATGGATCCTGGAGCAGAAGAGAAATAGGCAGTTTGAAAGAGACAGAAGGAGGTAAGGTCCATTCTATCTGTTTGTGTGATAGAGGAGACCTCTTAAGGCTTTCTTCTGGTCTCTTTCCCAGTACTGGGGAAATGTGAGAGAAAAGTAGCAGGAAAAGAGCCCACAGATCCTATTCTTGCCTATCCAGCCCCAGCCTAAATAATAATCCTATTCAAGAACAATCACAAAACAACTGGAACACCACTTGAATACAATTGGCATTGACAAATTGCAAAAGGCAGCTTTACTTTTTGTCTATCCCAGGTCCTTGTGAAGAACTTGATAGGTGTATAAAAAGGCCAAATCTAGTCTGAATATCTGGCTGACTGTTCAAAGAACCCTAATAATCACATTCTGGGTGTTATGTCCTGGGTCTTGCTGAGTCATTCAGCAAGGCTCAGAAAGGCTGCAGGAAGGTGCAGAGACCCGGACAGACCACATGTCTGCCCGGGACCCAGACAGGCTGTCTCCAGCCTTGCGCGCATGGGCAAGGTGGGAGAATGGCCTGCAACGATTGGATGTGCATCCCCTTGCAAGGGGAATATAACAGGCCAGTGGCCATTGTGTTCTTGCTTCTGTTCTGTGAATGTACTTAATAAAGAGATCCTTTGTTGTGAACCTGCCTCGTCTTGATGTCTGCTTTGCAAGAACAGAACATTGGCGACGAAGGTGGGATCCACCGCATAGGAAGCCAAAGGAAAAGAAGCTAGGGCCAACTCACCTGAAGGCCTGAAGCGAAGAGAAGCGTGGCGTCCAGGAGAAGCAACCGCCTGCCAGTACGAAGACGCTGGAGGTGGGCTTGGCTTCGTGGGACCCCTTCTCCTTCCTTGCAGCGAGAGACGTCAAAGAGGCTATCGGTCACAACGATGTCCAAGCTGGGCCGTCTTGTCGAATTCGATACTTCGCACCCAGAACGATGGAGCTCTTACATAGCTCGCGTCGAGAACTACTTCAGGGTGAATAAGATCCAAGAAGATGAATTGAAAGCTGCTACTCTGCTGTGTGTCTGTGGGCAAGAGACTTTTGACATTGCTGAGAACCTTGTAGCCCCAGCACCACTGGAATCGATCGCCTATTCCGATCTTAAGAAAATGCTGCACGAGCATTTTGAGCCCAAGCTGTCTGTAATAGCTTGGCGGCACCAATTTGAGCAGCGGGATCAGTGGCCGGGAGAATCAGCTGCGGACTTCGTTGCGGCTCTGAGGCAGACTGCTAGGCCATGTGCGTTCCAAGACTTGGAAGAGAGGTTCCAAGATCGACTCGTCTGTGGATTGCGAAGCCGTGAAATGCAACAAAAGTTGTTTGCTAGAGCTGATGTTTCCTTCCAAGATGCCCTGAGAGAAGTTGCAGCTGAAGAAGCAGCTGGCAGCACGGTGAAGGCTTTGCGGTCGACCAAGAACCCTCCAGCAGCAGTTCCTGTCCATCAGGAGGTCGTGCGAGAGGCATCCGGAGAAGAATCCGAGGAAGAAGAGGTGGACAAACTTCAACAGTCAGCGGAGAGAAGACTGCAAGAATGCAGAGGACAGACGCCTGCATCCCTTCGGTGTTTCAGCTGTGGGGGTTGCCACAGGTGAGCCGACTGCCATTTTTGATCTGCTGTTTGCCGGGCATGTGGCAGACAAGGCCACATCGCATCAGCCTGCATGGGTCGCCAGAAAAACAGGTCCCCCGAAGAATTGCCTCTGAAAGGTACCAAGGTCCCCAGCCAACACAGGGTGGGTTTCTGCGCGTCCCGTAGGGGGGTATTCAAAACTGGGGTTCACTGGCCCCTTAAGAAAAAGCTTCGCGTTGATGTAAGAGTGCAGGGAGTTCCCCTGGCTATGGAGCTGGACACAGGCTCCGCTCTTTCTATTATTTCTGCAGACACCTTTAAAAAGGTTTGTTCCAGGAGTGGCTCACGAGGCAAACTCAGGCCCTCCAATCTCATCCTCACTGACTTCCAAAATTCACGGGTCAGTGTGAAGGGGGAGGCCATGCTTAGAGTACAGCGTAAGGAATTTGATGGGTTGTTAAATGTGGTGGTAGTTGGGGGTGATCGCACGAGTCTTATCGGACTCGATTGGTTCGAGGCACTTGGGATCCAAGTGACTGGTCTTAACCATCTACAAATTGCCAGCCTTGCAGGAGTCTGTAAGGAGTTTGCTGATGTGTTCAGCCCAGAGCTTGGCTCATGCAAGGGGCCTCCCATTGCTTTAAGGTTAGATCCAGCCATCACACCCATCAGGGTTAAACCAAGGAGGGTGCCTTTTGCCCTCAAAAGTAAAATAGATGCTGAGTTGGACAAACTGCTCCAACAAGGCATTCTAGAACCTGTGGATTCTAGTCCATGGGAAACCCCCATAGTGACACCATTAAAAGCCAATGGTGAAGTCCGAATTTGTGTGGACTATAAATGCACTCTAAACAAAGCCTTGCAGCAGCATGCATATCCAGTGCCTGTGGTGAGCCACATTCTGGCCTCACTGAAAGGGGCAAAGGTCTTTGCTAAGCTTGATTTAGCTCAGGCCTACCAACAGTTACCTGTTGATGAGGCAACAGCTGAGGCCCAAACTATAGTTACTCACAGAGGGGCTTTTAAAGTAAAAAGACTGCAGTTTGGGGTCAATGTAGCCCCAGGCATTTTCCAAGGGGTGATGGAGCAAACGCTCCGTGGTATTCCTGGGGTCTGCCCTTATTTCGATGACGTCCTCGTTGCAGGAGAGTCATCTGGGAACTTGGCTGAAAGGCTGAGAGCTGTCTTGCTGCATTTCCACCAAGCTGGGCTGAAGTTACAGCAAGACAAATGTAAAATTGGTGTAACATCCACTGAATTTCTAGGGTTTCGTATTGATGCTGAAGGCATCCACCCTGCAGAGTCTAAATTCCAGGCCAATCAACTGGCCCCTAGTCCCCAGTCAAAAGCTGAACTCCAGGCTTTTCTGGGCCTATTTAATTTTTATCATTCATTTCTCCCCCACAAGGCTGCAGTGGCTGAGTCATTACACCGGCTCTTGGACAAGCAGACTCCATGGAAATGGACAAAGGTCCATGAAAGGGCTTTCAAAGAAGTCAAGGCCTTGCTATCTTCTAATGCGGTACTGGCGCATTTCAATGAGCAATTGCCTGTGTGCATCGCATGTGATGCCTCCCCTTATGGGGTAGGAGCAGTGTTAAGTCATCTCAAGGCTGATGGGACTCTGGTCCCTGTGGCCTACTACTCTAGAACTCTCTCATCTGCAGAGCGTAATTACGCGCAGATTGACAGAGAAGCCTTGGCAATAATCTCAGGCATCAAGAAATTTCATGAATTCTTGTATGGCCGCCATTTCACGGTCTATACTGACCACAAGCCCTTGCTGGGTTTGTTTACAACAAACAAACAAACCCACACATCATCTCCCCCAGAATGCTGAGATGGTCAATTTTCTTGTCAGCTTATGACTACACCCTGATTCACAAACCAGGGACAGAGATGGGCCACGCTGATGGCCTTAGTAGGTTACCTCTAAAGCAAATAGAGGCAGACCCTGCTCCTGCTGTACACATTCTTTCCATTCAGGAATTGCCTGAATCTCCCCTCAATGCTAGGGATGTGGCTGCTGAAACTGCCACTGATCACACGCTTGCACGCGTGCTGACATGGGTATTGTCAGGGTGGCCTGACACGTGTCCTGGTACAGAGTTCCAAAGTTTCTGGCGTAGGAAGCATGAATTTTCTACATTCAAAGGGTGTATCCTGTGGGGAAGCAGAGTACTCATCCCGGCCTCATTGAGGACTAGAGTCTTGCTCTCTCTGCATGAGGGACATCCGGGAATTGTGAGGATGAAGGCGCTGGCACGTAGCCATATGTGGTGGCCTGGACTCGATAAGGACATCGAGGCCCAGGTTCAGGGGTGCCAAGTGTGCCAACAGTCATGGCCTGAGATGCCCCAGGCCCCTGTACATAGGTGGGAGGAGACACTCACTCCATGGTCACGCGTACACATTGACTATGCTGGGCCCTTTCAGGGGCAATTCTTCCTTCTCCTCGTGGATAGCCATTCCAAGTGGCTAGAGGTCGTTCCTGTATCCTCCACCACTACTGCCAGGACCATCCAGGTGCTCAGAGGAATCTTCGCTTCCCATGATCTTCCGGATGTCCTTGTTTCAGACAATGGTCCCCAATTTACCTCTTCTGAGTCTCAGGCTTTTCTTCAAGCCAACATGATCTGGCATGCTACATCTGCTCCTTTTCACCCTGCCACCAATGGTCAGGCTGAACGCATGGTGCGTACCACCAAGAAAGCATTAAAGAGAATCACTCAAGGATCCTGGCATCACAGGTTAGCCGATTTTCTCCTTGCACACTGCACCACACCTTGCACAGCTACAGGGAAGAGTCCAGCTGAACTCTGTTGGGGTCGCAGACTCATCACAAAGCTGGACAGGCTGCACCCAGACCGGGTGGCTTCACAGGTGTCACAACTGCGGGCACCTAGGAGACTCCAAGTGGGTGATCCGGTATGGGTCAGAAACTATGGGCATGGACATATCTGGTATGCAAGGTCTCTGGGCTACTGTCCTATGAAGTGACCTTGGAGGATGGTCATGTGCTTAGATGCCACATTGACCAAGTGTGCTGGAGGCTTCCTGGCCACGTTTCCGCTCCTGGCTCTGCTCTTGGGGGGGAGGGGGACCCCAATTACGATTGTGGACCACAGTCTCTCCATGAGGGCGCTTATCCAAATGTTCCTACACATGTTCCAGGTGGGGGTCATGCCATGGAGGCGGCTCCTGACTCTGGCATAGACTCCGGGGGTCTTGCCATGGAGGTGGCTCCTTACTCTGGCAGAGGTCCCTGGCTAGGGGCAAATGGCCATAAATCGGCTACTCAGGGTACTCCTGCTGCTGGTCTTGGGCTCGAGGGACAGTGTTCCCAAGAGGAGTCCAATGGAATTTTGGGGAATTCCACCCCACCAAGGGACTCGGGGAACTCAACCCCACCAAGGAACTCTGGTTTGGGTCTGGTGGATCCAGCCAGTCAGCAGTCAGGGGGAACCCCTGAGTCTTCTGGGTGACAAAGTCCTGGTTTGTTTTGCACAAACTAGGAGCAGGCACTCCAGGCACCTATTCCTAATCCCACACCTACAATCACACCTGCACCTAATCTGGCTCCACGAAGATCAGAGCGGGTCAAGGATCCTCCTAAGCATTTAGGAGAATATGTCAGATCCCTGTTCACTATACAGGAGGGGTATTAGTCCTTGCCATCTGAGGGGGTAAACAAAAACAATTCTAGGTTGCGGTGCGAATATTGTCAAAGAGTGAAAGTCCGTGGATTCCATTGGGACCTGAAGGTAATAGGTTGCAAGGAGTAAGGTGTATGGTATAACGTGCTAACCGGCCTGCCATGTTGTGAAGTGTTAAACAATTTGCTTACTTATTGTTTAATCCAAGGGGGGAGGGGTGTTATGTCCTGGGCCTTGCTGAGTCATTCAGCAAGGCTCAGAAAGGCTGCAGGAAGGTTGCAGAGACCCGGACAGACCATATGTCTGCCTGGGACCCAGACAGGCTGTCTCCAGCCTTGCGCGCATGCACAAAGCAGGAGAATGGCCTGCAACGATTGGATGTGCATCCCCTTGCAAGGGGAATATAAAAGGCCAGTGGCCATTATGTTCTTGCTTCTGTTCTGTGAATGTACTTAATAAAGAGATCCTTTGTTGTGAACCTGCCTCGTCTCGATGTCTGCTTTGCAAGAACAGAACACTGGGCATGAAGCAAACAGAATAAACAATTGTATAATAAACAGACTCACCTGAATGAAAACCTGGATTATGGAGAGGATAGCATGGAATTTCCTCTGAAAAAGCTGAGGGCCAGAATATGATTTGAAACTATAGTCCTGACCCTCCTTAAGGACAAGAGACTGCCCACTTGAAAAGTTATGCAAAACATATTGTTATTTCAAGTCAGAAGGACTTAAACAATTCAAGGATGGATTAAATATATCAATGAAAAAGCTATTAAATAGCTCATAACTGCTTTCATTGTTCTTAGTTCTTAACTTCTATATATGTCCATTTCACTACTCATTTTTAAAATATATTTGGTTCAGCCCATTTCAGGGATCAAGAACAATACACCTATGACTCTGCCAACTGAATGGGCCCAGTGATTCCAGAATTATAAACTATTATCAAAAAAAAATTACATATGAAATCATGATTGTCCACCTATGAAGGATGCAGTTTCCTGCTATAGTAAAAGTCTTCTTAAACTGAGAAATCAAAACTGACCTAACAAGTAGTTTGTTTTATTTATACCTTTACATATATATTGGCTATGACCCTTTTTATTGTATTAGTTCTTCAGAACATTATAGTATATTAATAAATCTATAATTATGGAATAGTCATTCTCAAAAAGGTTAAATGTTTTCTGTGTATTGAAAAAAATAATTTGACAGCACATTCCCATTATAAATTCAAAACCAGTTCAAATATATCAGATTTTAAAACTTGCTTAGGGTTTTAGGGAAAAATGTTTATTTTATTGTATATAAAGTATATAAATATATAAAAACCAAGGCTGGAAATATAGCATTATGTTCAATTAACCTAATCTAAACCTACAATGATTTGATCCAGGAAAGCAAGTTAGAAATTGCAAAGGCCATAAGCTAATAGCCTTGTGCATTCTGCCTCAAACAAACATGCTGTATACTTTTATAACTAAGTAAAGAAAGTCTTTAATAGGGGCTTTATGTAAAAAAGAAATGGTGGCATATTGCAATGAACTTATCCTAGCAATCATTACCAGAATACAATTCCTTTGATTTTCTGTTTGGGAGGGAGGAGAAGAGATGGGGGAAAAAAAACCCTTTTTCTTCTGAGGCACATACTATAGCATGTTAATTCGGCATTAATTATAGAACATGTCAAACTGTATTTCAGTCAAAGCTCCCTGTTAGTCTCCAGAGCTTTCTTAATGACAGTAATTATAGGTCATAAAGAAGTCATCTAAAATTAACATTTCTCTCATGTCTTGATAGGAAAATGTAAATGGCTGCATAGTACAGATGTTTTGATTAGTAAAATTTACACTTCCTTTTTTGTTTCAGTTCTTGTCAAACTTTACAGAGCTAAACCTTAGTGCTACATTTTTAATCTTTCTGAGGAGATAAAGGTGTGCCTGAAATGACTATATGATTTCTTTGTTACAATTGATGTGCAATTTGGAGTGTATTCTAAAAAACTAGAATCTATAAATCATCTAGCAGTCTCCAAACTAAACTAACATTTGATGAAGGATGAGATAACTGGGCCCAATATTGACATTAATTATTAATTTAATTATTAAATATACCATGTGATCATGTTGTTTGATCCCACACAATCTTTCCCCAACTTGTTCTCAATCACAACTTTAAAGCAATATAACAGGGATGGACATACTATGGTTCTAGAGCAATCAACTATCCTTGGTTGATTTTCAAACATTATTTCAGAATTTCAAACTTGTGAAGGCAGATGCAAGTCTCTTCACTGCAACTTTATGCTTGGGAGGAACAGAAAAGAGTATCAGAAAGAAATTACCCATCCATCCTGATCCATTTTTATTTATGGTCCTGCTTACTGTTTCCATAGACCGCATATTCTTTTTGGTCCTAATGTTGCATTTTACCTGCAGTCCTTGACATAACAAGATTGCTTAATCCTGCCATATCATTTTAAAAATTAAGATATAAAACAATGTTGAACAGAGTTAATAAAATATAATTCATAGTAGCAGAGGGAAAAAAGAAAATAGCTTGGTAAAATTATCACCATCCTTATCTTCTTTAAGTCTGGGCTGAAATTTTCATTCATATGTATATTTAACAATTGGATGAAAGTTTCACAGGTGGCATATAACATTCAGTTGAGTTAAAAGGTGCCCTGTCGGTCCAGTTTTCCACTTACAATTATCTCTCCATCTGCATCCTCCCCGACTTCTTACACTTCAATAAATCCCAATGAAAGACATTATAAGGAAACATTTTTTTCAAGTCCAGAACTTAGAAAACAACACCAAAGGAATTCAAATGAATTTTTAAGGCACCTAGTAAAAAAAAAAACCTCTTGCAGACTTTTGGCACAATATTTGTTCTAAACAAGATAGAAAAAAAAAGGTTTCTTCACACGGCAGTGGGATACAGAAGCAAGACCTCTAATAAAGAACTGAGTCAGCTTGCAACCTCATACAAAACAACATGTTCCTTCAAACATTGTGATTTGATTCATTTTAGGCCATTAGGAGCAGAAATCCATATCTGTGTCCCAAAATGGATGAGTAGTCAATAAAAATACAATATAACTAACTTTATGTACTTGAAAAAGCAAGCCTAGACATTCTCCCATCTATATTTTCTACTCCCTAAAACTACTAAACAACCATCCATACATATTTACTAGTTGTACATCCTATACACACACAAACACATTTGGCATAAAAGGGGTAGGCAAAATCTTTTGGCAAAGGAGAGAGAGGGAAGGAGGGAGGGAGGGAGGGAGGGAGGAAAGAAGGAAGGAAGGAAGGAAGGAAGGAAGGAAGGAAGGAAGGAAGGAAGGAAGGAAGGAAGGAAGGAAGGAAGGAAGGAAGGAAGGTATATTTTGATGTGCCAAAATTTACTTACTTGGAAATGAGGATGGAAACAGTCTGGTTTAAACCAATGCTAATATCATCAAGCATCCGGGGAAATATAACAAATTAAAAGGTAATCACTTCATAGCATAAAAGGCCTACACCTTAAGTAATAATAAATCTAATACTTGACATTCATCTCCCTAGAAAATAAAATTAGATAAACTTTTGCAAAGGCATTCCGAACAGTCAATCCAGTTTATTAATAATTTCCTGTTTCATACAGGAAGCTCATATTATTTGGTGGCAGCCACAGTGGACCTCCACAGATATTTAATAAAGCTGCCATGGGTAATCCTGTCTGATTACCTATAGCCTTCCAGCTATAACACATACTGAGTTCGAGCTCCATAGAAGGACATCACACTGTCACCTGGTATGATGTTTGACAGCTTATTCTGCTACATCAAGCAGCACAAAATTACTTTTTCCAAATTCATCCCTAGTTAATAACCAAAAGCAATAATGGTATTCAACATGCGTAATGCACTCAGAAGGCAAAATGAGGCAACAGAGAGAAAAAAGATTAAAGAGGGACTGTTATGAAGAGGAGATCAAAAACTGAATCTTGTAACATACAATGTTTCAATTATAACATCATGCAGAGAGCTCCACGTATCACTTGAAAAAGCTCATCCTGCAAACCTAAGAAAACACAAAATTCCTATTGTGTTTACACTGGATGAAGCCATATTCTAATTCAAAAAAAGAGCCCATTTCAAATTTCTCTTTTTTAAATTATGCTCTGAAATTCTCTTGGGACCAGATGCTGACTTACCTTTCATGGCAAGGTCTGGTTAAGAGAAATAGATTGCTTTGATCATTTTTATTTTATTATATTATATTAACAAAAGTCTGCATCTTATTTTGTACTGAGATGACAATGTTTTCCTTATAGAACAGATCAACATCACTACCTACTATAAGCAACTGGAAAACTAAGAAACATCCAGCACACATGTGCACACAGTCATAGAAGCATACAGTAAAAACTGTGCATGCTTTCATGCTGCAGAATTTGATGTTAAAATCCTATTTTCTTTTGATATGGAACTGATGTGACCTTCATGAATGAAATGGAAGATGCATTAAGTAATGTACAATAAGAAATGGTAAAAATTATTGTATTTTTTTGTCAGCAATCATGAAAAAAGAGAATGAAAAGAAAGGATGTATTCATGATCAAAAATATACTAGGGACTTGCTTGCTGATTTTCGTACAATTATCATTTAATTCCTCTCACACACATCACAGCAGGAATACCATTTAGAAATTAGTTAGGTGATGAGAAAGTCCTGCAAATTCTAATGAATTCTAACTCTTATGAGTGCAGTTCCAGTATCTAACTGTATTACTTTTTTCATTGAGTTTGGCATAATTATAGAAATTATCAAAGATTTTTATGACATTTTGCAATAACAAGCTATTCACATCAAAAACTGAATTGGGCAAACTCCAAAATATGTACATCTGCAAATGCAAATAACTCATTAGTTTGTGACCTTTGAATTGAAAGTTTGCAAATCAATCCTTTTTTGAATCTCCGGCTCACCATGAGATATTCGCAATTTGTAATTCAATATTTCTTCTGTGTACTTTACTATTTGGTTCTTGTGTAGTCAGTATAATAATCCTTGCTTGGATAAGGTTGATTTGTAGCCAGCCTAACTGGTTTATTTAAACTTGTCGGCAGGCTATGCATAACATGAGAACAAGTTTAATCTGCCAAAGCAAATTAAATATAGTATGGGTTGTAAAGAAACCTAAATTAGTGCAATTTTATGAGAGAAGTTTGAGATACTCAAGTTCTCAAATATACATCTTACTTTTCTGAGCAACAATTGTTACTCCAAAATAAAAAAAAATAGTTTAACAGTTTCAGCCTTAAATTATGCTAAATACCTCATTTTTATTTCCAAAATGGTTGATCAGAAAAAAATGTTTGAAAATTATGGGCTGCTGCATTGTGCAATGCATTGACTTTTGTTATGAGAATATCTGCTCGTTGGGACTCTCCATATGAAAGTCTCTATGTGCAAAGGAGCACTTTATGTGTTTACTTAAAAAGAGAAGGAGCTTCTCCATTGGGCATAATACCCCAATTGACTCTATATTAATGTTGACAATGCTAGCATTATGATACCTTATGGCCCTTCTTTCTATGCAAGTAGTCCTCAGCCTATGACCACAATAAGGACCAGAAATTCGGTTGTAAGTCAGTGTAGTTGGAAATTGAATAACTGCATGATTAAACCCAATTTTACAACCATTTTACCATGTTCCTAAAGCAAATCTCTGCAGCTGTTTAAGGGGATCATGTTAAGAGGATCATGTGGTCCTATACAAATCTAGTTTCCCCAATTGTGGTATTTTTGTGTTATTTTGCTGGGGAAATCATGATCATATGACACTGCACTTGATCATAAATGCAAACCAGTTGCCAAGCACTCAAAATGCATTATGTGACTGTAAGGTGTTGCAATGCAGGGGCTCTTTTGGTGGTGGTGGGGAAGTAAAGACTTCTGAAATTTCTCCATGACTTCCATCTAGTCATAGCAGGTCCACCAAAGATGGCAAAGGAGACTTTTTCTTCCAGCTCTGCAGAGACATATCTCCTGGGCACTCATCTCCTGCACACTCCCCTCTTTAGGCTGATAGGAATGTTGTGGGGGTAATGGTTCACATTGCATTCTAGTGATGACTGCAGCTATTATCAGCATGCACATCCAGCAGAAACTTGGTTGGATTCCACACTGACCACTTGTCTGCCTCTAAGCATTGTTCCAATCCACCAAGGAGAATCATTCGTTCTTGGGACATTTCCTGCAAAGGGAAATTCTGTTGTGAGAGAAAGAGGCCTATTTGGCAGAAGGATCCCATGGCTTGAGGCATTTGTTGACCCGTGGGCCAAAGGGAGAATCTGCTTGGGTTTTATTCAGGAGCTTTATCTTCACGCCAGTACTTCATGCCAGACAAATCTTAATGCATTCTTTGACCAAGTGACAAAATTAGTGGATCAGAGGAATGCTGTGGATATAATTTACTTGGACTTCACTAAGGCATTTAATAAAGTAGATCACGACCTACTACTTGATAAGATAGAAAAATGTGGGTTAGACAGCATCACCACCAGATGGATCTGTAGCTGGCTGACCGGCTGTACTCACCGTGTGGTCCTCAATGGAACCGCATCTACATGGAGGGAAGTGTGTAGTGGGATGCCCCAGGGCTCTGTTCTGGGCCCAGTGCTCTTCAACATCTTCATCAACGATTTGGACGAGGGATAGATGTGGAATCATCCAAATTTGCAGACGACACCAAGCTGGCAGGAATAGCCAACACTCCCAGAAGCAGGCTTAAATACAGGAGGATCTGACAGACTTGAACAATGGGCACTATCCAACAAAATGAAATTCAATGGTGAAAAAAGTAAGGTTCTACATTTAGGCAAGAAAAACCAAATGTACAGGTATAGTAATAGGGGGTACCTTGCTCAATAGCAGTAACTGTGAGAGGACCTCGAGTCCCTAGTGGGACAATCACTTAAATATAGCCAGGAGTGTGCTGCGCTGCCAAAGGCAACACATGCTAGGCTGCATTAACAGATGATAGAACAGATCAGGAGAAGTATTAATACCACTTTACAATGCCTTGGTAAGGCCACACTGAATCGCCGTCCAGTTTTGGTCACCACGATGTAAAAAAGACGTTGAGATCTAGAAAGAGTACAGAGAAGAGCAACAAGATGATTAGGGGACTGGAGGCTAAGCATATAAGGAACGGCTGCTAGAATTGGGTAATGTCTAGTTTAATGAAGAGAAGGATGAGGGAGACATGATAGCAGTGTTCCCAATATCTCAGGGGCTGCCACAAAGAAGAGTGAGTGAAGCTATTTTCCAAGGCCCTGAAGGCAGGACAAGAAGCAATGGATGGAAACTAATCAAGGAAAGAAGCAACCTAGAACTAAGGAAAACTTCCTGACAGTTAGAACAATTAACCCGTGGAACAACCTCTCCAGAAGCGTTAATGCTCCAACAACCTGGAAGTTTTTAAGAGAACTGGACAGCCATTTGTCTGAAATGTATAGGGTTTCCTGCCTGAACATGGTGTTGGACTAGATTGCCTCCAAGGTCCCTTCCACATTATTATTATTATTCATTATTATTATTATTATTATTATTATTATTATTATTATTATTATTATTATTATTATTATTATTATTATTATTATTATTATTATTATTATTATTATTATTATTATTATTATTATTATTGCTACCACCTGCTTTTCAAGCAAGATATGAGGCTCCAGGAGGATCCCCAAGCTGTGCTAAGTGTTTGACTGGGGAGAAAGTCCCCAGAACTAGGGGATCCATAGCCTCTTAGTCCTACTAGGTTTGACTCTGAGCCCATTCCTCCTCATCTACAGCTTCCAAACATTGGAAGAGAACCTTGCCTTGATTGTGCTTTTTAGATATATTATTGTCAATATACAGCAGCCATCTGGTGAAGACATCTGGTCATGGTAGCAAGCAGATGTAGTCTGATAATAGAAGACAGGTTTATTTTAAATATTTCAAGGTGATAACAAAAAAAATGATAGTGGGCAATTTGTATCATCCTTGTCTTAGTTTACTTCATTGTTTTACATACTCAGAGGGGGCATAACCCTGAGTATGTAAACAAATTCAAGGTTGAAGTGAGTTAAGGAGTTGTTATCCCATAATAAATGATGGTGAAAATAAGTCAATATGTAGCTGACAAGCTAACTATCTGGGAGCAATCTAATCAAATCCTATTACTGATTTTCTGTGCCCCTGTTCAAGACTCTGATTGATTAACAGAAACTGCATATGAAAAGATATGTGGGAGATTTCCTGTCTCTACAAGATTAATAGCACTACAGAAAAAATAGGGTTGAACAACTCTCTAAGACACTATGCCCAGACCCAATACTTCAAAGAGGCTAGGAAGGAAACAATGTAGAACAGAACACAATATCTGCCTAATTATAGTCCTCTGATAAGTAAAATACAATGAGTGTACCTGAGTTACTAAAAAGTACCTTATAGTCACTTATATACCAATGTTAACACTTTTGTTACAATTAATTATCTGTTGTATTTAAATATTAATAAAATATTTCTTTGCAAAACACATTTGATGATAAAACAAATTCTATTCAATTAAGGTGGATGTTACAAATTATTTTGCCGATAGTACATTTTGGGTTCAATATTAAAACTGGCTTTCTACCTGCTTTTTTTCTTCGATTTTTTTTAAAAGGTCATTGATAATATTTTGGACTAAAATGTTATGCTATCAGCAAAAGATCAATCTTACAGCGTAGTGTGAAAATACATCCATCAATAATTTTGTTATGTTGAATTAAGCTTCCTTCTTTATTACTGGAAAAACAGTGCTTCATCTGAAGAATTTTATCTCTACACTACAACATAATAGATTACAAAGTAATGCAATATCAATCAATCAATAAGTACATGTATTTCCTTAGCTGTAACTGTTCACAGTTTGTACCATAAGCTTTCTGCAGATTTGAGAACTATATTTGTGTCGTTCTCTACAGCCAGATTTCTGAAGCAGGATAATGCTGTGGTTTTTCAGTATCATGTGTCTAGTTGACAAACAGCACTTGTAAATCTGGTACACTTATGAAATATTACTATATTCTGCACTGAGACAGATAATACCTGAAAAAGTTCCTAACAATGTAAAACAGAACTACAGCAAGAGAAACAACCTTCAAAACAGAGGCTTGATAGAAGAATGCTGAATAAAGAAACATTTAATATTTTGAAACAAATTTGCAAACTTTAAAACTATTAGACCGAATGCAGCTTACTTAGTATGTATAGAGTGATACACACATACAAACTTAGAAAACAAAGTATTTCCCATTTTCTAATAGAAAAAGAGTATGATATAAGATCACAATATATGTAATTATATGATTTATATTGAAATCCTAAGTGGGATCCAGAGTATAAAATAGCAGGCTTATTGGTTTCAAAGCACTGATTACTTATTTCAATGAGACCAAGGGATAGAAGTGCATATGCATCTTTTTCTTTCTCCAGCATCACTTTAAAAAAAAAAAAAAAAAATTCTTCTCAAGTTTTAAAAGACAATCCAGGACATACCCCAATAAATGACAGCATATTTGATCCACTGATACAAAAATAAACATCCTTGATGCTCACTTCTAGAACAGTCCTTTTAGAGTCTATTGACAATGGATACAACATTTTTTTTCCAATGTCAAGAACCCATTGTGTCCACTACTATGGAATTAAAAAACAGATACAACAGACTCCCAAGGTTTAAGCTTAGACCACCAATTGCTCTCTATAAATTCATCATGCCCACATCCAGAATTTCAGAGATTATGAAGCCAGATAGCCCTCTGGATATGAGATGTTGGAAAAATGGGACACAAGTGTTGGTGCTAGAGGTTTATTACTTTAAGATGAATCTTGAGCAGGGATTCTGCCTAGCAAGCAATAAAATTCTTCAGTCTCCTTTGTAGCTATCCTTACTGTCAAAATCCTTAGGCTGCCCTTCTTCCCTGTGATCTCTTCCTTTGGTGTTGAGCAGGATACCTGAGGCATAATATGTTCAGGGAAGCAAGACCATCCAACCAACTGGCATCTCAGATCACTCTGCATGGGGAAGGGATATGTTTTTTCAATGTAATAAAGGTGTTGTTGGGAATATGAGGACTCCTTCAAGTTGCACTTAGCTCCTGGTGACCATGTTGACAAATAATTTTCTTGACACTAATGAAATTATCAACAAGTTCTTGGGAGCAATGTGGAAGTGCATTGCCACTATGTTCTTCTGGAATGTTTCTTTTGTTAACTTGTAAAAAGGAAATGGAAAATATTAACATGGCAGAAAATACTTAGCAAACCAAAGTATGCTGTTGGATTATGTAGCTGGATGCTTTGCTAATATAGTTTATAATAATTATTAATTGCTTATTATTACATTATATGTAATTATTTACATGTAGCATATACTTAACATATTAATAAAATGTTATATAATATGTAATGTACATTTTATTATATTATATAACAATCACCATATCTAATTATATAATGCATAATAATTAACATGTAATAAGGGGAAAAGATGCCCTCAGGGTTGAACCAGCCCTTCTTCAGCTCGGCAGTAACCTGTGCCCATGGGGGAACAGTGATTGACAAATTATATATCCTTGGTCCTCCTTTCTCCCTCCTCCCTCACTATAAGCCGTTTTCTCCCTTCCAAAGCAGCCTTCTGAGTAACTAGGAGAGAACTGAAGAGAAATTCTTGCCCCACCCTAAATATGAAAAGGTAAACTAAAACTTTGAGAAACTGTAGTTCAGTCTAGCTGAGGGAAGTAATAGAAGGCAACTCCAGAATTTAAACAAAAATCAACTTTATTAAAAAAACCAAAAGAAGACAGGATTGTACACAGATGACACAGTTAAAATACACAAACCTAATGCAATTGTGATAACAACTAAATAATTTTCAACCTTGCCTGAGGTAACTTCTTCCTGCAAGCAACTCGCTCATAAAAAATGGATGTTGGGCCCCACTTGTTCTGGATAGGGTAGCACCACTCCAGGGAGGACCTGTGTGCAATCTGGGGGTCATTCTGGATTCGCAGCTACTGTTCAAAGAACAGGTGGCAGCTGTGGCCAAGAGGACACTTGCACAATTATATGTTGTGCATTAGATGAACATCATTCCTGGATTGGGAGACCCTGCTCACAGAAACTCCTACTTTAATCACCTCATAGCATGCTGTTGCCATCCTTTGCTATCTCAAGTATACCAATATATTTAAAATAATTTGGGATTCACAGTCTTGGTTAACTTCCATTTCAAATGGAATCTGATGACTTTGGCTTATTCCAATGATTTAACATTATTGTGAAGAAAACATATGCGCGCGCGCACACACACAAACACATTTCCAAGAAAAGAGAAAGAGGACCCAATTGTGGATACATTTTCCTTATCAGTAATACTGCAGCAAGATTATTTATAGACAGTAATGTCCTTAGATAATTGTGATCTCACAAGGTGTTTCTCTTGGGATGATATATGCATTCCTTAGCTTTTTATGTAGTTGTCCTCTTTCATCCAATATCAATCCAGTGTGATATTGGGAAAAAACAGGAAGGTTATTGAAAAAAATGTTTCCATTATGACTTAAAGAGATTTTGTCTGATGTAGTGGTTAAGACATTATGCTAAAAACTGGGAGACTATATGTTCTAGTACTGCCTTGGGTACAAAACCAGTTGTGTGACCTTGGGTCAGTTGCTCTGTCTTAGACCTAGGAAGGAGCAATGGCAAGCCACTTCTGATTAACCTTGCCAAGAAAACTGAAAAACCAACTTGAAGGTATGTATGCACACACAAATTACGACTTAATAATTTTAAACAAAGAACTGGCAGAACTAGATGGTGAATGTGTGGCACAAAAGAGAATGTTTTGAATGCCAAATGTATATGCCATGGTGATAGATATTCTTCCCCAAGCTGGTACTCTCTACTCATTTAGGGACTCTAGCTCTCCATTTGCTACCCTTGACTAAGCTGGCTGGGAATTCTGGGAAATAGAGCCTCAACTTATTTGAAGGTAACCAAGCTGGGGTAGGCCACAATAAAAAATGAGGACTGTATGAGTTTCATTCTGTGTAAGTTTTCCTATTTCATGCAGGTATGTTTTACTTCTGGATCAGAAAGCACTCGTTGCCCATTGGTGGAACTGGCCTAAAGATTTCTACTGCTGACTTCCTGCCCCTACTCCCCACTCTCTGAGCAAATTCACCTCTCACCCACCTATGCAAGCTCCTTTTGCCATAGGACAAAATACTGCTCAATCTAACAGCTTCTCTGATTTGACCCTGGCTAGAATCTCCTGCCTGTCATTTCTGACACACTGTAGAGCTTTGAAGCAATCCTGCAGCTACAGACCTATCAGCTGACCCACAATTGTCAAAGCAGTCATCTGTATTTTTAAAATGTCACAGGACTATAAGCCTTGCTCTTGATTTACCAAATTAAAGGGAGAGAGAGAGAGAGAATGAAAGAAAGGGAGAGAGAATCCATTAAACCTGGATACAGTTAACTGAAGGGCATATAATTTAAAACAGTCATTATTATTATTATTACTATATGGATATTTTTTCCTACACAGTTCATATTATTACTATATGGATATTTTTTCCTACACAGGAAAAATATGTATGTGCATTTAGAAGGGTTTTTCACAATTGCTGTTTTAACCAGTACTATCAAAGCCTTTGTTAAGGAAAACCCAGGAAGGCAATGATTTTTGTTTGTTTTTATACGGTTCCTCTGAACAGTACATCGTACATTTTTCTGAAAAGTTTTATGGAAACTGTAACATGCCAAAACGAGTCTAGATGAAATGGTGGAAACTCAATTACACCAGAGGAAACCCAGGCATACTGTCAGCCCAATAGATAATGCTTTCTGTGTCTCAAATATAAAGGCAGGACATTTAAATAGTGCAACTGTTATGGCGGTGGTGAAAAAATGCTGGGAGAAAACTTGCAATGGATAAAACAGTTGACAGAAAGGGAGAAACACAGCAGAAAAGTATATTATGCCACATTTTCAACTGGATCATAAAATTATTCTGTCCATCTAATCTGAACATCTAGACCAGGGATGTGGTCTAAGGTCTTGGCAACTTTAACTCCCAGTATTCCCAGCTAACATCCCCCAGAATCCTGTGAGTTGAAGTCTACAAGTCATATAGTTGCCAAGGTTGGACACCCCGGTCTAGACAGAGCTTGTTGGAAGTCCAGTACCAACACGAGATACAGGGTGTCTTAAGTCTTCTTGGGTTTTGCCCTTAATGTGCAGAATTCTTTTCTTCTGGAGCTGCATTTGCCCTTGACATCTCTCTTACTTTGGAAGGCCCAGTTTCAATAGGCTTTGCCTTACAGTAATTGTATGCAGCCACTTAACTTTTTATTGATGTATTATGTATATATTTTCATGTCTGTTGAACTTGTATTCAGAATCCACAAAGATTGGAACACTATACACAAATGTTAATAAATAATAAGCAAACACTGCAGGCCTGCACGACTTTACACTCTGACCTTGCAGAAGGAAAGGGCCATTTTAAAAGCAATTTTCTTTCAAAGGTCTTTCAAGTCTATTTGGAGGATAAGTGCCTAAGAAGAGGACACTCAAGACTGTATGCAGCCTAAGAGTAAATAAGAAAAATACAAGACTGTCTTTGAATTATCCAAAAGTAGAATCCTAGCAATTCTAGCAATTCTAGCAATTCTAAAATTCAAGCAAAAGTTGGCTTGAAACTCAACATTAAGAAAACCAAGATCATGGCATCTGGCCTTCTCAATTCCTGGCAAATAGATGGGGAAGAAATGGAGGTAGTGACAGATTTTATTTTCCTGGGCTCCAAGATCACCACAGATGGGGACTGCAGCCAAGAAATTAAAAGACGTTTGCTCCTGGGGAGGAAAGCTATGGCAAACCTAGACAGCATACTAAAAAGCAGAGACATCACCCTGCCAACAAAAGTGCGTATAGTCAAGGCCATGATTTTCCCAGTTGCAATGTATGGCTGTGAAAGTTGGACCATAAGAAAGGCTGAGCGCCAAAGAATTGAGGCCTTTGAACTATGGTGCTGGAGAAGACTCCTGCGAGTCCCTTGGACTGCAAGGCGTTCAAGTCCTAGAGGAGATCAACCCCGATTGCTCTTTAGAAGGCCAGATACTGAAGTTGAAACTCAAATACTTTGGCCACCTAATGAGAAGGAAGGACTCACTGGAGAAGAGCCTAATGCTGGGAAAAATTGAGGGAAATAGAAGAAGGGGATGACAGAGAATGAGGTGGCTGGATGGAGTCACTGAAGCAGTAGGTGTGAGCTTAAATGGACTCCAGAAGATGGTAGAGGACAGGAAGGCCTGGAGGAAGGTTGTCCATGGGGTCGCGATGGGTTGGACAAGACTTCGCAACTAACAACAAGAAGAAGAATCCTAGAAAGTTCCTTTTTGTAGAGTGGATTTGTGTGCATGCTGATGGCAGAAGGGAAACCTTAGGATCCAATTTAAGGGGGAGGGGAATTAGACTTTCCAAAATTACATGCATTACAATACACTGGATGGGCTAGAGAAGTGCTGGTTATAAATATGTCTCAGGGACTATGTCACATTGCTGAAACTTGACAGTCATAAATTCTTATTCCTGATGATCTGTTTATGATCTTGATTTATGTCTTGGCTCCAAATTTTCCATAGGTCCTTGCATGTGACCTCCTGTCTTTGATCTCTGGTTGTTTATGACTTCCGTGTGTGCTCTGCTGTTTCTTGACTGCAAATGTCAATCATTCTGGAGCAGAATACCCTCTATTGACTCTAAGATGACAGAGGGAAAAAAAGTAAAACAACTGGCCAGATATTGGTACATGCATTTTTAGGCCTTGATATAGAAAATTAAATGTAGGCATTTTTCCTTTTCTTCTCTCAGCTAGGAAATAAATCGCAGGAGACTCTTGCAGTCAACCTGTATCAGAAGTGTTCTTTGTTAGGATATTTTGGTGGAACCTCCTATTATCCCTGGTTGGGAGGAAGATATATGTGCTCTTTGCACACACATCAGAGTTCTTTTTTTTTCCCCAAGACACCCACACCCACAAACTGTGTACTGAGCTCCAAAACACAGCTTGTTAGTTGACTATTGCACTTCAAAATAATTTAATTTTACCTATAGGGATACCTTGAAATGTAGCTAAGAATGTTGCTAAAATAACATGAGTATCAGAGAATCCTACCACATGTTCCATTATTTGTGGTATATAAGTGTAGCAAAAGTGACAGCAAGAAATCTCGCTGTCATAATCTCTGATGAACTGAAGGCCTTCCATGTATATTGTGGGCATGGCTGCTTTTTCCTTAGTTTTTGCATCACATTACATGTTTTTGTTCTTCCCTTTTTCCCTGGGTAAGGGAATAACCTATGGCAACAGGATGGCAACATAACTTCCTCTCTTCCTTTTCATGAATTGGAATCTAGATTTGAAAGAAATTTCTTTTATAGTAAAATAAAAAAAAACAGACAAGTTTTAAAGAAGCCTGTGTGGACAGTGCATAATAAAATACCAATGTCCTAACAATACATATCAAAACACATGCAAAGTAGAATAATGATTACATTCCATGTAGGCAGTTCCTTTTATACAACTCTTTCTAATAACTAGGCAAATCACAGGAAAATGATTTATACTGATACTTATCTATGTGATAATAACAAGAGCATAATTTTCTCCAAAGTAACAATGTTGGATATCTCCTGGAGGAAAGAGGAAACGAAGCCGGCCTTAAAAAACTTGGCACCAGGGACTAAGGAAGATTGTAATATTATTAATATCCCTTGGGACAATTTGGAAGATGCTATGAATGATCAGAACTGCTGGAAAACACTTGCTGCCCAATGTGCTCTACAAAGGACCTAATGACGATGATGATGATGATGTGTCATATCCAATATTTTGATTCACCTTGCACAATAATTGGCATACGAACTTTCTACACATTTCCACAACAGATTCCAACATCCCTGGAATACTGCTGCTTCCCCAAACTACTTATTTAACTACCACAGGAATAGGCCTGGAGCAACCATCCAGATCATATTGGATTGAAGATCTTATCATTCCTCATAATTGGCCATGCTAGGTAGAATAGAGGGTAGTGACAGCAAAACCGTGTTGGAAGGATCCTACACAACAGGCTGTTGCTTTCCTTGTACTTTATTCTGTAGCATCTTAGAACTCAGTATAATGAATGTGGTAAATCTGTTCCATTTAATCAACCATTTCTCATTCCTTTTCAGTCTCCTGACACAATCTTTGAACAGAGAAGTTTTAGTTGGTTCTGATTGTTCTGTATTCCTAAAGAATACTATATTCTTCTTGTGTGCATCAGAGGCCTATCTCAGAACACAGGATTTTGACTCATTTCCCTGGATTTTTTATCTCCAGCAGAATCCCAGTTATTAATAACTAGTATTTTATTAAAGTGAACTCTTTAGTAAATGGCTGAAGTTCATTGTAATCATTGGTCTCACCCCTTCCCTTTTCAAAATCACAGTCTTTTTTCTTTCAAATAAACTTGGGCTATGTTTGCTCTAAAGATAGAATATTTTTTCTGCTGACACCAGAATTTTAGTGCATTACTTGAATTTTTCATTTGATTGTTCTAGGCCTTTTTGTGCAATATTGGTCATGTTTCTTCAGAAAGTTCAACCTCTCGGGAAAAAAACCATTATTTACATCCAAATGCAAAAGTCATTATCAGTCCTTGCAATAAAATACAGATATATACTGATACAGATGCAAAAAGACAGACAGCCACAGACACACACACACGTTTCCCTAAAATTCTGTAAAGTATGGTGGAAAGTGAAAGTACCAACAGGATACTTCTGGGGGACAGATATTTACACAGCTTATATTCTCCTAAATATGTTACCATTTATTTTAGTTGGGAGAAAGTGAAATGCTAATGATTGGTTCCCCAACCTTCCATGTTCCAAATAATGGTAACCAGCTTTGGAAGATGAGAATTCAGCAGTAGAGAAATATGTTGCAATATATAAGCTCTGTCTGTATCTGCTTGCTCTTTTGCATAACTTATATGAAGGCAGGACGATAGCAAAAGATTGTATGAGAAAAATATCATTATGTTTATGTATTTTACATAAGAAAAATATAATGTGTACTGGAAAAGGCTGATCGTATGTCAAAGTATATTCAGATCCACAGCCCAAACAATATTCAAACATTAATAAGTTTACAAAGAGACAGTTATTTATGTAGAGCTGCATTAACAAGGGAAGCACAATGCATTTCGTTATATTTTTTCAGATCATAAAGTTTTAATAATGTTGCTTCTGCTTTCTATAAAGTTGTGAATTGAGAGCAGGTTATGAATGGACTGTACATTTGTTTGTGACATTCCTTCAACAGATGTCCCAGATGAGGAAATTCCTCACGGATTAATGATGTTATTGTGAAGTTTCCTTTCAAAGCCTTTAGCGGTGAATCATGAGGCTGCCTGAACTAGAAGTGAAGTTATTCATGCTGTTAGATAAGGTGCAGAGATAGAGATGGGCTTCTCTAATTACTCGCATCTTGAAGCAACCAACTGGAATTTATATACCTGGAACAAAGATAGGAGAAATTTGTTCAATTTGCACTTCCCAAACTAATACATAAACTGAAATGTAATATTTAATATTTGTACTTTCTTAGATTCTAAGAGTGCAGTTTTTTGAGCATAAAAGTTTGCATTTAAAGAGGAAAATGTGCTATAATAGCATAGCAATTGGATCATTGCCTTAAGGGTGGTGGGATGGCTCAGTGGTTAAGACACTGGTTTTGTCAGCTGGACAGCCATATTTTGAGACCCAAACACCGTACAACAGGGTGAACTCCTGTCTTCCTGCCAACCTAGCAGTTTGAAAGCATGCAAAGGCAAGTAGATAAATAGGTACCACTTCAGTGGGAAGGTAACAATACTCTGTGACCTCATGCAGGTTACATGACCTTGGAAATATCTTCAGACAGCACTGGATCAATGACCTTGAAATGGAATGAGCACTGCCCCCTATAGTCGGCAATGATTAGCATATATACTGTAGTCTGCAACGACTATCACAGTAAAATCTGCAGGGACTCCTTGAAGAATTATAAGATTATTTAAAAGCATCAGAAAAGGGGCTTATATTCTGCAACAAGCAAACAACAAACTGTTTGGTGCACTCTGTTTTTAAAAAATTAAGTGAAGATGAAAATAGCATTTCTTGGCTAGCATGCATATTTCAAAAAGTAAGTTCAACCTCTGTTCTCTTGGATCTTGGCTGGCAAATATTTTTTGCAGATCTTTACTTTTGAATTTATTTTTTAAATATGCCACTCTAAGATATTGCCCATAAAAGTGGAAAGATAAACCTCTCGTTCCTGACAGAGTTAACTATAATAAAAAATACATGTAGCTCAGGGTTGGAATGCTGAGGAAACACCAAGATCCTAATAGTAATAAAGTTCCAATCTCAGAGGGAGAAAATCTATGTCAGAAGAAGTTTCTGATCTTGCAGTATGCATCTAGAATGGTTCTTTTTGACACCAGTTCTGAATGGGTAAACCTAGGCATATGAACTCATTGTTTTCCTGCTGTGGTTCCATAGTTGACATCAACATAGAGGTGGAGTGTAGCAGTACGAGTTCTTCTCTTTGATTTCAGTGAGTGGGATTGTTTTAATTTAAAACACACACAGAGATACACACAGACACATACACAAACATATGGAAGGTAAATAGGAAAATAAATGCCATTCCATGCCTCCCTCACTTTTGTTCTGTAGCAACAAGTCAATAATGCAAAGGTATTTGCAGGATTCGGTACTGCAGTATTCCACCATCCCAGTACCATGGCTTGATATTTATGCTATAATTTTAAATCAGATTATTATCAAGTTTCTATATTAATAATGTACAAATACAGTCGAGTCCTTCCATTCGATTTCACACAATGTTTACATATCATCATAAACTTAGAGAATAATAGAAAGGAATATTTTCAGCCAAACCTTTGCTTAGTACAGGACTAGATTCCACTTGAACAGATCAAATACAAGAGTCGACTCCACTTGAACATATTCACCATTTCTCAGTATAATTGTTCTCCTATCAAACTGTTCTTACTATTTGTTTTTAATATTCAGCTGGAATCTGTGAATTAGATCCTGTGAGTTAAATCCACTTTACATTCGTATGTCTGTCTTGAATTTTGGAACAATGGAGAACAAGTCTTCATTCTTGTCTGTATCCTTTCAGATACAGTATTTGAAGATTTCTATCAAATATTGTCCTTAGTATATTTCTTCCCAAGATTAAACATTCTCAATTCTTTCACTCTTTCTTTGTAGGATTAATTTCTGTTCATTCTTATTTCTTTTTCTCTAAACCTGTTTCAGTTTGTCTGAATCTTCTTAAAGTGTGATGCCCAATACTGGAGGTAGGTATGACCTTCCTAGCATAAAATAGTATTTCCGCTGTTGATGTAACCTAACTTTTGCTGTCTATTTTTGTGACTGCATGACACAGTTGACTCATATTTCATAACTACAGTGCTATACCATGATCAGGCTGAAGGCATATCTACACTGCAATGCTGTGTGTAACCTGGACATTAAATTCATTCAAAGTAAATATATATTTCATTGTCATGTTTCTATTAATCTCAAGTTTCAGTCCTGTAATTTATTCTGTTCTTTTCCGTTCTTTTCAATCCTTCATTAAAGTAGCTTGACAAAAATAGGAATTAAGTAGCCTCGCTTTTTCTTCATTATATGCTAGCTTTTGATCTATTTCACCGAGCATACTGATTTTCTTGTTCCTTTTATTTTAAACAATTTTAATCTTTGTCCAACCTCATCTCATCCTAAAGTTCATCTTTTCTCTATAATTTCAGACTTCAGACTGTAATCATTTTAGTGACCTGTTTCTATTTTCATTTTCTATATGTGCTTTTTTCATTTTCAGGTTTTTATAAAGCTTTGTAAAAATGCACATTGGTTTCATCTACTATTCTCCATCATTTTTCCTCATTAGAATTATTTTCAATTGTGCTTCTTATTTTGAATTCACTTTTTAATGAATTTCCATCTACGTTAAGCTCCTTTTCCCATTAGTTTGTTTTTCTAATGAACCCTCCTTATCCTTTTTCTGGGTTTATTAAAATTCAGTCCATTAAATTTTTATTGTTTTAAAACCCCAAAGAAAAGTATTTCAGTATACATAAGTTGATTTCCTGGAAATACAGACAATATGTTATCATGTGCTTGCTTCCTTGACTACATGTCCCAATTGATTAGTATCAATTAATAGCATAGAAGAGATATTTTCTGCGGCCTTCCTCTATTCTCTGAAGAAAAAAAATGTTAGCATGTCAGGAATTTTCTGGTAGGACCATGCATAGCAGAATTTGTCTCTCAACCAATGTCAAGGTAATCAAAATCCCCCATCACTACCACTTCATGCTTCTTTGAAAGATCTTTTGAAATGCAGTAATCATGTTTTCTCTCTAATACAGTGGATCATATTAGACACTCACAAGTTTTTATTGCCTTTATCTCTCCACATATTTTAACCCAGATTCACTCTACAGCATTGTTTCTCAGCCTTAGAAACATTAAGGTCTGTGGACTTCAACTTGCAGAATTGCCCAGCCAAGAATTGAAGTCCACACATCTTAAGGTTGCTAAGGTAGAGAAATACTGGCCTATAATATTGGCAAATTAAATTGGATTACTGAACAAGCTTAGATACTTTTAACATAGCAACTAATTCTTTTCAATTGTGGGTGCTTCTTTTGAACCAACTGCATCTTCAATTGCTCATTTCCAGTCACAGAAACCATCTAACCAGGTCTCCATTATACCTACTGAATCTTATTTCCTCCCTCAACTAGGAATTCAAGCTCAATTTATTTGTCTCTGGTACTCTATTAGTAGGTATGATGGTCATACATTTTATTTGAGTGGTTAATAGCAGCACTTGCTTTTCCTCCCACAGTGCTCAAGTATTTATGTGAAGTCCTTCCTTCAGAGTTCTTATCTTCAAGCCCAAAAGGATTACATTTTAAATCCTTCTGGTCAAATTTACCATGCTTCAGCCTGTCTCATACAAGCAGTCCTTTATTCTGATAATTAAGACTATTGTTCCAGGAATCTAATCTCTTCCATCATCATCAATTGCCTAACCAGACATTCATTTGCAATATTCATCTTTCCCACTCCAATCGTTTTAGATTGCAGGGAAAACCACCCAAGATCAATACCACCACATCCTTCCATCATCTTGAGCTTCCTTCAGCATTCATATTCCTTGAAGTATAATTTATTTCCACATAAATTAGATGGAAGAGTTATTTGTCTGTGGGATTCATAAATCTTGAAAGTCAGTCCTGAGATATCCTTGATATTTATTTGTAGCAGATAGTTCATATCATAAACCAATGAGTTCAAATAGCATACAGGTTTTTTTAAGTAACGAGACACCAACCACTACTATTCTTTCCTTGGTTTGATCAAAACCAAATAGAATGTAATGATTATTTCCAGAGATTTGGAAATTATTTTAGTTATTGCTTTGTTTTGTCTTTATTCCCATTCAATTCAAATAAGACTGGGTGGCTTATAAAATATCAAATGTATATTTCCTGGAGGAAAAAACCCAATAATAATAAAAAACAAAACACAACACAACAGGGTTTCCACAACCCCTCTAATCCCAGGCCTGGAACACAACCAGGTCTTAAGGGACTTTAAGACATTTGGAGAATGAGAGCCATATGTATTTCTGGGGGATTCAGCATCCTGCATTATTTCATTCTTTCTTTTTCTTGATTTGAAGATTCAAAGTTTACATCTTTGAAAACCTGAAAATTGTTTCTTATTTCTAATGGTGCAGAATGCTGTCTATATTCTTTGATTCTTGCTATTACTGTTGTCAATTAACCTTCATTCTTTATTTGACTATTTTCCTATGGTAAGTTGTTTTCAGTGTCAGTTTCTACCTTAGGATCTCCTTTATGGGAACCAATAAAACATCCTTTGTTATCACGTATCCATTTACTACTCCTATTGTTTGATTTATTATTCATTATATTTATTATTCAAGGGTAACTTATGTTTGCTGAATACGTAGGCCAGAATGTGGTCAACCAGGAACATAAATAGACATGAGCACTGTAAGTAAAGGATTTCTCATCCAAGGATCTTCATCTTCACTTTTGTTTCTTAAGCTTTTACCAATTTTACTGCAGAGAAAAACATATAATCATAAAATAATAAAAGTTGGGAGAAGTGGCCATTAGGACATTGAGTCCAATTCCCTGTTCAGTGCAAGAATCGACATTAAAGGAGATGGATGATAGTCTCGCTCTGTTAGGAAGGGTTTTTTTGTCTCATCAATATTAAAGTGGAATTTGTGTTCTTGTAATTTACATCCATTATTCTGTGTCCTGCACTGTGAAACAAGAGAGAACAGGATTTCTTCCCTAAGACATATATTTGAAGAGTGCTATCAGTTTCTATCACAGTCATCTTTTCTTAAGGCTAAGCTTAATGCTGTATCTCTTTCAGTCTCTCTGCAATTATTGTAATTTCTAGTCTCCTGACCAACTTTTTTCCCCTCTCCAAAACTGTCCTGTTTTTCAGAATCCAGCCTATAACTGGACACAGTATTTGAGACAAAATCCGACCAAAGCTGAATAGAATAGAATATTAATTTCAGTGGTTTTTGAAATTATACTTTTGTTGATACATTCTAAAGATTTGTTTTCTTTGCATAATATTTCACTGCTGTTTCGTATTCTTTTGAAACTGACTATTGTTCCAAAATATATTTCTAAAAGTACTACCACCAAGCTACCAATTCAACTACTATCAATACTACTAATTCAACATTCTACATCTGTGCATTTGATTTTTAATTTCCTAAATGAGAAAATTAAATTTGCAAAGTGCAAATCTGTGAAAAGAACAAAACTATTGGATTTCATTATATACTTTTAGTCATTTCTCCAAGCTACGAAAATCATTTTGGGCAAAGGAATGTAGACCTGACCTTAGGAGTGGGGGATGAATGAAGAGATTTTCAGAACAGATTGCTGATCAGTATATCATGGGGTAGTTTATGATAGATATGCTTTGCTGAAGTCAAGGTATGTTATATCTACAGTATTCCCATAATTTACTAAAGAAGTTATCAGTCAAAAAATTAAGTAAGGGTTTGCTATAGCAATATTTGTTATTGATAAATCCATGCTGCATTGTTTTCAGAATCATATCTGAATTTAAGATCTTCCCAGATACTGATATCAAACTGATTGGTTTTTAATTTGTGGGATCTTCCTTTCCTCCAGTTTTGAATATTGGGCATTTGTTTCTCTTTGGCATGTTACCAATTATTCAGGATCGCTCAAACATAAAGTATGGCCAGTCCATAGCTAGTTGCTTCTGTATGTTAGGATGCACCTTATTTGGTTCCAAACTTTAAAAAATTTTCAAAGTGAAAAGGTATTCTCATTTCTCCCTGTCTCATTATCGGTTTAGTCAAATACTTACTCCTTTTTTCGGAGAGAAAATTTTAGGGATTCCTCTTTAAACTCCCCAGACAGCTTTCATAGGCTAAAAATTGTTTGGCCCTGCTGTTCTCTTGCTCAGCGAGAGAACTAAAATGTAGTGCAAAACAGTCCAAAATTATATTCAACTAATTAAATGCTGGTAGCAAATATACTCATGTATAATGGTGGGTTTAAACTTTTAAAAATAAATCTATTCCTTGGGACTGCACCATACATTGGTGTTACATAACATTGAAGTAACATATCTCATCTATTGTTCTTTAATTTTGTACATCTACTTTCATGAGGACATATTATGGCTTTACACTAGTTCATTGGTAAGAAGAATGCTTTTCTCATCTCCCATCCCATGAAAAAGCGATGTTCTAATCCAGGCAATTACTTTGATAGATTGTTAAAAAAGAGAGTAAAAGTAAAAATAAAATAAATAAAAATATTCTAATGTTATTATATACTTGACAAAGAAGATGAGTCTGAAATCAATATAAAACAATGAAACGTGATTTTATATATGGTTTAAGCATAAGTCTATTCATACATACATGTGGCTAAAGAAAGATTAAAAAAATCTAAAAAGTATTATGGTAAAAACCAAAAATTAAAGAATACAAGGATAATAAGAAGTTATGAATGTGGAAAAGATCATCTTTGCTAGTGTCAAGAGTTGATCTTTGGGGAGAAATTGAGACAGTAAAAAAGGAGAAACTTGAGTGAAAACAGAAGGGCTGCAACAAAAGAAAGTTTGAATTCTTTATGAAAACATAGTCCACAACATCTTAACGAATTCTTCTATCCATTAACTAGCTATTTGTCTTACAATCTGATGGAAAGCCAGCTGTGGTAAAGTCATGTTCATATGGCTGAGCCAAGGGGACTTCATTATGTCCACTTCTAAATTAGGGATGCTTTGCCTGGGCAGGTTCACTGACTGCAAGTGTTAGTATATCTTACATATGTCTTCATAGGCATTTGTTCTGAATTATTTTTCTACTGTAACTGTCCATTTTATTATATTGTTTATTTTATGTGTGTAAGGATTTTGTTGTATTATTTTTTTATGTATTAGCTATCCGAAGTGGTAGGTAGGCATTTGAAGAGCAAGATATATTTTAAAAATGTAATAAATAGATGGTTCCAATTGCTTTAATATATTAAATTTACCTCTAAATATTTAGTACATTTGTAAATGTGTTCAGAAGTTGCATATAGTAGTTTCTCTTACAAGTGCTTTTATACTGACAGCTGTTAAGATAGCACAACTAAGAATATTTTTTCCTCTCTTTACATACCCTACATTCAAATCATTTATAATTTGCTTCTGCTACATTTTGATCTCAGCATTGTTGTTAATTAGAGGTGACTGTAGTTTGATTAATTGCTAACATATGTCACATATGTACCATATGAGGAGCTGCAGTCTACATTTTTCCATTTATTAAATGCGTGATCCAGTGGATATAAGCCAAACATTGTTTTTAAATAACTAAAAACCTAATCTTATCATAGAGAATAATATGGATATAATCAGAATACAATACACTAATTTATTTGAAGTGTTAAGAATTCACTAAAACATACAATAAGAATAGGCCATAAATATTTGATTCCAGTTTCTCAATAAGGTCTGATGGCTCCACAATTTGTTTATATTTGTTTGCTATGTTTCTTGGCAAAATTCCTATTTACCTATGAAATTAGAGAAAAACATACAGCATCTTATTGGAAAATTAATAAGCCTGACCTAGTATGGGGTGTGTATAAACCATTTAAAATTTTGCATGTTTCTAGCATGATACCAAATGAATTCGTAATGGATGGTTCTGGCCTCATTAGTGGTCCGTAGACCCTTGGGGGTCTGTGATATCATCACAGGGGGTCCACAAAGGCTTGAAGAAATGTTATGATTTAAATTTTAAGTCTTAGGGGTCCGTAGCCATAGTCTGTGGCCACAAAAGGTATTTAAAGGAGGTCCATGGTAAAGAAAAGTTTAAGAACCACTGTTCTAGAATTTTCAGGTTCTGATTTGAGTTGGAAATATGTGATTTAATATCAAATTAGAGCTTACTTCTTGGAAGGTTAGTTCAGCTACTTTCAACTTGTAATAGTTTATTAAAATGAAGAGTTTCAAGTACTCAGATTCAAATTCAAAAGATTTTGCTTACTAATAATCTAGATCAGGGGTGTCAAACTCGCAACGTCATGTGACATATCGTGATGTATCACGACTTTTTCCCCATTGCCGGAGCTGGGGTGGGCGTGGTTTCGGCATGACGCATCCAGCCCGTGAGCTGGCAGTTTGACACCCCTGGTCTAGATGATATCTATTTCAGTACTGTTGAGGAATTTGCTCTAACAAAAATATGCCTAAAATCACCCTTTGTGTCAAGGATTTTGGCAAATGGCAAATGATATTCCAATCTTTTAAAAAAAGAAACAATGAAACTACAGACTATTTCTGGATATGTTTTTAGAAAGTTGCAACTATCAGTTAAGATTAAAACTAAGAAAACCAAAGAGATTATCTGCACTGACAGATTAGTGTGTCTATATCACACTAATATGGACAACAGCCACTTTTGAATGATAGGAGTAGATGATCTCACACTGTAGTTGGCCAGCTCAGCGCGGCCAGCCCACCACCACTAAGTTGCTTCTGCCAAGTTACCACTGCCAAGTTGTCACAGGACAACTCAACACAGCCAATTCACTACAGGGAAAACTCACTGCGGGCAGCAGAGGTAGAGGCAGGCAGGCAGGCGAGCAAGCAGGTGGGCAGAGCACAGACCAGCAGTGGCCAGGGGCTTTCCATTTTCACACACCTCTGCTGCCGCCACTACCGATGCATTGAGTTCTGGGCCATTCAGAGTTCAAGCTATTCGGCAGTGGAGGCAATGTTCAGGCTGTTCAGGGGTGACAGGGAGGTGGTGGAGGCCAGGTGTGCCCCATTTTTACAGCTACACTGCCATGGTGGGCCATTCAGTGTTGGGGCTGTTTGGGGGCAGTGGTGGTGAGTGGGACAGGCAGTGGAGGCTAGGGGCATCCCATTTTCACACACCCCACTACCGCCTCCCCACCATTGCCCCAGAATGGCCTGAACATCGCCACCACTGAACAATGGAGTTCAGTGCGGCAGCAGCAGCAGTGGCAGCAGTGGCAGAGGGCATGAAAATGGAAACCCCTGCCTCTGCAGGCCCTCTGCACTCTGCCCACTCTGCTGGCCTGGCAGAATTAAACATCAATATAAAAAACATAAAAATCCATAGCTGAGATATTCTAATACCATCAATACAACCAATACAGCCAATGCACAGACTTTACCACATTTCCAGATCCTGCTTATGAGCTTTTCATGGTCATTCAATATAATGCTGTGGGAATAGAATGCTAGATTTTGGTATTTTATCTGTTTCAGCTGTATCTGAAAAATCCAGCTGAAATCCAATAAAAGCTTTCCTAACCTACATATTTGAATATACTAATATCCAGATACTCTAGATATTCTAATATTGTCTCTTGTCTCCTTTGTTCTATATAAACGTAACTATCTTCATAGACAACAAGAGTAATGAACACTATAGTAAAGAAGTCGTGCTTAAATGTCTAATGGACAAACATGCTGTGGTGAAAATGTATGAACATTTTAAGTGCAGTAATACAGAATGTGCCCTACAAATGAATTTTGAATGCAAACATAAAAGAAAATAAATGTTCTCTCCGAACATTTGTAAGTGGGATTTGTTCCTGCAAGCAAAATGATGGTTGTAATGAAGGTCTACTAAGAAAAGTTATACTCTGGAAAAAAGTAGATGTTTTCATTTGCTGGCTGTAGCTAATTTCCTTTTAATATATGGTTTTTATGTTATACAGCCTCTGGTAGTAAGTGAAATATAATTCTAATTAATTTTTCCTATGGCTGTAGACAAATCAATAACTGTAAGGATCCCAAGGGAAAAAAACATGCAACATGGTCTTCTAGGTTCCTAACAAACGCAAATAAAATGACCTTTTCTTGACAACTATGAATATTGTTCCACAAATTTACTACTAAAATTGCTGCAATCAGCAATTCATAGTGCAAATACAGAGCCAATAATAAACTTAAATAATTGTTCATTATGGCAAAGCAGGATGTAAACTTCTACCAATTGTTACAAACTTCATTCAGGAATGTTCATATGAAATGATTGAACAATCAAATGCTAGGAATCTCTCATTATTTTCTTTATAAATTTCTACCCTATCAGCAGACACATCAATGCATTTGAGATCTATTTTATTTTATATTGGAAGTATGAAAGCTATCAGTTGATATCAGATAAAAAGCAGTGACTCAGGAAAATGGACAAGTGTGATGGATGAAGATGTTGTATGTTCCATCTAGAGATTCATTATCAACACCAATAAACACATTATTTTGTTAATACTTGCTTGGGTAACTAGCAGGAAGTTCCAGTGTGGTGGACTAGACAGAGAAGTAAACACAAAGCCACACACATCCAGGAAAAGACAATGGCAAATCACTTCCCTATTACACCAAGGAAAGCACATGGATGTGTCCATTAAATCAAGTCTGACTCAAGGGCATCTTTCTACATATATCACAAATTATCAGAAAGTTTTGTCCCTGGCTTGTAGACCTTATCTAAGCAGTTCAACATGCTGATTCATATGATGAATAAAACAAACACTCTTACACCCACTACTACCCATGATTCTCCTCTCTTCTCACTCCTTACATTTCCATTGCCTCCATGTGGTTGCTAATTTCTTGTCAGACCTTTAGTGCAATAATCATAGAATGATATGAGTATAGAGTGCTTGGTGCTCTCTGACTTTGGTTGTGTGCAGATGTTTCATTACCTGACTAGAATAACATCATCAGTATTAGTGAGTGTGGGGTTTGTTCCCTATTTATACACAGTATCTTGCCCTGCCAGTATTGGTGGAGGTGTGGCAGAAAACAATACCCAAATCAAGGAGCTTCCAAGGAGAAAACCATAGGATTTGTTCATTTCTTATAAACATCAAAAATAACCATAACTAAATAAACTTATTAGTTTTTTGAGTACAAAATGCATACATTAGTTACTGCCTTAACTGGTGCTGTGGTGGCGCAGTGGTTAAAATGCAATATTGCAGGCTAACTCACTGCTCATCGCTAGGACTTCAATTCTCACCGGCTCAAGGTTGACTCAGCCGTACATCTTTCCAAGATTAGTAAAATGAGGACCCAGATTGTTGGGGGCAATATGTTGACTCCGTAAACTGCTTAGAGAGGGCTGTGAAAAGCACTATGAAGCGGTATATAAGTCTAAGTGCTATTGCCTTAATCTGGTTTATCTATTAATCAATATCTCTCCTTAGCTAACTTCTGGTTCTATTAAGCTCCTCCTTCAACTCCTGCTTGACAGCTTTCACAGGCAACAAATGGAAAATCACATTTTTTTTTCTACAATGCAAGCAAAAATCCTCTCAGTGCTGGAGACTTTGAATGAGGTATGTGCTGTTAAGGAGTTTTGTTTGTTGTTTATTTCCATTTATGTACGATCATTAAGCTTATGGGTTTGTAAAAATTCCCTACATGTAAAGTGTACTGATGTGAAGTATAGGTTCAAGCCATTGATTTAGAAGGAAGCAGCGTGATTAACTTGGAGAAATCGCCATTTCATAGGCAGTTTTCAGCACACAGTCAGCAGTCTGGGACCTGTCTGTAATGTAGTGTTTGATTCAAGGAAGTCCTACTAATATTTCAGGAAAAAACAGTTTTCATAGTTACATAAGGAAAAAAATCTCAATTTGTATGATTGTATAAGAGAATCTCTGAAGCAAGCACTTTCTTCAGCTATGGACTGTGACAATCAGAGACCTATTAAAAGGCATGACTGAAATGTTATTTTTAAAGTGATAGAGTGGGAATACTAGTCACCATATAGGGAATAATCATATTAATGTTAAATTTGTTAAATATATCTCATTACATTTAAATTAAATCAAATTTAGCTTTTGTTACCAGTTTCTTTGTCCCAAATTAATTTTGGGAGTACAATCTTTCATATGCTACTTAACCAACAAAGCTTGAACCAGAAAGCCAGCATTCCCCATATTATTGACATAATCACCCATGTTTTTGTTGATATTTTATGTAAGACTGGTATATTCTGCTGAGAATAATGTGAATTTTGAGAAGTCAGATTTGATTGGAGGCATGTTTTAAAATATACAATAAAAGCAAAGTAGAATTTATTATGAATGTATTTTCCTAAGAAAATATTATATAAAAGCAAAAAATTAAAATAGAGATAAACAGTGGTGGGATTCAAATATGTGAACAACTGGTTCTCTGTGTGGATGCCACTTCCAGAAGTCCATTCTGGACCTGGGCAACAAAAAATTAGCTACTGGTTCTGCTGAAGTGGTGCGAACCGGCTGAATCCCACCACTGGAGATAAACATTTTCTTTGTTACCTATGAAGGCTGTTAGACTATCGAACAGGAGCTGATTTTTGAACTTTCCTTATGATAAATTCAGTTAACTTACTGAAGCATGTTGGATCAATCATAACAAAAGAGAAATTTGACTAATGTCTATGTGATTATGACACACATGGCATATTAAACTGATCTAAACAATCTTTTCTTGATGACATCTGAAAAGATATCGCAATTCTCTAATACTTGCTATTCTTTCATGTTCTGAATGAATCCCTATTACATCTCACTCAATATTGATCTTTAAACCATGTCTCCCAATCTGTTTCCTTGTGTGGTCACTGAACAGTATAAAAGTTCAATAGGAAGATCAGCTGCTCATCCACTTTTTTGCTAAAGCAATTTGTATTATGGATTTGCTTTAGCAGTCTACAGTGGCAGTTGCTGTTTTTACTATTTAAATGCTTTGATTATCTGACCTTGCTTACTTTATCTTTTTAAGCGCTGTGTACTGGCTTTAAAAGTTGATCAATAATTGGGGATTCCTCCATCACATTATGCAAAAATCAATCCTGATTTGGGCTATTTGTATTTTGCTCTTACAAGTCCATCTGTCTATGTTAATTTTATATTTTCTCTTTCTTTTGTAAGTAATTTGGACCCGTATTTTCAAACAGATATTCCTAGGTCTCAGGGGAATACAGAGACTATATATCGATAGAAGAACTACATCAGAAAGTAGTGAAATAATTCCTTAAAGGATTTTAGGTTGATGTGGCCTAAACTTTGAGACTTCTGCTGCCACTGCAGTTTGGATTATAAACTTCAGAAGATTCCTTTCAACTTATTATGCTGCATTTAATAGCATTTGAAAAATTCTAAAATGTAATCTTACTGATTTTCAAGGCATTTATTAATTTGATGAGTTAGGATTAGATCCCTTCCTATTGTCCTAGGCACCACAAGCTCATGTATTAATTGTGAAAGGAGTACTGATTGATCAATAGAATAGATATCTCAACTCTCTAATAATTACATTGCTGATATAGATAATGATTGGTGACAGGGTTAGTGTTAGTAGTAGAATTAAGGACCAAAGGATTAAAAACTTTCAGTATCATTCTCTCAGCACCTAGTAGCTATCTCAGGGGTGTCAAACTGCCAGCCCGCAGGCCGGTTGCATCATGCAGAGGCCACGCCCACCCCAGCTCCAGCAATGCGAAAAAAGTCATGACACGTCGTGACACATCACGTGACGTGGTGAGTTTGAAACCCATATACTGCATAGCATGTTTTTCTAACAGCTGTTCACTATATAAACTAAATCATACAATTGATGATCAAGTCAATAACATCTATTTTAGTCCCCAAAAGGTATGTGCAAAGCTAAAAGCTTGCATCGAAACTTTGATCGATGTTTATTCACACATATTCAATTTTATATGGTATTATATGAAGAAGTCTTTAGTTATCCATCTTTTCAATGCAACATATAATTTATTTCTTGAATCAAGATGTTGCTGACTTTACTCTCTCATAGGACCAATTAGCATTCAAGTAGCCACAGTGTGTCCTTATCCATCCGTTTTTGCATTGCACTTCCTTTTGACTCTACATAGTGGAATGTGGATTAGTGGCAGTGGCAATAGAAATGAGGGACTCCACAATTGGGAAAGCATAGGCAATTATTTGTAAAACATTATTTGCAAGGTCAATGAGCATTTTTCTGTCTTCCAAGTATCTTTAAAATTGTTTTGAAGTTGTGTGTCAGTTAACATATAAAATGATTGCCATAGTTACAGAACGTAAAGACCAGGTTTTATGCTATTGTAAAGACTAGGTCTTCGGTATGGCAACTAGGCAAAAAAAAAATCGTTTAGGTAGAGTATTACTCAGTGGGTGAATGGTTTTAAGAATATAGAATGTGCCCTAAATGGCACATTCACTCTTTGCCATGCATTTAACAAAGAAGGGAGAATTTAGAAGGTACTGTACTGCAAAAAGAGATTCCAACCCAGTTCACGAAACTCCAAGATTACAAACACACTTAAATAAAAATCAAAACAGTAGGATTTTTTATGATTACATTTTTCATCAATCTGCAAGGGAGAACCTAATACTTGTGATTGGGGAGGCTCAGGCACATGCAGTGAAGCCATTGGATGAGTCTCTATTCCCCATATAGTTGGTCAGGATTTATACATTGAGCATAGTAAGTGATCATGGCACACACCATGTTTTGTGCTTATAAACACTATTTAGGAAACATGAAAACCCATCTAGCTTATACAGATTTTGTGATGGACATATATTGTATGGGTCAGAGATGTTATCAGTTTGCTTTCAATTATCCCCAAATAATGAATTTCACCTTTCCCCTAGATGGGATTTAGATTGACTTCCAAGTGAAATTTTAATCCTAAATGACAAAAATAAGGTCATTAGCATATGTTGGTGTAACAATCTATTTGTATAATTCTAGCACACTATATTAGACTTCACTACATTAAGAAATATTCCAATTATAATGGCTATTTCTTATCAACTAACAGGGGAAGAAGATTGGTTTTAAAACTGTTTCTATTTTGCTTTGTTTGGTTGTTATATTACTGTTCAGTTTCTTTTTACTGTATCTTTTAATGTACATCTTAAATGAATTGATGAGCAGAAATCTGACACGTGCTTTAAAATGAAAGGTGTCCATGTATCTTACCAATTATAAAATCCATATACACTCTTAAGTTCATCTGTGTAACAATAGTGATAAATTCTGCCACAGATGAAAGCAGAAAAAAATCTAATTCTGGAAATAAATAAAGTAATGTAAAAGCCAAACATAAAAATTAGAATTAGTTGCAAATCTACAGTTCAGGGAGATTTAAAATGTAGCATTACATGTGATCTTTGACTTACAACCACAATGAGATTGCTGTTGTTAAGTTGATACAGTCATAAAGTAGTAAGTCACATGACAGCAGTAACGTATGATGGCAATCTCTGCACTCCCCATTGTAGTCAAGAATCAAGAATTGGAAGTCATTAAGCAAATGCCACACTAATCCAAGCCATTCCAGGCTTGGTTCCTCCCAGCCCGAACCTCTAAGTAAGATAAGGCACAGCTTCTATCTCCCCCCAAAATCATGCTTCTCCCCTCATCTATACATTTTTGATCACCCTATATCTTGCTTTTCAGGACAGCAAGCAGCCCCAGAATGGCTCTGGGGCTACTTGCCATGCTTCAGGAGGATCTAGAACTAGGTCAACTCAACTTTTCAAGGCCAACTTACCTCAGGATAACATGCTGTGGGACAAGAGTTACACTAATATCAAAGGAACTGTGGAATAGAATCATTAAAGAAAGAATGCCAAAGGAGAGACAAAATGAAATGTAAATGACAACAATTAAAATATTTTTAAAATTATTAAATTATTATTATCCTGCACTGAGTTGTCCCATGGAGAGTTGGCTGCAGTGAGTTGGCCGTGGCAAATTTTTCCATTCTGGCCTCAGGAAGCTTCAGCTGTCCCAGCCCAGCCCAGCAAGTGCCAGCAAGCATCGGTTCACCCAGCTGCATTCTCTCAGTTCCCCACACCAAACTTTCACCTTTTGCTGTCTCCTTTTTGGAACCAGCTTCTCCAATGAATGTTTCCTTTCTACTTGTTTTCCTTCTTTCTGAAGACAGTGCTGTCAGGAAAGCTGCACTGTCTTCAGAACGCCTTGTTCCAAAGACAGTGCCACTTTATGCAGATAATGCAGCCTTCAGAAAGCCATGCAATCTTTGCAAAGGCACTCCGAAAACAGCACAGATTTACAAAGACAACAATGAACAAATGCTTTCTCGCACCTGATTGACTGGCTGGGAAACCCATGTGGGGCTGGGGAGAAAAGGCAGCCAGGTGAATGAATGCTTGCTGGGACAGGCTGAGGTGGCTGAGGCTTGTCAGAGTTTGGCAAGAAGCTCCAGAGCTGTGTGGATCTAGGTCAGGGGTCTTCAAACTTGGCAACTTTAAGACTTGTGGACTTCAACTCCCAGAATTCCTCAGCCAGCCGGCTGAGGAATTCTGGGAGTTGAAGTCCACAAGTCTTAAAGTTGCCAAATTTGAAGACTCCTGATCTAGATCATGCTTGCTGTCCTGCAAGGCAGGATGTGATATAAGTTCATTTTTTCAGTACAATCATAACTTTGAACAGTCACTGAATGAATGTTCATAAGTTGAAGAATATCTGTAGTGACATCACTTTCAAATTCCCACTATCTCATTGTGGAAGAAGATGCTCCTGGTCAGAAAAGAACACTAGGAGTGTTTTAACCTCATCAGGGTCAACCAAGACATGATGGTCATCCATCTGTTCAGTTAAAGAGAACGGGCACCTATATTGGGCACAGTGCTATAAGCAAATGTCAGAGATGGATAATCACTTAAATGACAATGGCAAAGGTGCATTTCATACTGTGTCAGTGAAGGAAATGGTAAACCACGCCTGTATTTAGCAGAAAAACCACACGGCTAAACAAGATAAGTGACAATATAGTGCCAGATGATGTTGAATAGCACTTTGGAGTACTGATGGTGTTTATAACATGGCTAGATTATAGTTTTTGGACTGTCTAGTTGCTGATGTTGTCATGCATAAAAAGAAAGAAAGAAAGAAAGAAAGAAAGAAAGAAAGAAAGAAAGAAAGAAAGAAAGAAAGAAAGAAAGAAAGAAAGAAAGAAAGAAAGAAAGAAAGGAAGGAAGGAAGGAAGGAAGGAAGGAAGGAAGGAAGGAAAGAAAGAAAGAAAGAAAGAAAGAAAGAAAGAAAGAAAGAAAGAAAGAAAGAAAGAAAGAAAGAAAGAAAGAAAGAAAGAAAGAAAGAAAGAAAGAAAGAAAGAAAGAAAGAAAGCTGTAAAGAGAAAATTAAAATGGAAACATGAAATATAAGAAACATGAACAAGGGAAAACTCTGGGCAACGAAGAATGAAATAATTGACTACACATTGACATCAGCTTATTGAAATGAACTGGAATTGATCAAAAGATCATACTATTTTCTATTCAGGACACAAAAAACAAAGAAAGAATGGTTTGCTTTGATAATCAAGAAGTATGTAGCAAGAATAGTACTTGAGTACAATGGAATCAGTGATTAAATAATATCAATTAGACTTTACAACCTTTTATCATTGTGAACTATCCATGTTTATGCTCTAACCAACTGATACAGAAGAAGAGGGGGATGATGGGTTTTATGGCCAAGTTGAATCTTAAATCAACACAATGTAAAAGCATTGTAGTTGGACACTGAAATTGAAAAATTGAAAACACCGAGGAAAACATATTTGTACATACAAGTAATTCTCTACTTATGACCACAATTGGGATCAGAATTCCTGTTGCTAGGCAAGGAGGTGTTAAATGAGTTGCATCCAATTTTATGACCTTCTTTCCAAGGTCATTAAACAAAACACTGCAGTTAAGTAGATCATGCAATCATTAAGCAAATTCAGCCTCCCACATTGACTTTGCTTGTCGAGAGCAACTGGAAAGATCACAAATGGCAATCACATGACCCTGGGGTAATGTAACTGTTTTAGATACATGCTGGTTACCAAGTATCCAAAATTTAATTATGTGACTGGGGGGATGCTGTAACAGTTGTAAATAACTTTTTTCTGTGCCATTGTGACTTCAACAGTCACTAAACTAATGGTTGTAAATCAAGGACCACCGGTATAGTTTAGGAAATCAAAATGTAGCAGAAGAATGCCTTATCAATTTCTACCACTCCAAAGATTTTTCTATTGTTAATACAGTCTACCAAAAATAAAAATAAGATCATTACAAACTGGGAAGCTAAAGGAATTGATGGGATATCTACAGTAATATGGCAGACAGGAGAGGTAGAATCCTTAAAAAGTCTAATCATACTATGTTAGCAAATCTGGAGAATAACACAGTGGCCAATCTACATTTCAGCACCAAAAAAGAACTTAACAGTGTGTTCAAACTATTGTACCTTAATTTCACATCCTATCAAACTTATGATTAGTATCATCTATATATTAGAGCCCTGCATGGAAAAAAAAGATACCCAAATGTTCAAACTGGCTTTAGAAAAGGCCAAGATACAAGAGACATTATTACTGATACCTGCTCATTAACTGCAAAAGCCAAAGAATGCCATTAATTATAAAAAGGCCTTCAATTGCATCAACTATGGGAATCCCATGCAAATGAATTGCAAATTCTTATAATGAAAATCAAGGAGCACAGTGGAAAAATGGAAGTTTATTTACTGTAAATATAGGGAAAACCAAACCACTGATCCAGTGGTTCAGTAGAGGTCCAAAACTGACAATAAAGTTGATGAGGTGATGAAGAGTTTCTGCTTTTTACAATCAACCATCAACAACAGAGGAATCAATAATCAGGAACTACATCCCAGGACAGCACTTGGCAGAGTAGCAATGAAGCTCTTGGAAAATATATTCATATGCTGTGATATGCCTGTTCTTGAGAGTTCAAAAATGTGCAGGCATTAGTTTTTCTGTAATATTTTATGGAAGCTTAAGTTGGATTTTAAAGAAACAGGATAGAAAGAGTATTACTGCTTTTTGATGTTGAAGAGAACTTCTGAGAAAAGATGATTGTCAACACTGCAACAATCTTGGCTGAAGCCATTTTTGCTTAGTTTTCGGTTGCCACAGTACTGGGAGGGGAGATGAGTGGTTTTAAGGTTAGACTAAACAATAAATTGTCCTGTGGGAACCAAGGTCATTGCTGCCTGACTTTTGGTGGGCTAAGCCTTCCGTTAGAAAGTCCGCCAAAGTATTCTATTGGGAAATGTGGATAATTACATAGTGCTGGGGTGGGAAGTTCAACTTTGTAACATTGTAACACTTGGGAGGGAACTCCAGACTTGGTTTCACTTTTGACTGTGCCAATACTTTGTAGCCAATAAATATGTTCTTTAAGGAAACCTCTTGCCTTGGAGTTCTGCTTTTACTGGTCTCATCTATCGGAACCATGACAATGATGATGGTGGTGGTGATGATGATGATGATAAGGAGGAGGAGGCATCAAATCAGTGCTCATCATTATGACCCACATATGTAGATTTTCCTCAACCTGGTGTTCCAGTAGCACACCTGTTAGCACTGTAATTGAGTCCATTTTGTGGCTCATTTTGTGGCTCATCCATTAGTTGGTTTTCTTGGTTATCCATGTCACTTATAGGTTTTATGATATTACGGAGGATAGGTAGGTTAGACTAGATTTTTCCCCTAATTTATTCTGATTGGTGGGATTGGTTGCTTCATTTTGTTCAACAATTTTATTGTATAGGTACATTGGGGTAGATTCCATCCTCTAACTTATAATTTATATTTGTTTATTAAAAATACTAGGAGTTACAATTACACTGATTTAGTTCTTCTAGGTTTTGAGTACTTTGAAGAATTTTTTTACTTACCTCTTATGTAGCTTCAAACTTTTAATGGATTACACAAATAATGCAGATAAGTCTTTTAATGGCTATTAGCATGATAGCTAAATTAAACCTTCATGTTCTGACTCAGTATCCTTGAGAAAGCCAGATGCAGGGATCAGCATGGTTCATCTGGTCAGCCATAGCAATAAATTTATTAAGGTCTCATATAGGCATTTCTTTTATTCTTATGATATTATAGTAATCTTCAAGCTTTATCCAAATTTAAAATAAAAACTTTTTTCCATATTAAGTTAATTCAAAGGCAAACTTAGCCAAGTATATTGTGCATGATGTAATCTAATTGATGTAACCACATGATGTAATTCTCATAGTAAGTGAAATATAATGGGAGCAGATGCTAAAGTGAAATTTTGGTGATGGAAATGTAGAAATGCAAACATTTATGTGTATAACTTTAGAAAACATTGTTCTGTCATCATTGCAATTAAGACAGTTCCATTTCAAAGACTTAGGTTGTTGACAAGTGCCTCCATATCAACTTTTTGTAACATAACTGATGATAAAAGCTGCCTGAAATTAATTTAACTTGCACTTTGGGACTGCTTCAGATGCCCCTGCAGGAATTCACTTTAGTTCAGCTGAAACTAAGCCCGAGGTTCAATTCTTTATGGATATGCTTTAATTTGTAGACTATTAATTGCCCTCAGTGTATATTTATTAGAGATAATGTCCATTTGCATCATGAGATTGTTTTAAAATAAATATTATTTGCCATACATAATTTTAGCAGATATTCACATTCTTAACAATGTTAGAATTTGGGACATTACAAGACAGGCTTTGGCAGAAAGCCATTCTTTTCATTCCATCTGGACATGATAAGAACTGCTAGAATTGATGTCTGAATTTGTTTTTTTCTCTTCCGTCAATATCCCTTTCCTTTCTGTGATATGCAAGCCTGTGAATGGAAGTTGTCAGATTTACATTTGTCACAGTTCACATGCTTGGTTTTATTAAGCTAGGGATGGGCTAAATGCCATCAATGAACAAACAAAAATAAAAAAGTTAACATAGAAGAATCAGATTCTGTAAGTTTATTATAATGCTTACTAATGTAAAGATTTAAGACACTGTGAGAAGAGATGATGCTCAATGTAACTAGAAAATAAAAACAAAAAATCCCTGCTACTTGCTGATTCAATAAAAACATGAGAGATTTCAATATAACTATTAGAGAAAATTCTTCCTTGCCATAATAGTTCTAATGTTAAACCTGGTTTAGCTTTTAGTTTTAGTTAAATCAAACTCTGGTGACACTGCCATAGCTATAACATATAACTGCTGTAAGTTCTTAATTGTGGTACAGGAAATAATGCACAATCTATTCCTTTTTTTTTAAAGGGTGGGGAATGGAATTGTGAAGGTAGACTCGGATATTTAAACAAACCAAATCAAAAAAAGAACTGACAATGTAACACAAAAATATCTCTCTCTGTGTTTCTAAACTGAATTCACCAAAAATTAAACAGGCAGAATGTGGCATATAAAACAAATCTTAAACCAATCATACCTGTTGTTACATATTCCAAAGAGTTTTCCTTAAAAGGATTTTCTTGCTTTTAAAAATATCTGATTTCTGGGGAAAGCAGCAAATTAAGACAAAAGTTAGAAGATGTAATTAAATTCTGTAAACCTGGTATTTCAGAATGATATTTTCTTTTTTCTGACTGTCCCTTTTAAATGCGGTGAATAGCACAGCCAAGCATGAGGCATTCAGCACCAAATGAATGCATCACTCTCTGACCAGCCCTGAAACAGACAAGTCCATACAGTTTTCCTCAAGTGGGTAAATGTTAAGAGAGAATAATCCAAGTTTCATGATGCAGCAGGACAAAGCTGGGTAGTGAAAATTATGTTGCAGTAGAGTCTTGAAAATATGACTGTAAAAGTTAATCAATAAAATGTCTATTCCTGTCTATTCACTAGAGACCCCAGCTGCATAGCTTCACACAATCGATACTACAAATTATTACGATTTCCAGGTTCCCACTGGACATTCTGAACAAATCTTTCAAGTGTAACAGGCTTACACCGTGGGGTTGTTGTAGCCTGGCTTCCTTCCTCTCCTCTCACTGCACTTCTAATTTTCAATGTAGTTCATCAGAAAAAAAGTAACAAATTAAATACCTTAAAGCCTCTGAACTTTGTGCAGCTGCTAAATTCTGGATTATTCTTGTTTTCTTTGGTGTTTCTTTGACTTTTTCTTCCATAGATAAGGTAAAATGCTACTTGTACTCATATTAGGTAATCATGGAGAAGATAACTTCACATTTTATTTTGCACATGTGCAAACATGTCCCAGTTTTGAAATCCTGAACAACTGAAAAAAGGCCATCTGATTATCTGCCTAAATTTTTCAGTCCCTTAGTTCCTTAAGCTTTAACTTCCCCACATCTGCACATTTTTTCAATGTTTTAGCAATGTTCACCATGCTGACAGACTGCTCTTTATGTTCTCCTGCCTTAGGATGATTGCTTCAATATTGCTACTACAGCCCCCAAACCTACTGTATTAGGTCTTTCTGGGGTGCTATACAGACACATACAAGGAACAACATCTTTATTTTCTCCCTTACCTCCCAGCTTCTCTATGGTGACAGCCTGTCTTTGAATTTTGCGCCTCAAGAGTGAGAACCTGTCTCCACTCTCAATCCTTTACTATGGAATTTTCTCCCATTTAAGGATTTCATTCTTGCTATAAATATTATCATTGTCCATTTGGTAGATGAATCAATTTAAAATGTCACTCAATGGAGACTGCATTAATGTGGTCAGCTGCTCCTCTTAAAAGGGATAGAGGAAGCAGCCTATTTGCAGTCTCTGTTATTTCCTCCTCTGTTTATTCATAAACCTGCTCCATCCTGTTTCAACACTCCTCTGTGTTGTTGGTGTTTTTTTAAATATACTCTTACAATATTTATATTTAAACTTGATACGCAATTTTATCTTGAAGTACAGGCAAATATTTTATTCTAAATATGCACATTTTGCTGTTTGTTTTACCTCAGTAGCATATCAGAATATTTGAAAAAGTGTAAAAATCCAAGGAGAACAATATCCTAATCTTTACATTAGTTTCAGAAGTGTAAACTAGGTTGGTTTGCTTCGAAGTTCAGATCAAACAAAATCCTTGTGCATTTCTATTCGGTAGCAATCAATCAAGTAGTGAAGACAATGTTATCACAGCCATAGCAATTGCACATAAACATGGGGTAGGAGATATGATAGTATGCTTTTTTGCTTTGAGGCCAAGTGAAATAGAGAAAAGATTTTCCATCTGGGTAGAAGTACAGTTCCTGTCAACTCAAATGAAATTTAACATGAATCAGCATCTAACCAAAATGTGTGGAAAGTTTAGAATTCTTTTCAGCTTTTAGGAAGATAGTTTTAGTGGCCAGCTTATCAGTTAATTTACCAGGCACCTTGGAAGCTTTCTGTATTATCTAATTTCACCATCTCTAACAAGTGGTGTCCTTGGTAATCTGCCATATTAATATTGCTAATAAAAGCTAGCCACTTATCAAGTCTTTGAAGAGTTAAAATGTTAAGATACAGTGGTATCTTAGTACTCAACTACTTTCAAACTCAATGAATTTGGTATTCAACGCATTTTGACACAAAAAGTTTGTCCCAGTACTCATCGTTTGTTTGGTACTTGATACACAAGCTAGAACTTGTCATGTCAGCTGCCTTGTGACTCACTACATTATTCCTTATGGGGAAAAACTGTTTTGGTACTCATCATTTTAGGTACTCATTGTGCCTCCCGGAACCAATTAATTATAAGTTCCGAGGTACCATTGTAATTACATCTGAAGAAAATGTTTGAAAATTTATTAAAAAAAAAAATGTAATGTGCTAGCAAATGTTTAATAAGAATCTTTTATATATTTTATTTCAATATAGTTTTGACTATCATGGTTCAATATTAAAAGCACCTTCTTTACTACAGATGGTTTTGACTATATTTCTATCTCACATAACACAATTATCCATAGTTCTTAAAAATCTAAAAATTATTTTTACTAATTGCTCATTATACTAACCTGGATTATGCAGCTTTAGTTGTCATGTTTAAGAAGTCTTGCTCTCTTCTTAACTTCTGTTCCACAAATTAAGCACAATCTTCATAAAGGACTGAAAATGTTGCATAAAGGAACTATGACACAACTTGTATAGCAGAATCAAAGATGTGAAATACTGTTGGATACCTCTCCAGTAATATGCAAGTATCCCTAAATTTCATTCTCTATAATGAAGATGACAAGGCAATCAAACTGGTCAGTCCTAGAGGAGATCAACCCTGACTGCTCTTTAGAAGGCCAGATCCTGAAGTTGACACTCAAGTACTTTGGCCACCTAATGAGAAGGAAGGACTCACTGGAAAAGAGCCTAATGCTGGGAAAGATTGAGGGCAATAAAAGAAGGGGACGACAGAGAATGAGGTGGCTGGATGGAGTCACTGAAGCAGTAAGCGTGAGCTTAAATGGACTCCAGAAGATGGTAGAGGACAGGAAGGCCTGGAGGAATGTTGTCCATGGGGTCGCGATGGGTTGGACATGACTTCGCAACTAACAACAACAACAATGAAGATGACAGATCTGTTTCACTACTGCCAAAAACAGCACTATTTTCCAAATTATGGCATTATGAATGATATAACACTTTATGTTATCTCCTCTAATTCAAGAACTACTGTGACAAAGACTTTCTATATCAGGGATATTTTTAGAACATAAAAATAACTTGACCACCTTCATGTGCTTGGGAATTCATTCTTATTTGATCTTCCTTATGTCTCCATCTGTCCTTTCAGCAATTCCTTTACATATTGGCTGGTCAAACTGCAGCCCTAGGACTTCATATAACACTTAACATATTTTATTGTCTTCCATGCACCCATTAGACCAGGGGTGTCAAACTCACAACGTCATGTGACGTGTCGCGACGTATCGAGACTTTTTTGCCATTGCCGGCAATGGGGTGGGTGTGGTTTCACTATGATGCATCTGGCCCGCGGGCCGGCAGTTTGACACCCCTGCATTAAACCACACTACCAAAATTTGGCAGCACAATTATCCAAAATTGCAATGCTGTTTTCAACTGTTTGATAAAGAAAATAAACAAAAATAATAAGCACAAAGTAGTTTAACACAAGAAACAAAGAAAGACACTGATTCCTGGAAAAAAGTAATAGGAGAAAAAAAAAAACAGAAAGTTCTTGCTCCAGTAATTTTATAGGATAGAATCCTAAACTTTCCTTCTTTCCTTCACTGTTTCCCTCACAGCATCACAAACAGCTCCCAGTCACTGAAAGATTGATTATGCGTAATCTGTATTTATCAGCCTTGTGAAGTTAACTAAATAGAGCTTTTTATATAGTGGCTACCACCATCTGAAATATCCTGCCAAATGAATTTTTTTTCAGATAGTTCATAACAACAGGTGCTGTTTATGTGAATGTTTTTTGCTATTCCCTGAAATTATTGTTGGCACATGATATGGGGGTGAAAGGATACAAAATGATAATATTTTTGAATGTTTGTGTCTGAGAGAGAATTTAACAGTTTTTGTCTATTTTCTATAATTTATATATTGCATTACAAACATGTATTAGTCCTTTTTCACAGTCATCTTGGGAGAATCCTAGACACAGCCTGTGCTCATCCTTCTATTTAATAGGTTCTAGTTTGTATATCTGTAGTCTTACCGTTGTATTTACATTTATAAGTGATGGAGGCATGGTTAAATAATTTATTTTCCTTTTTAAAACTTGTTTAAATTTTATTTTATGCTTTTTTGTCTGATGACAGATTCTTGCTTATATGCCAGTACTATTTATATTACTACCAAAATTTCCTGCTTGGGAACCTATTTTGCTATGATTAGCCTGTTCCTTGATGTTCCAGGTAAATGATGAACTAGTTTGCTTAGTGTTTTATATCATAATTTCAATGAATGAAACTGTTTCAATCAAATATGGGGCCATATATCTGTGATCCTAAGGAAATTTGATGGCCTTACCTGATAGGTTCTGTGCAATAACTATTGTGATTTGATCCAGTGTAATCAGGGTGTTTATCTTAGGGAAATATTTCATTTCTTACCACAAGTTTTAGATTAGTAAACTTTGTTGTCATCCAAGTATCGGTGATATCTTAGAACTTTTGCAGCTCACATTTACTTTATAAGAATGCAAACAATACTTGAGCTGCTTAAACTGAATGCACAATGTAACAAGTTTGACAAAAAGAATGCATTATTCAGAGTATTTAATGATATAATGTAGAAGAGAGAAAAACATTCTGCTGAAATGCATACCTTTCATAAGTCACATAAAAACTGTATCCTGAATCATAAACACAACTTTTTTCATAAACATTAACAAAACTCTAAAAGTTTAAAGTTTTCTTAAAGAAAAAAAGGAAGACGTAGAAATCAAGTTCATTTTAGCAACTTCATATGTTACTTGTTACTCTGACTAGAAGCTCGAACTCTTAAGTTTGCTTTAATTTGGGAGCGTCTTGCTTTGAGGCAGCTTCTTGAACGAAAAAAGACAGAGAATAGGAGCCATATGTAACCTTCAGACCCCAAAAGAAAGAAGATGATGAGAATGCCATTGGCACATTGACAATAAAAAACACTATTTCCCCTCCACATCAGATTTTCACATTTTCTAGAGGTGGGGAGAAACATCAAATGGCTGCTAGTTAATATCAGTTAGGTGGGGAAAAAATGTAAATCTATTTTTGAATGGAGTATCAGTTACTTGCATTTAATCAATATATTAATCAATTGCATTAACAAAACACATCACCTGATCAAAACAAACCCTAAACACAGAGCTAAAAGAATTAATGCTGACTTCTGGCTAGTCTTCAAGTCTTTCTGAAACATCAAAACAAACAGCAACTCACATGTAATCACTAATTTCTTTGGGAGAATCTATAATTCATTTTCTCAGAAGCTTCAGCATTCTCTCTCTGCCATTTCCTACTGCTCTGGGAAACTCTCTGCTCTCTGCTTGCTTAGCTGCCCTTGACTTGCTTTCAAGCTGGATTCCATTAGAAGTTTTTCATCCAAGCTAGCAAATTCTTAGGCTGGAAGATAATAAAAAGCAAGCCAGTTTCCAAAGAAGCCAATGATAGGCTTTATTTTTTGTTTATTTGTTTGTTTAATTGCACAATTAATTCAATGAAACTGGATCTAGATAAGGGTAACATTTGTATTTTATAGGTTTAAATAAGCCCATTATGTTTCCCAGTTTTTAACAGATATAAAATATTTTTAAATGATTTTTAGAGGCCCAACATTTTATTTTAAAATTATCAATACATCAATCATATTCTTGTTTGAAACAAATAAATTCAATTAAATTCAGGGAGTTTAATTATCACATAAATATTTGTACGATTTTAGTTTTAATAGTGTAAAAGTAGCTGACTGCTTCCAAATCTCTACCCCCGCAAACATATAATTTCTGGATTCATATTTCTGTAAAGCAGACATGATTTGTTTTATTCCAAGAATACCTTTCTATTAATAACTGTCTCTCCCTTTTCATTTTCCTGTATGCATTCTATGCCTTGTAAATAATTAAGACAGAAACTGAAAACTTCTGGGTCACTATTTTTTCTCCATTATGTAGAGTACCCCATACTGTAAACAAATTCTCTTCCAAGGTCATCCAATAGATGGCACTCTTTCATTAGAGCAAAGAATCTGGAGCAGTGTGTTTCAAGCTACCTCAGAAAAAATAAGCAATTTAAGACAAAGACATTTTTCCTTTGTTCTTTTGTTGACCATATTCTAAGAAATATATACATATATAGGTGTATAGTTAAATATTTGTCATTTAGCAGAGATATACAGTTGACTGATTTGGTGTTGATGCTATTGTTTTTACAAAATGCCGTTTAAAAATACAGCCTCAGATATACAAATGTTTATTGAGTTATGTAGTTCCAATTTAATGAGGTACAGAATTACATTTCAGAATAAACATGTATCAATGAAGAATGGTTTATTTTCAAAAGTGAAGCCTATTAGTAAAGGTTGTGCAAATAATACAAATCTTAAAAAGAAAGAACATGCTGAGGCACCTTGTTGAAAAAAATCAAAGCCAAAATTAAGAAGGTCACATTTCATATATGGTAAAGTTTATCAAACATTACCCTTTTAATAATCCTATTTTATTCTGGCAGAATAGTGTGTAAATTAGGCTTCAATTAATTCAGAAAAAAGGGATAGGTATCATATAAAATTAGTATTGTCATAGCAAAAAATGGCTACTTTTTATAAATATCTTACATATTTTAAAACAATTGTAATTATCTGATGAGCTGAATATAAATTAAAGTATTTAGTCAACAATTAGGAATATTTGGAACAATCAAACCTGGCTTTCCTCTTCAATAAAAATACAGTTCTAAAAGCATTTTATGTTGTAACAATTGTTTTCAAGACACATCTAAAAATGAATATATATGTTTAGAGGTGAGATTTTATTAAATGCAGCACTAGAGAGCAGTCCTAATGAAAATATCAATGTATTTAGTTTAGAAAGCTGATGTTTTTCAGGCTGCAGTAGAAAATTGAGAAGAAAGATTCACTCCAATTATTAATTTTTTAAAAATGCAGTACAAATATCAAGAAGGAAGGAAGCAGGAAAAAAACTATTTTAGCATCCCAAAAATATAAACAAATCAGCTGGTAAATGCCTACCCTCATACAAAGAAAGCTTTATGTTTAAATAAAACTACATGATTTCTTGTTTATTCTGAAACCTTGGGCTTGGCATTAGGAATATTCCATGCCACAATATATGGTATCTACATATTTCAGGCTAGTTTTAAGATTGCCTTTTGGGTGGCAAAATGTAACTGTTCAAGTAATTAAAATTATAAATGCAGGAACACTGCTGCTAATCTTTATAACTCTCAAATGCAGGTGGTTTTACAAACAATTCCATTTCTTGAAAGTAGCTGTTATGACTGTGAATTCTGCCTTCTGACTTGCTGGTCTGAGATAAAGCTAATTTGAAGTACTGCCTGCCTTTTTTCCCCTTTACAGAAGAAACCCATGGATATAAATATCAATGTTTGTACATTTTCTAGGGAATGTGCCCTTTCCTACCGATAAAGCCTATTTATGTTTCCCAATTCTCTGAAGAATGTCTTCTAATTCATAGTGTGCTGGTTGAAAAGGGTTAAATTATTTTAAGTTTACCTATGCCTTGGACTTGAGCCTCTGCTGATCCCAAGCCAGAGGCACGAGCAGCTGCATGCTTTATTTACAATCCCTTTGTCAGACTTACAACTGCCTCAGGCTATAACATAGTGTACCTAATGTTCAAACTGGCAGGTAATCTTATGTCAAACATACTTCTTTGATTTAAAGTGATCAATAGATTCTTGTAAAGAGGTAATTTCTCTGATGTTTCCACCTTGCCTTTCTTACAGGTGATTCACACAAAAGCCTGCTTATATGATGTACAAACAATAAACAGAAAGCTATAATCATGTTTTTTCAGATGTTTCCGGTGCACAACGATTTTGGATCAATACCCTGTGTAATACAATTATCTGCAATGATCTGGTTGTATTGAAAAAGAATTTGCAGCAAACCTCTAGGGGGTTTTATCCAGAAACATGTGTCTAGCAATGTTGTGAATAGTGGAAGAGAAAATTAAGGGTTTGACACAAGCTGTCCATTACGTTCCAAATGACTTCATTAATATTTTATTTGCTAAAAATCATATCTTTCAAAACTTTACTATAGGGGAGGATCTGTTATGCTAAAGGATGATAATGAGGCCATGTCCTTTTGATATTGACTGTTTCCTGAAAAACACCTCTTAACATAGAAGCCAGATGCCGGGCCTTTACATCTCAGGCAAAACCTATCGGAAGGAAATTATTGGCTGTGCCTGAGTGACTCTTTGAATGCTTGACAAAACAAAATGGGAAATTCTGTTTGTCCTCTGAATCTGCGTGGCTACTATGCATGTGAGAACAGCTCTTTGTCTTCAAAAGGACTCAAGCCATCAGTTTCTGAGCTACCACCTTTCTATACTGACAGTTGAGTAATATAAAGGCAATTTTAACCATCACACATGCTAAACATCATGTGTTTGATAAGTAGGTGTCTGCACACATTTTATTTGATTTATAAATTCTGTAATAAGCAAATGTGCAAAGCTTGGTAAGCTGAAATGCCTCCCCTCCCAATATATATTTTTCACACTATCCAATGGTGTGCAGAAACAAAGGAACACAGTTGTGTTTATTTCTATTTGATAAAGCTGCTTTCTCCAGCTCTAAATTCCCCCTAAAGCCAGACAGGGAACCTTTTGTGTTCATTTGATTACAGCAATCTTTTGTCCATATGATTGATATTTCTATTCTATTATCCAGTGCCAAATTCGCAGTGCAGTAATATTACTATTTTCATATGTTATTACCTTGTCTTTTTGCATTGCTCTCCTGTACATCTTGCAGTTCCTGTTTTACCTGCTGAATCTCAGTTCCAAATCGGACGGCATTTTGTCTTCTGTTCTCTCTCTCTCTCTCTCTCTCTCTCTCTCTCTCTCTCTCTCTCTCTCTCTCTCTCTCTCTCTCTCTCTCTGAATATTTTCATCTTCTTATCCATATTGTCAAAGACCTCTACCTCAGACATTTTAGCTTTGATATTGTCTATTGCCTGCAAAAGAGCTGGGGCACTCAGAAGCTCAATTTGATTGCATATTGCCTGTGAAAACAAAAACATTCCAAGAATATTTATGCTATTTATAAGGAAATTTTTCTTTCAATTTGCAGCCTGCTATTTTCATCAACAGGATAAAAAATGTATACCTTTTCTCATTAACAAAAAGGTCATGTTCTGACTTGTTCTATATGATCAAAAGTTCTACATACTTTATATTAACTCCCACTCCAAAGTTTGTGAAGGGAAAATTTTGCAATAAATGATTAATGCACCTTCTGCAACCTTCTGGGACACATATCCAGCTATTAAGAAAGTAACTGAATTTATAAAAAAAGACTCCCAGCAGTTGGGAGTAAGACAAACTTCTATCATCCCATTTTCCCTCTAATTAAAATGTTTTAATTATAAAGAAATATCCCTGCATTGTAATTGTTACAAGATGCAAAGTATATGATTTTGGATTTTTTTTTTCTTAAACTAGCAATGTTCTTATTATGTTTATATATCAGCACTGCCTTTTTAAAGCATCTTTAGCTTCTGAATATTCAGTTTATTCGAGAATATTGAAATGCAAATGAATAAACAGTTCTGAGGGATTGAAAAGTTCATGAAAAAAATAGTTTTCATATCACCCAGAAGAGAAAATTCAGAAGCATCTGTGCTACATTGGCTTAGTGCCACACCTTGATTCTCTATCATGCTCCATCATGCTTCTTTTAATCTGAATATTTAGTACTCTTTCATGTCTTAATTACAGCAAATTGCACACAGTTGGCACCATTTCTTGAAATTAATCCCAGAGTACTTTGTTTCTGTCAAGCACACTGAAAGCCTTGGAGAATAATAGTAAATGTTATTGCAGATCTAAATTTAAATGACTGTCTATGTATTTAACTTAAGCCTTTAATTATTCGAGCTGCACTCTTTTTTGGTTCATATATTAAACATTTTTCATTGAGAAGGTAAAATTGCAAGAGACAGTTTAAAACCTACAGATATGTTTAGATGTAAAGTTAAATTGACAATAATTATTTGTGCTAACATATTTTTCAGATGTGTAAAAATTGGACAGCATATAATATGCTGACAAGATTTCATTTCCCTTTTCATCATCAGTGATTATTATTTTTTCAAAATAAAAATAGGTCAATATTATTTTTAGAAATATAAGTGTTTTGTACTTGGATGTGTTTGTGTATGTATATGTTTGTGTGCATATGTATGTGTATCTGTGTATTCTTACATGGGGATGTAAAAGATGTATTTCTGTATCAAGCATGCTTCTGTAAAATAGGAAAGTCTGCCTGCAGACAGTCAGAACATACAGGTTTTGTCACGGTAGCCTTTAGATTTAGCTTATTTAATCACTGTTAGAAGAGCTGCTTTAACAAAATGGAAATGTATAGAATGGCTCCTAAGCTTCCACCACTTGCTTCACATAATAATTTTTGTTTTGCATTTTTTTTGGGGGGGGTGGAGGAAGATATATATCTGATTGTAAATGCATACATACTGAGTTAATAGATAGCACCAAACGTGTAATAAAACAGCACATATTTTTGTTTTCTTTCTGCTTTTGGAATTCACACACATGCATGTACATGAACAGAGAGAATATAGATACATTAAATGGTGCAAATCCGGCTTCGTATTCATTTGCTTGCACTTTAAAAGTGATTCCTGTTTTGCTCATTTTTCTCATTGTCAGAACATGCTTGATTTTCCTTAGTACAAAGTATCTTGGCACCTGCAAAGTCCATTTCCAGCTCTGGCATCTGCCATACTAGATGAGGACATCCCATTTTCTATTTCTGGTAGAAGTTCCTGCATTTAGATTCAGTGCTTGCAAAGAGCTTCCCTATTTTTTCTATCTCAGTAAGTTGTTTGCTTTCATGATCGTGTATTTCAGGTGTCAGGATTTCGAACCTGTCATTTCTGGTTTTCAGACTCCACTTGAGAAGCATTATAATGCCTTTTTACATTTTTTTTTTTCAAATAACTTTTTAGTATCTATAATGAGAATGCAATTAATTCCTATTATATCCTCAGAGAAGAATGTTAATCCAATCTCCGAAGTTGAACTCTCCTGAAGTAGATTCTACAAAAACTCAAATATATGCTCTTCTGCAAGTTTCACTTCAGCAATGTAGAGCTTTGCTTTAGAGTAGAATATGACCCTGAACAATCTGCCTTGCCTTTAACAGTGTATTGTATTAGTGAAGAAAGTGCTTAACCCTTTCCCCTGCGTTATTCCCTCAGACTAAATGTGGACAGAGACAAGCTGCTTCCAGAGAAGGTTATTACGGCACAAGCGCTCTAGGTACTTTGCAGATATTTGGCAGTTGAAGAGTCAGATAATATCTACTCCATGTAATTCACCTTTGTTTTCTTACCAGTTAAGAAAGAATGCTGCAGCAAGAGTATTGATTAATATTGCTAATAGCTGTCAGTCTGAAAAAGTTTTTCTCCCTGTAAATTTAGTGGCAGCATCGATAGCTAATTTGTGTTTTGGAAACTGCAGGAAGATTCAACTGGAGACTCTTCTTCCAACATTGTTGCTAGATCACAGTCTTAAAAATTATTAATAAGAAGGGGAAAGAAGCCCTATCTTTTGAGAGCCAGGTACAAATTACCTCTGTCCTATGAGTTCATATAATGCCCAACAATTTATGCATGCAGATTCCTGTAGTTTCAGAGTTGAGACTCTAATATCATTATACAAATAGATAATGATTTGCACTAAGAAAGGGTTTCTCGTAGAAATAGTGTCCTTGTCATGCATTAATATTATTCTTGTTTCTTTCAGTTCATCTTATCGGCTATCTGAATTTGGGCAATAGCCAGATAGGTCCTTTTCACCAACTGAGTTATCAGCTAACAGAGCGTGGGTGTCTGAATCCACATTTACAAAAGTGAGACACAGATGGTGAATGTTAAACCACTAATTTGCCTGTGTGCATTTCTTATGTTCATTTTTCACTTGCATACAGTGAAATCCCACACAGGGAGACTAAGAACATTTTATACTTTAGATAGCATAAATGAGGCACAAGGAAAAAAGCAGCTTTATTTAAGAAATAAAAACTATCTTTGGCTTTGTTAAAAAAATACACCAGAAAAAAGTCCATTCTGACAGTGGCCTACCGCATGCCAGTCAGAAGTAGTAGTTAACCCTAGTAGACCCTGATAGCCAAATAGTCCAAAAACATGTCTAATTATTATTTAAATCTAAGTTAGTTATTTCATTGCATCCTTAGTTGATGTTGTAGAATGTGAAGACAAGCAATTATTCTTATAAATTCAACACATGACATAGTTGTTCAGTAGAAACCACAATAATGCTGTGTGTCATGTAATTGCATAAATGATGCAAATTAAATAATTTGTGTACTTTGCATGATGCATGTGACATATCTCCCCACCACCATCACCACTATTCTCCTCATGCAGAGACCTGAAGAAGAGCAATTAACTTTGGCCATCTTTATCCTTCTTCTAGACATCATATATAGAAGATGAACAACGGAATGTTCTAATTTGTCAGGATCCTCAGGGGAAACTACAGATTGAATAGATCCACAAAATGTGCCTCCACTATCAGATTTATTTAGTTTTTTTTTTAAGGAAAATAGAATTTTTACCTTATCTATTCTGTTTTAATTAGACCAGTTAATTTAATTCATTCCCACTAGCTTTTTAAAATAAAAATGATATGGATGCTACAATTGCATAGATAATTAATGACAACAACCTGGAATTGTTTAAAAACAAATTCACTGAAAAAAATGATTGTTGTATTTTGAAAAGGGAAGAGATGAAAACAAAAATGCTTTCTTCATCCCGCATGTTATGGTTTATACAACAATATCTTAGAAAAGTAAGTAATACAAAATATAACAAAGTATTGGCTGGGCCTAAGTGCTAAAATCATGTTTTACCAATATTATACCATTTTTACTAGTTTCCATTTTACCTCTGAGTCCACTCCAAAGTGAGCATATTTTAAAAGTTCTAAATGGTTGTCTATCTTACTAGACTCAATTCTGTTTAGTTTCCGAGATCAATTAAAGTTGGCCAGTTCCTGCCACCAATGCATATGTACATATTCACACACATATAGCCATGTACATTTATTAAGATGAACAATAATCAACCAAACTATTTATTTATTTATTTATTGGTTTTCCTACACCAAAAGTTGAGCTGGTGATAAATGGTAATAACAGCAGTGCTCTTTCACAGTGAAAAGCAAAACAGACTACAGAAAGAAAGAAAAAATGCTCTTACTTTGTGTGCAAAGATTAATGGATTTTCTGCCCTCTGACAAGGTTTGTTAACAAGCCAAAGACATGTGTATGGGGAAGACTTCAAGACACTGTAAATAAAAAGATCAATGTGGAAATCAAGTTCCTTTCCAAAGATGTTAAGTTCTCTCTAAGGGCATTCTGCAAGGACCACCAATACAGCTAATTTCAGAATTTTGTTATGCCTGGCTTTTTCACACTTCTTATCCCTTCCATAATGAACAAGTGGTGTTGCTTTTTTCCCCTCTTAAAATGAGCATTGAATAATATGCTTGCATATACCTAACTTTTGTGAGGGAAAACATGAACACAATGATTCTGAGTTTGTTTTTTCTTATTCTTTTGTGTTTTTGAGCATGTCTTTGTACATCTGCAATCCATATGTACAAATAGGAGCCTAGTAATTACTTGAGAATAAGTATCCCAATTGGGACACTCGCTCAGAAGCAGATCTATGGATGCTGCATGGTACTTCTTTCAACAGAAACAAATGTAACTGTCTTACAAGGAGTCAGGGAAAGGAATGAATAGCATGCTACCTTCTTGCTGCCTGTCAATCTATTGCCATAGGGCAATGGGCCTGCTGGAGCATTCCAGAACTATGTAGTAACTATGTAGTAAGACAATATAGGATCGTTCAATAAGACAATTAAGCACATATTCAGAAATATAACTACGTTTGTGAATAGTATATAAAACTTTCCTAAGGTTTTCCTATTTGTTTCTGGACTGGACCTAAGCAAATAGATGGACTCTCTTTTCCTCAACTTGATCTTCTGTAAAGTTGTTGTGGCCCAAGCATTAATCTCTTCCTTTGCACACCTTCTAGAATAATTCATTATTAAGAAGGAGTCATGTCTGGTTTCTACTTTGCAGCTTCCTTGTAATTAATCCTACATTATTTTCAGCACCAACAGGAATTCTGATTGTTTATATCAGCCTTCTCAACTGGGCTTTCTCAGATATGTATTATTCAGCTTGTAGAATCTTCAGCAATGTTTCTGAGGTTTAAGTTCACACATTGAGAAAGGCTATTTTAAATTTTTGCCTTCTTCTTCTTCTTCTGCCATATCCGTTATTGGACATTGGCGATCATGTTGGTGATCCTGTTTTTATCAGCAGCCGCACGAAAAAGTGCTGCTGAGTTTTGTCCAAACCAGTCCCTTAGATTTTGAAGCCATGATGTTCTTCTTCTGCCTGGACCTCGTTTGCCTTCAATCTTTCCTTGGAGGATTAAATGGAGTATGCCGTATTTTTCTGGGTGTCGCATCACATGTCCGAAATATTCTAACTTTCATTTTTTAATTGTTTTGATGATTTCCCTTGGCTTTCCCAGGCGGCTTATCACCTCCTCATTTCTGATTTTGTCAACCCAGCTTATACGTAACAGCCGCCTGTAAATCCACATTTCAAATGCTTCTAGTCTCTTCAGGTGGCCTTCTGTCAGAGACCAACTCTCTACTCCATAGAGCAGGATAGAAAAAATATAGCATCTGACAAGCCTGATTTTCAGTCTTAGGCTTATGTCGTGACTGCAGAAGACCTTTCTCATTTTGAAGAATGCTGTTCGAGCTTTCTCTATCCTTGTCTTTACTTCAGCGGTCATGTCCCAGCTTTCATGTAAATTAGAACCGAGGTGCGTGATCCTTTCAACTTTTTCTAGTGGTGTTCCTTCTGAATTTACTGGTGGTAAGTTAACGGGTTGTTTGCTGACGACCATGATCTTGGTTTTTGAGGTGTTAAGCTTCAAGCCGTATTTTCCAGATGTTTCTGTGACTCTGTTGATGAGGAGCTGAAGGTCTTCATGCTTACTGGCAAGCAGAACTGTATCGTCAGCATATCTTAAGTTGTTGATCCAAACACCGTTTACTTTGATGCCAGCATCGATGTTCTCCAGTGCCTCGTTGAAGATTGACTCAGAGTAGATATTGAACAGCAGTGGAGACAGAATACATCCCTGTCTGACCCCTCTTCTTATTTCTGCATCAGCTGAGTATTTTTGGCCTAGTCTCACATTTGCTACCTGATGCCAATACAGATTCTTTATTATTTGGATGTCTTTGTCATCTAGTCCCCCTTGTTTCAGGATTTCTAATAGTTTGCTGTGTCTTATTTTATCAAAAGCTTTTTCAAAATCAATGAAGCACATGTAAACACTGTGGTTGACATCTCTACAACGCTGTACAAGAACCTGAATGCTGAACAGCGCATCTCGTGTACCAAGATTGTTTCTGAAACCAAATTGTGTGTTACCTAGACGCTCTTCAATTTTGTTGTATATTCTTGTGTGAATTATTCTCAGGAATATTTTCAGGGCATGACTCATTAAGCTTATTGTTCTGTATTCGGTACACTTCTTTGCATTTATTTTTTGGGGGATTGTCACAAAGGTTGATTTTAGCCAATCATTTGGTATCTTTCCTGTTTCATATATCTGATTGAAGAGCTGCAGTAAAAAATTCTTCCCATTGTCTTCCAGCAATTTTAAAATTTCTACTGGGATATCATCAGGTCCTGTGGTTTTTCTTGTTTTTGCTATTTTTATTGCATGTTCAACCTCCTCCATAGTGATGTTTGGTCCAGTTGTTATACTTCCCATATCTATATCATCCCTAGTGTCCTCAAAAAGTTCTTCAATATATTCCTTCCATCTCTTTAGTTTTTCATCCTCATCTAAGATAATTTCCCCTCTTTGTCAACTAAGTTGTTGGTTTTCTTTTTGTAGAGGCCTGCTGCTTCTTTCACTTTTTTGTGTAAATTGAAATTATCATGCATACGTTCTGTCTCTTCTATTTCCTTGCATCTCTTTGCAAACCACTTTTCTTTTGCCAGTCGAATTTTTCTTCTAATTGTTTTCTGCAATTCATTGTATTTTACTTTGTTTTTATTTTTATAAGATCTTCTTTCATCCATGAGATGAAGAATTTCCTCCGTTATCCACTGTTGTTTCTTGTGGTACCCCTCTCTCTGTTTTGAATTTGTTACCTCTACTATTGCATTTTTAAATTTATTCCAGTTCACTTCTACATCATCATCATTCAGGTTGTTGGTTTCCCTTAAATGATTTTCTAGTTCTTCTTTAATCTTCCCTCCATGTTTAATGATGAAGTCTCTGTCAATTCTTGGTTTAGCAGGGTTTGGGTTTTTCATCCTTTTTAGTTTCAGCTGGACTTCAGCAAGTAGTAGATTATGATTGGGTGGTACATCTGCACCTGGGTATGTCTTTACTGATTTTACTGAGTTTCTAAATCTTTTGTTTATTGTAAAATAGTCAATTTGGTTCCTTACTACATTATTTCCTGTATCTGCTGGTGATCTCCAAGTGTAGAGGCGTCTTTTTGGCAACTTAAAAAAAGTATTCATCACACATTGCCTATGTTCCTTGCAGAAGTCTACAAATCTGTCACCTCTACCATTTCTGGTTCCTAAGCCAAAGTTTCCAACTACAGGAGCATCACTTCCTTCTCCCATGTTTGCATTGAAGTCCCCCATGAGTATTGTGATATCATTACTTTTTAGGGTTTTCAGTACACTGCTTATATTTTATATTTTTGCCTAATATGTTTTTTCTAATTAACTAATTTTTTCTTCATCTCTTAGATTATTTTTTATCATAAGCCTCTTTGGAACTCCTTCAAAGCTATGGAACATGGTAAAATATTGTTAATGTTATCTAGTTTATCCTTTGGTCAATTTTGGAAGACCATCCTGCATACATAGACGGAGGTTGGCAAACATGCAGTGGGTGTGTAATTATATAGATACCATTGGAGAAAAAGGCCTGAACAATAAGTTTCATTTGTTGGACTATGAGAATCAAACAAAAGATAGACTGCTCCCCTTAATCTCCAGGATGCTACAAGCCTTATATTTTATCACTTCCTGCTTCCTAGGAATCATCACATACTGATTGTCTAAGCTTTTCAGATATATTCTGACATTTTCAGATGAGTTTTTACAATCCTATCAAAATGAAGAACCTCTGCCTTAGCTTTTATGGATCTGATAATTCTTTTTTCTTGCCCTTTTTTATTTATCGTATTTGATACCCTTACCACTTACCACCTAAAATAAACAAAAACAAAAAACTTATCACCATCATCCAGTATTTTCTACATATACTATGCACAAAAGAGCCAGTTCAAACAACTTTGCATGATTGATAGTCAAGAAGCAACATGAATTAAAGCAAACATCCAAAAATTATAAGCTCTTAAAGAACCAAAATAAAAAAAGAAACCAATGACATAATGAATTTCTCACCTGCATGATAGCAACTTTAAACTTCCTATTGTGAGAACCTGAGACATTTGTTCGCTTTATATAATACAGCTTGCCTTTTCAGAAACAAACATTTTAAAAGAACTTGTTTTACATTCTTTTTCTCCTTTCCCATTTGATTTTTTTCCTGGGGCTTGTTTTTATTGTCTTGCCTTGCAAGTCATCACATAATCCACTGATTCTTTCCAAGGCCAAAGGAGGCATGACATGCCAGACCTACAAAGGAAGATTTCCACAGATATTGAATATTAACCATAGCTGTTCAGACTGTGTTATGATGCTTGGCAAAGGTGCATAGTTTGAGCTCAACTCTCAAGATTGTTATACTGAATCTTTTACTGTTATAGAGTAGCTAAATAAACTGTTCCATGGTGACTATGTTTGCTATTAATTATGACAGCACCCATCCAGCACACAATATGTATTTAGCTACAATAATTTTTTTCCAGGGTAATGGCTTTAAAAAAAGCTCTAGACAAATATTATGGAAAACTCAAAGCACCAATTAAATAAGGACTGATATAAAAGGTCTCTTCCAGAATTATCCTTGAAAATTGATGAAAGTAAGATATCAAATATTATTAGTATGAAAAGCTTGCAGTGATTATTGAACAACAAGATGTTTAATATATCTATTGCGATGATAATGATTTAATAGTCTCCTATGTTGGTCCTTTTGGAAATCTGCTATGTTGCTTGAGGTCCTGTATTCGGAATTGTTTGTGTAAACTTTGCCATGACTTGCTAATAACCCAACTAACAACACTTCAGAGAACTATCCACAGCCTCAGCCAGTAAAGTGTTATCCATATTCAAGTCTGTAATCATTTTTCCTTCTATGAGCAGTCCAGATTAAGGATGCACTGAGTAAGCTGAAAAAGTCTTTTTAGGAATTGTGATTAATTCCTTCAAATCTAGAAGAATCAATGCATGGGCTTAGCCAAATCCCATAGGAATTTGCACGAGTACCTTGGCCTCAAACACTTTAGAAGTGCAAGAAGATATCCTGCATTTCTGAAGGAGAAAACAAAAATGATAACTAATTACCTCTTTTGAAAGAAGAAAAAAGCCAGTTTATTTCCCTCTAAATTCTAATATAAAATTACCCTAGAAAAGTGAAAGACTTGTTCTCTTTGCTGAAGAAAGGATTGCTGATTTCAACTGGTCTCCAGTTGTTCGTTCTGTTTTTATGGTATTCCAGTTATGATGCCCTCCAGCTGTATCTGGAAATTGTAATTCCAACAAATCTGGAGATATAGTTGAATGAAGTCTGATACATGCATTTTTTAACTATGGTCTTATGGAATGGAATAAAGAATGGAAATGAACAGTTCCCTGATAATTGATAGGGCTTTCTTCTCCTACATCTCTATTATAATTTATATTCTACCCCTTCAAAATTGTTGAAGGCAGAAAAAAAAATGTCACCCGCTCTAATGCTATCATGAGAAATAAAACAGTACATTTGCAGCACCCATTAAAACAGATGAGCAAAGTATTTTAGGACAAAAAATTGGTATAAAACAAAATTTAAGAATCAATAGATTGATTTGTTTACCCAAAACACTTTATTCAGTCGCTATCTTAACTCATTTTGAGATTTTTCACAATTTTGTGAATCATAAATTAGCCAAATGGGTTGGCTAATAATATTCAACTATAAATGTAATATTAAACTATAAAAAAGGCCAATACAAGATTAAAATTAATCAAGTTTAATATATTGCTTGGATGTGGGCACTAGATATTTGATCAATTGTTACACAATTCAATTCATACATTGAAGTTTGGACTCTGAACAGTCATCAGAAAAAAATATGATATAGCGAGGATGCAAACAGCTGAGCCGAAGCAGGGACATTAAGAATAACAATACTCTGGGAGAAAGTTTATACTGAGATACCTTCTTAGATAGCCAGACATAACTTCAGATTCTACATTTTGAATTTGTTATTCAAGTATCCACTTTATTTTCTTCATCCACATTTTTTTTTCCTTTTATACCCTATATTTTATACAGGCAAAAAAATGACTGTCTTGGTTATATTGATTGTATGTAAACCATTCTGAAAATATTTCAGGTAGGCCCAAAGTGAAAAATAGCAATATGCTGAAGAATTCACTTACATTATTTCCAACAATTGCTATAAATTGGATAAAAGAGGAATGGTGTTTTATTTTATTCCCAATGAGAATATTCCAAAGACTCACCAGAAAAGTATCTTCTGGGAAAGACCAAAGTATAGGATTTCTTGGAGGATGTTTCATTCATTGGGGACAAAGCTACTTGGTAGTCTTTATAAAATTAAAATAAATTAATACTTATAATTTAAGATATACAGTGCTATGTCTAGGACTTTTTTTAAAAAAAGTTTCTACTAGTGACGTAATGAAGCTGCTTTTTATTACTTTGTTGAATTGAATTATGTACTTTCAGAATAAATTAACGTCCACAGAAGTGTATGTTGCATTTGGAAAGAATGGACTTCAATCCACAATCAATATTTCTGTTCAGAATGATAATTCTATCAAGAAAGACAATTGTTTAGTAAAGCACAGCTAATACAAGATGACTAGATTTAAATAAATATAATCTTCATGTAGAATTTTCAACACCTTTTTTAAAAAAACTAACCCAAGCTATTTACCATCCTTTTAAATTCTATTGATCCGAATGAAAAAGCTATTTTAGATTTCTGCTCACTGCAGTTAAGTGAATCTGGATTTCCCATTGACTTTGCTTGTCAGAAGGTTGCAAAAGGGGACTACATAACCCCTGGATACTATAACCTTCATAAATATGAATCCTAGCATCTGAATATTGATCATGTGACCTTGGGCATGTTGTAACGGTCTTAAGTGTGAAAAATAGTCATAAGTCCCTTTTTTCAGTGCTGTTGTGACTTTGAACGGTCACTAAATGAACTTTGTAAGCCGAGAACTATCTGTATTTGCCACCATGAATTGATATATCCTTTCATTATTTTATTTTATCGTTTTATTCAACCGACATAGATGGGGGGCAATATTTTGATAGCCAGGAGCTGCATCTGTTTAATAATGTGAAATATTCAGATCTACATCATATACATTGTATGGGACTAAGATTGTACCATTTTTCTTTGCATTTTAATTATTAAGCTTCATAGGCTTTACACTACAACTTTCATGTATTGTACAAAATAGGAAGAAGCCAAATGGGGATATTTTTTTCATCATGGCATTAATGCAATCAGGAGCTCAGAGCTTTATATAGTTGCCTAAATGTTAAAATAAAGCCTGTGTTGGCACTGTTAAAAGTATTCTGGCTCCTTATAATTCTGATAGTAAATGAAGGCAAGCATAGATTGAAGTCACTAGCTTGCCCTCTGAAGATACCTATATACATCAGAAGCAAAATAATCTAAATAATTGGATTGTGTGGAATTGTGCTGGTAAGTGTGGGATTAGATTGAAATAGCATCAGATTAATTTTAAACTAATTAAATTAAGTTAATGATTTAAACCAATTTTGTTTAATTTGTTAAAATTTGATTTGATTGAATTGAATTAATATTTTATTAGTTGGGAAGAAAAAGAATTCTATTTGAAATAACGACTTCTTTCTTATTAACATTTTGAGGTCTCTTAGATTTAAAAAAACAAATAAACCTACCTTTTGCTGTGATAAATAACCAGAGCAGAAAGTATTACAACAATCTCTGAGTTCTCACTGAAGTATATAATACCTGTTTTATATGAATCTTCTGTTCATGCTCTAGTTGCTGGTTCATTTCTCAGCATGATTTCATCAATCTTTCTGCTCTCTGCTTTTTTCCTACTTTTTTCATCATTATCATCATCATTACTATTTTGCCTACTATTCACATAGTTCACTCTGTAGACATTTATATTACACTTATGCTTCCTTCATTTTCTTGAATTTTTAATCATTAAAACTTGACTGCATTTGATATGCAGTGCATGTCAAGAGATACAGTATGTAGTACATTTTTAGGTACTAATGAAAATATGTAGTATCAGCTCATTCCAGTACATACATATTTTTGATAAATTTACAGAATGCCATATACATCTATGCACACGAGCATTTAGCAAATTTCCCTTTATTTTTTTAAAAAAGTAATACTTATATTACTATAATAATATTTCTACCAATAATTTCAGCTAATATTATAAATACCAATAAGTTATTGGTTATATAATAATAATAATAATAATAATAATAATAATAATAATAATAATAATAATAATAATAATAATAATAATAATAATAATAATAATAATAATAATAATAACGATGACGATGACGATGACGATGATGATGATAACGATAATAATAAAGTTGGAAGGGATCTTGGAGGTCATATTATTGCTAAGGTTGATGTAGTTCAGACATTACTCAGAGACTGTTTTGCATGCTATGACATTTGATTCAATCATTTACTTTTTGCCTTCAGCTGAGAATGACACTTCCAGCATCAGCCCATATAGAATAACCCACAAATATTTTATACCACAATAAAGGTATGGGGTGATGTTATAGAGTGCTTTTGATTTTGGGCTGCAATAGATTAACATGGCTATTCTTTGTGAACTTAGATTTATATAACACATAGAGTGAAGTTTTATTTAAATGAGAATTTTTATTATTTTAATTTTTATTACTTATCCCAAGAAAAGTATCAGATTGTTGTATAAATATCAGAGTTTACTTTTCTTCGACGTACTTATCTATGTACTCTTTATTTATTTATTTATTTTTACTTCTAACTCTTTCTTTAATGGTCAAAACTGAAGTAATGGAGTGCATGGATAACCTTGATGAAAAGGGAGAGGAGATGCTGCCTAGGAAACTGTCAGACAAGGGAAGCAGGAACCCACAATCGTTTAATGGCCAAAAGAAAAAAAAACCTTAGGAAGGACCTGTCCTACCAGTTAAAAGTGGCAAGTGGGAAGTTACAATAAAATAGATGTGGGTCATCTAGCTGTGTTTCCTGTCTGGTTTATTTGGGAAAGCTGACACGCATTACTGAGCATCATACATATCTTCAGTCAGTCCAAAGTGGACTATGTCAGAATCTTTTCTTCCTGGCAAACTGGAAGATGCCAAAATCACTACCTTCTTCAATTACCTCTAGTTAAAATTATACTGAAAAGCTTATTGTTCCAGACTCCAGAGGCAATCTTTGAAGTTTGCTGCACTGAATTTGTCCTGAAAATTTTATTTCTATGAAACAAGCATAGCTATACAGACTGCAAAAATCTCTTTAGAAATCAAAAGGTTGCATGGACCTACTTAAAAAGTAAATTTAATTACAACAGTTTTAATTTCCCCCCTCTTTTGTTAACATTGAAGATGGCATTCAGGAAATAACTTACTTAGAACTTAAACTGTTCTAAATATAGCAAAAATGAATGAGAATAACATTTAGATGTTACACAGTCCATGTTTTTTAAAAGATTTAATTCTAGTCATTTGCCATTCTGCTATTGCTTAAAATAAGTTGGTACTGTTCACTACCAGAAAGTCTCTCTCTTTTAAAGGGATGACGGAGAAGGAGGAAAATAATTTCCCCCCAAATACTCGGTGAGTTTAATTATACTGTCTGCCACTGATTGTAAGGGGAGGGAGGGGTACCAGCCTGGCTGCCATTGCACTCAACTTTATTGCTCTTTTCCCATTATCATATTACTCTTCCAAGTTGAAATGGAGCACAGATCTGAAGAATTAGGGGTGTAGATCATAGAGAAATAATCTCTGAGCAATGATGCAGTGCTATGATGCAGTGTTTCTAGGAATGAAAATATCTGGAAAAAAGTGCATGTGCCTGAACAGCAAAAACTAATGAGCCCAGCAGCAAAACGGTGACTACCACATAGCATCAAGAGGGGGGGGGGAACGTACATGGTTTAAATATGGAAACAGTACTACAAACAAAGCATTTTTTAAAATAGAATAGAAACTTTATTGATTTAGCCATTTGACCATATCAAAAGTGTAAAAACCAATACAAAAACAGAAATAGATGCAAAGAAAACAGTAGGACATGTTCATAGTAAATTGTCACCTCTGCAGTAAATCCCAATCTGGTCTAAATATTTTGTCTTATTTGAGATGGCCTTTCATATAAAGAGCGCAGTCTTACTATTTTGTTTTGTTTTGTTTTGTTAATAAGATAATAGGACATGTACAAGAGATATGATTCAAATACTGAAATATAAAGATATCCTGATCATGAAATATAAATATGTAAAACCATGAAGAAGGCTTTGGAATTGCGTCACCAGCCACAACTCTCCTTCATTTCGTCATTACAATCTTATGTATCTTACTTTGGAGGACGCAATCTTATTTAAAAAAAAATAGTCAATGACAAAAAAAAATAATGTTTTTCTTTTTCTTTTCCACAATGTGATCTAATATATTGATGTGATTCTGTGTCCTAAAACTTTCATTAAATTATATTTTCACTACTCTTTTTGTATGTGTCTATTCAAAGTATTAAGAAAGAGACTTTTTTAGACTGCATTACAATTCCCTTGCTTATCTTGGCAGAACAATTCCCAGGAAATTTTATCAGTAGCAAATTTGAACATATCCTGTTTTGATACAAATGAAAGAAGATCTTGACAGATGGTATAGAATTCCTTGGAGTATTCAGAATAAGATAAATGCAATTAAGATTAATATAACTCCATGGTTGATTTACATTTTGAAAAGTCCTTGCATGTTTATTTCATCACAGTGTTTTAAATGAATTGTGCAGGATATTGAGTATGTTTCTCTGGCAGGGGCATCTTGGGAGATTCTTATTATACAAATCACAATTATCTGTTATGAAAGGTGAATTTAACTTCCCACAATTTCAGGCTCATCATTAGGGATTTATTCTAGCTTTTGTTACTGGCTGAAGCCTGGAACTTCAGAATTCTGCTCCTTTTCCAGCTCATTTTGGGATTTATCTAATACCATTGAAATTATGGTAAATATTGTTTGTACAGAGAATTGTTTCCATATTGTAATAATATCACTTATTATGAGGGAGCTAATATGGTATAGCAATTTAGTTGCCAATGCTCACTAGCTGATGTACCTTAGAGGCTTGGTGGTTTTTGAGGGGGAAAACAGAAGAGAGTATTATGTACAGTATGCCACCTTGAGATCCTCCAGGAAAAACCAGAATATTGAATGAACAAACAGGCAAACAAGTTTAACATTAGTGGGTAAACTGGAACTTACAAATGTTGGATCACATCTGTTTTTAAAACATTTGTAGAATTAAGAGGCACTGTGATTTATCATGGAGTGTTTCTTGACAACTTATGCAACTGAAACACTTGTTACTCAAATGATGGAACCATGATGCTATAATTTCTTCCAAAGTTGCCCCATAGTTTGGATATTTTTGGAGGGACCAATTGAGGCTCCGAAGCCAGGAGTGTGTTTTTAGGAAGTTGAAAGAAGTATATATATATACAGTCTTCTACTTTCTAACCTGGTGTCTTAATCACTGGACCACGCATGGGCTGGGGAATTCTAGGAGTTGAAATCCACACAAGTTGCTGAAATTGAGAAACATTGTAGTAGAAGGTTATTTTAAATACTATGAAATTAGTTCCCTTTGATATTAAATTGAGGTTAATTGCTAAAAAGTGTTTTTGTTCAAAGACAAAAGTGTGTGCAATCTGGAGGTCTTTCTAGACTCGCAACTCCTGGTTGATAAGCAAGTGGCAGTCATGGCTAGGAGGGTCTTTGCATGGCTTCATCTAGTGTGCCAGCTACACCTGTTCCTGGATTCGCAGGGCCTGCTTACAGACACTCATGCTTTTGTCACTTCCAGACTGGACTACTGCAATGCCTCTACATAGGGCTGCTCCTAAAGACTATCCAGATATTTCAGCTGGTGTAGAATGTGGCAATGCAGGCACTTAAATGCACTCCTAGGGCAGTGCATTTTACACCTCTGCTCCGTGGACTATATTGGTTGCCAGTTTGTTTCTGGGTCCAATTCAAGGTGCTGGTTTTAATCTTTAAGGTCTTTATTAGCATCGGACTGTGCCATCTTTCCCTGGTTATATCAACCACCCCATAATATCTTGCAGAGAAGATATGCTAAGGGTACTATCAGCTAGGGACTTACGTCTGGTGGGTCCCAGGAGACATGCATTCTCTGCTATGGCATCTGCCTTACGGAACATTATTCCCCCTGAAATAAGACTGAAAATTAGCCCCATCCTTTTTAACTTTTTGTAAGGCCTGAAGACCTGGTTATACTGCTAGGCCTGGGGCTCTAAGAAGATTGGAGATCTGCCCTGATGGCTCTATTGCTGAGGGAGCCATTTTTAATCTTACTTTCGCCTAGGGTTAGTATTTTTGTTTTTATGTTATTTACTATGTGACTTTTTATATTTTTACCAGTTTTATATTGGCTGTTTTATTTATTGTTGTACCCTGTTCAGAGTTCCGTTTGGGGAATGGAAGGCTACATCAATTTGATTAAATAAATAACTAAATGGCAATTTTCCTATTATAGGAATATAATTCAAGAATTAAAACAATAATTCATATAGTTTCAGCCTGTCATACCATTGCCACATTATGAATTCAACATTTCTTGGCTATATTCTAATTTGGATGGTTGGCAGCAGACTTTCAATGAATCTGATCTTTTTTTACAAAATTCTTTTTACTATATAATTTCCTTTTTTTATTGGTAATGATGATGATTTTAATCTTACATTATAATGTTAAAATTACCATGAATATATTTCCTGTTAATTATATAAAGATAAATTTCAATCAGAATAGAGCTGGAAGGTATCTTGGAAGTCTTTTAGTTCAATCCCCCTGCTCAAGTAGGAGACCCTGTACACTTTGAGACAAGTGGCTGTCTGGTCTCTTCTTAAAAATCTCCAAAGATGAAGCACCCACAACTTCTGAAGGCAAGCAGTTCCACTGGTTAATTGTCCTCACTGTTAGGAAGTTTCTTCTTAATTCCAGGTTGCTTCTCTCTTTGGTCAGTTTCCATCCATTGTTTCTTGTCTTGCTTTATGATGCTTTGTAATAATAATAATAATAATAATAATAATAATAATAATAATAATAATAATAATAATAATAATAATAATAATAATAATAATAATAATAATAATAATAATAATAATAATAATAATAATAATAATAATAATGATGATGATGATGATGATGATGATGATGATGATGATGATGATGATGATGATGATGATAATAATAATAATAATAATAATAATAATAATAATAATAATAATAATAATAATAATAATAATAATAATAATAATAATAATAATAATAATAATAATAATAATAATAAAAGTTGGAAGGGACCTTGGACCATCTAGTCCAGGGGTAGGCAACCTTGGCTCTTTTATGACTCATGGACTTAAACTCCCAGAATTCCTGAGCCAATTCTGGGAGTTGAAGTCCACGAGTCATAAAAGAGCCAAGGCTGCCTACCCCTGATCTAGTCCAACCCCCTGCTCAGGCAGGAAATCCTATACCATTTCAGACAAATGGCTGTCCAGTCTCTTCTTCCTGTGTTGGAGCATTCACAGATTCTGGAGGCAGGTTGTTCCATTGATTAATTGTTCTAACTGTCAGAAAATTTCTCCTTAGTTCTAGGTTGCTTCTCTCTTTGGTTAGTTTCCATACATTGCTTCTTGTTTTGCCTTCAGGTGCTTTGGAGAATAGCTTGACTCCCTCTTCTTTGTGTCAACCCCTGAGATATTGGAATACTGCTATCATGTCAACCCTCGTCCTTCTCTTCATTAAACTAGACATACCCAATTCCAGCAATCGTTCCTTATATGTTTTAGCCTCCAGTCCCCTAATCATTTTTGTTGCTCTTCTCTGTACTCTTTCTAGAGTCTCAACATCTTTTTTACATCGTGGTGATCAAAACTGGATGCAGTATTCCAAATGTGGCCTTACCAAGGTATTGTAAAGTGGTATTAACACTGCACGTGATCTTGATTCTATCCCTCTGTTAATGCAGCCTAGCACTGTGTTGGCTTTTTTGGCAGCTGCAGCACACTGCTGGCTCATATTTAAGTAATTGTCCACTAGGATTCTGAGATCCCTCTCACAGTTACTATTATTGAGCAAGGTACCACCTATACTATACCAGTGCATTTGGTTTTTCTTGCCTAAATGTAGAACCTTGCTTTTTTTCACCATTGAATTTCATTTTGTTAGATAGTGCCCAATGTTCACGTCTGTCAAGGTCCTTCTATATCTTAAGCCTATCTTCTGGAGTGTTGGCTATTCCTGCCAGCTTGGTGTCGCCTGCAAATTTGATGAGTTCCCCATCTATCCCCTCATCCAAATCATTGATGAAGATGTTGAAGAGCACTGGGCCCATTTAGATGCAGTTTCATTGAGGACCACACACTGAGTACGGCTGGTCAGCCAGCTACGAATCCATCTGTTGATGATGTTGTCTAACCCACATTTTCCTATCTTATCAAGTAGTAGGTTGTGGTCTACTTTATCAAATGCCTTACTGAAGTCCAAGTAAATTATATCCACAGCATTCCTCCAGTCCACTAATTTTGTCACCTGGTCAAAGAATGCAATAAGATTTGTCTGGCATGATCTGTTTTTGACAAACCCACGTTGGCTTTTGGTAATGACTTTGTTTGACTCTAGGTGTTCGCTGATTCGTTGCTTGATTATCTTTTTCAGAATCTTTCCAGGTATTGAGGTCAGGCTGATAGGTCTGTAGTTTTTTTCCCCTTTTTTGAAGATGGGAATTACATTAGCTCTTTTCCAGTCCTTTGGTAGTTCCCCAGTGTTCCAGGATCTTTGAAAGATATAGTTCAGTGGTTCTGAGATCACATCTGCCAGTTCCTTCAGAATCTTGGGGTGTAATCCATCTGGTCCTGGAGATTTGAACTCGGTTAGGGTTAGGGTGCTTACAGGTGCTCACTTATCATTTTATTGCCTATCTTAACTTATGTTTCTAATCTGTTTTTTGATAGGTTGGACTGTTTTTTCCCTTTGTGTAAAGACGGATGCAAAAAACGAGTTAAGTAGTTCTGCTTTTTCCCTGTTGCTTGTCACCTTCTTGCCACTTTCTCCCACTAATGGACCAATCATTTCTTTAACCTTTTTCTTGTTTTTTACATGTTGAAAGAAGCTTTTTCTTTGTTATTTTTGACTTTTGTCGCAAACCTTAGTTCATTTTGAGCCTTAGCTTTCCTCACTTCATCTTTGCAGCTCGGGCTATTTGCAGATATTCTGCCTTAGTTATGTGCCCTTCTTTCCACTTTTTATACTTGTCCTTTTTGTCTTTCAATTTATCAGAGAGTTCTTTATGCAGCCATGATGGTTTCTTTTGAGAGCTGTTATTTTTCTTCTTCGCTGGTATTGTGCTAGACTGGGCTTTTATTATCTCACTTTTCAAAATTTTACAAGCTTCTTGAATTGTTTTCCCCTTGAGGATTCTCATCCATGGAATCCTTCCCAAGCTCTCTCTAAGTTTATTGAAATTAGCTCTCTTAAAGTCCAAGACTCTAGTTTGACTGTGTTCTATTGCTTGTGCTTGCATAATGTTGAATTCCAATATTGCATGATCACTCCCACCCAAGGTTCCTGTGATTTCAACACCTTCTACCATTTCATCTCTGTTAGTGAGAATTAGGTCCAATATGGCTGATCCCCTAGTTCCCTTCTCTACTTTTCGGCAGACAAAGTTGTCTGCTAGGTTTGTCAGGAATATGTTTGATCTTCCACTTGGTGCAGATTTTGTCTCCCAGTTGATGTCAGGGTAAAGTCCCCTGTTACTAATGTGATGTGCTTCCTACATACCTTAGTTAGCTGACTAGCAAAAAGTTCATCTGTTTCCTCTGTTTGGTTGGGTGGCCTATAGTACACACCTATGGCAATGTCATTTCCCCCCCTTTTATATTGACCCAAATGCATTCAAGACAGTTTTCATCATTGTTGGCTCTATTTCTGTAGAGATGTAGTTATTTCTTATATAGAGAGCAACTCCACCTCCTCTTTTATTTGGTCTGTTTCTTTTAAATAATTTAAATCCCTCTAGCTGTGTGTTTCATTTGTGGGTTTCATCCCACCAAGTTTCTGTAATGGCAACAATATCATATCTGCCCTCATTTACCTGAATTTCTAGTTCACCCTGTTTATTGCTCATACTCTGTGCGTTGGTGTATAGACATTTGAGTCCTTTATGACTGATCCTGTATTTACTTTCTACATAACCTGTGTGGTGCCTGAGTTCCCCTATTTTCTTACCACCTGTTTGATTAGTGCACTTGGTGTGGCACTCACTATTAAAAGCTTGATTTTGCTTGACAGCTAGATTGATATTCTTGTCCACACACATCTCTATGTTATATGCACTGATAATCCTATAATTTTTATATTGTCGGAGACAGGGAAGTTCTGTATCAATTAACTCACTGTCTCCATTGTTCAGTTTAAATATTTCTCCAGAAAATCTGTGAATTTATTGCCAAGTAACTCAGTTCCTTTCTTTGATATTTGCAAGCCGTCTCTTTTGTACACTTTTTCATTGGACCGGCTGCAGACATCGTGACTAATATAATCAAAGCCTTCCGCTTAACATCATTCCTTTAGCCACATATTGAATTCTGCTATACGCTGGCCTTTTCCATTTTGTTCCTTATATACTGATAAAACCTCTGAAAAAGTAAGCCTACAGCCTATCCTGCTAAGTTCCTGCCCCAAGCTCTGGAAATCATTCTGCATAGAGAGTACATCTGGCCCCCTCTTCTTTGTGGCAGCCCCACAAATACTGGAATACTACTATCATGTCACCCCTAGTTCTTCTTTTCTCCAGACTAGCCATACCCAGTTCCTGCAACCGTTCTTCATATGTTTTAGTCTCCAGGCCTTTAATCAACCTAGTTGCTCTTTTCTGCACTTTTTCCAAAATCTCAACATCTTTTTTGTAATGTGGTGATAGATGATAGATAGACAGACAGACGCTATATAAGAATTCTTGCTAAATAAAATATTTTTCAATCATATAATCTAGCTGAATTACCTAAAGGTTTCATAGGACAATCCTATGAGTGTTAACAATGACAGAACAAGTAGTTGTCAGAGATAAGGGAATAATGAAGAATACACATTTTTTCTATTCTGATGCTCCCTTATAAAGTATATATTTAGCCTCATTAACCTGAAATAGTAATAGTGGAGCCAAAGAATGCTTAATTGAAAATTCCGGAAGATGTTCAATCAAATCTTCAAAAGAATAGATATGTTATATGCCTGGGATCTCCAAACTGAAAAATGGGAGACCAGTGTGCCTGTGAAAACCTCTTTTGGTGCCATCCCTACCTCATCCAATTTTATATTATTTAGAAAAACAAATTTCAAAATATGACCTCTATGTTCTTTTAGAAAATAAAGTAGTATATTCTGACAATTGAATGCTATTCTTTTCTTGAATATTCATAACATATTTTCAAAACATCAGATGTGCCAATTTGTCCCCTCTCATCAAATTGGGGCCCCTTACAATTGCTATAGGACCATTTATCTTTTATTTTTCTCAAATTATATGCCAAATTAAGATTTAAACCTCATAAAAGCAGATAATGAAGCTATCTGTTTCCATATGGGCTGAATTAGAGCAACTTGGATTTAGATTCTCTGCTCACAGTTACAAAGATGTTCAGAGCATCCAATTTCATAGGATTTTCATCAGGATAAAATGCAAGAGCATCAGATCAGGCATTCTTAATTCATTGAAGAAAGGATGGGTCATGAATACAGCAGAAATGACAAAAGCAAAACATTAATGTCACAAGACATAGCTGCAATTCTATTCTCATTTGATTATTTAAAATATTTTCTAAAAATATTTTATTTCCTAAATAAACTTTGCCTATGTGTGCATGTGTGTTCACATGCATGTCCATATGTATATGAATTCTTTTAATTTGGATGAAATATCTATTATTTGAAGCAAATTTCCAATGATAATGTTATTATAACAACAACTGCCATGTCATTCATAAAGGAGGTGTGCCAACATAAATGTTCTGTGATCAGTTAAGTAAGCCATCTTGGCCTGGTGCCTATTGATTTTGCATACTGGCATGGGTCCCATAGTAACACATGTAACTTCATTAAAATGCCACTTTTGATTTGAATGCCTTGCTTTATAAGCTAGATAGCAAAACTGGCACTCAGAGAATGAAACATTAATTAGCACTTCATAAATTGGCATGTCTTACTTCTATGCTGTTCAGTGTGGTGTTGTGTAGCTTTTATGTAGTTAAGAAAGCTAGTCAATGTGTACATTTAACGTGTACAATTTTATCAATGTTAGTTGATATCGAATAACATATTCTTTTGTTGAACCATTCCTTCTCGTGCGCACACAAGCATCACACTTCACGAGATGTGAAATCTCTTGAATTCAGATCAATGTCTGAAAAGGACTACTGTAGTGCATTCCACTCCCCCACTTGCTCTAAGCACACATGATTCATATACAAATGAATATGAGTGAAACCACTCAAAACAGTGAGGTATGGAACGGCGAGCACAGGGCAGAAGCACATAGGACATGGGAATGGAGTATTAAATAAATTTACATGGCTGCCCAACTCACATATGGTGACAATGGGCAGGTGATAGCATTAAAAATCTAGTACAGAAAACATCAACCCCCACAACCCTACCTCCACCGCCACGGTGGCAAGAAATACAATCACATCAGCTTACTTAATCGGCTCCCTATCAACTTGGTTAATATGTTGCTTAAGGTTTCATGAAAATACTCAAAGAAGTCTGTCCTTCAGGTACATCGTTGATCTCTCATTCTGCTTTCCAAGGAAAGTTCCCCCACAATCCAAAAAACTAATTACCAGTCACAAAATAACATTTGTGTGGTTTGAAATACCCATAGAGGGGATTATCCCTCCCATCTCCAGTTTCTCCTATCACAAAAATTGAAGAGGAAATAAATGTAGGAAATAAATGTAGTACTTTGTTTGTTTTAGAAGCAGCTCATTTTTTCCATGCTGCATGATGAAAGCTATGGCAGGGAAGGGAAGCAGTAAGCAGATAGGCCCAATAGGATATAAGTAACTAGTTTCTGGTTCATGCTTTAGTTTTCTTAATGTTCCTTTTTTTTTTTAATGAAATATGAACAAATAGCAATTCTGCTTCCTTTTTCAAGAGAGCTACATTTGGCTTTCTGGAGATCTTTTCTTGTCTTTAAATATGACCCAGATGAAGGATATGCAGCAGTCTAGTCCTTAAAGCCAATATTATCATTACTCCATTTTGTTTAAACATGTCCATGACTCATTATTTAAAAAACAGCCAACAAATCTTACCATTAGTTATTTGCTGGTTTTAGAAATCAATCTGAGAAGCTACGTAACTCTTCACAGTAGCCCCTGGTGAGAGAAAACCAAAGAAAGGCTCACAATGGCATTCCTTTAACTTGACATTATTATCTCTGCATTCACTAAATGTTTTTAAAACCATATTTTGCAGAATCTGAACTAAATAACAGTTCTTCGTTGCCTGCCTGATTATTCACGAAAGAAAGAAAGAAAGAAAGAAAGAAAGAAAGAAAGAAAGAAAGAAAGAAAGAAAGAAAGAAAGAAAGAAAGAAAGAAAGAAAGAAAGAAAGAAAGAAAGAAAGAAAGAAAGAAAGAAAGAAAGATGCTGCATTTTGAGGAATACTTAATAAAAGAATTAAGACTGAGAGAGTGCATCAATAATTCTGCCATATTGTTCGGTTATAAAGGCTACAAACATCATAGTTTCCAGAACTGATAAGAAAATGAGAAGCTGCTTGGAATATGCATAATGTTTTAGATTTGATTCCAAATACACTATTAGTTTGAAACATCCTATTATAAATGTAGAACATTTGGTTTAAATGTAACATAGACTGTTTTGATTATTTGGGACATGCTGTGAACTCAAAGCATAAATACTATGCTATGTGCATCTTTCTAATTTTGTGAATATATGTTTGCCAATTCCAGCTTAAATTAATTGCAGAAATTTCTTTCTGCAAATGAATGTGTATGAATATGTGTATTTCTCTGTGTATATGTATCTACCAGAAGAGAAAGGGGAGAGAGAAACTAGAGCGAAATGAGAAGATTTTATTGACCATGGGAGGAAAAAAAGAGACAGAAGTTCTACAGGTAGTCCTCAACTTACGATCACAATTGAGCCTAAGGTTTCTATTGCTAAGTGAGACATTTTTAAGTGAACTTTGCCCCATTTTACCACTCCTCTTTCTACAGTTATTAATTGAATCACTGCCGTTGTTAATAACAAGTGTTAAGTGAACCTGGTTTCCCCATTTACTTTGCTTGTCAGAAGGTTACAAAAGGTGTTCACATGATCCTGGGACACTGCAACCATTATAAATATGTCAGTTTTCAAGGGTCTGAATTTTGATCATGTGATCATGGGGGGGTGAGCAATGGTCGTAAGTGTGAAAAACAGTCATAAGTCACCTTTTCCAGTGCTGTTGTAACTTTGAACTGTCACTAAATGAACTGTTGTAAGTTAAGAACTACCTGTATTTCAATATTATAAAAAGTGTTAACGTCCACCAGGCAAGCAGCGTCTTCTTAATAATCCAGTATTTAAAGACATTCATGCTTTTCAGCCACCAAGATTCAGCCATTTATACGTACCCTTCTCAGAGGACATAAAATGACTTTCCTTGGAGGAGAGATTTCTGTTTCTATGAAGAGTTCTAGATCTAACTGAAGATCTTGATTACTGTATCCAAAATCTTCACCATGCAAATTATGTATTATAACTCCGAGTTATAGTTTCTCCCCAAAAGAATTTCTTAGCATGCATACAAAAAAAAATATTTTAAATAATACACATATTAAGCATGTATAGTATGTCATCTTAGTTTTGGGAAATTGAAATGAATTCTACTTGGCAAGGAGAATGCAGCTCAGGGAACATTCATTACCCTATTCCAGTGGTGGCGAACCTATGGCACGCATGCCAGAGGTGGCACTCAGAGCCCTCTCTGTGGGCATGCGTGCCATGCCCCGGGGATGGCGAGGGACATGGGGAGACACATGGCCGGCTCGGCGGCCCAGGGAGCAATGCCCCCACCGCCGCCGCCAGCGGGAATGCCTCCCGGCTCGTGCAGACACATGGCCGGCTCGGCGGCCCAGCGAGCAATGCCCCCACCGCCGCTTCCGCCGCCGGAGGGACTGCCGCCCGGCCCGGGGAGACACATGGCCGGCTCGGCGGCCCAGCGAGCAATGCCCCCACCGCCGCCTCTGCCGCCGGCGGGACTGCCACCCAGCCCGGGGAGACACATGGCCGGCTCGGCGGCCCAGCGAGCAATGCCCCCACTGCCGCCGCCGGCGGGACTGCCGCCCGGCCCGGGGAGACACATGGCCGGCTCGGCGGCCCAGGGAGCAATGCCCCCACTACCGCCGCCGCCACCAGCGGGAATGCCTCCCAGCTCGTGCAGACACATGGCCGGCTCGGCGGCCCAGCGAACAATGCCCCCACCGCTGCCTCTGCCGCCGGCGGGACTGCCACCCAGCCCGGGGAGACACATGGCCGGCTCGGCAGCCCAGCGAGCAATGCCCCCACCGCCGCCTCCGCCGCCGGAGGGACTGCCGCCCGGCCCGGGGAGACACATGACCGGCTCGGCGGCCTAGCGAGCAATGCCCCCACCGCCGCCGCCGCCGGGACTGCCACCCGGCCTGGGGAGACACATGGCCGGCTCAGCGGCCCAGCGAGCAATGCCCCCGCCGCCGCCACCACCGGGACTGCCGCCCAGCCAGGGGAGTCGCATGGCCAGCTTGGCAGCCTGGGGAAACTCGTGGCCGGCTCGGGAAGCAGCCCAGGAAGCGATGCCTCCGCAGGCCGCCGCCCCAACCAAGACTGCCGCCTGGCCCGGGGAAACACGTGGCCGGCTTGGCAGCCTGGGAAGCGGCCCAGGAAGCCATGCCCCAGCCGGGACTGCCGCCTGGTACAAGTAAGCCGCCCTGCCCCGCGGCCGCTTTGCGGCGGTGCTCTGTGGGCTCGGAGCCCCCTGCCTCCCCCCGCCACTGACCGTCTGTCTCCGGCTCTCCTCCTGGCTGGGCATCGCAGGGGCTGCTCTCCCTTGGGGCCACAGCTTTCAGGCGGGCTGGCCCGCTCAGCGGAGGCTCCGGCGGGCCGCTCCCAGCAGGGATCCAGGAGCTTCCCCGCGCGGCTCCCCGGCCACGTGCGCCTCGGACGGGGCCAGGCCTGGAAAGGGACTTCCTGGCTGCCCTTCTCCCAGGGGGCGGGGCACCCAGGCGCAGGGCCAATCAGGAGCCCTGCGAGGGGGCAAGTCCCCATGAGAGAGAGAGACAGAGAGGGGAAGCGCAAGTGCCTCTCTCTGTCTCTGTCTCTCTTTGCAAATGGCGGAGGAGGCTCCAGAGCCGCAGGTGATGGCTCAAAGAGCCGCATGCGGCTCCGGAGCCGTGGGTTGCCGACCCGTGGGCTAGGCCAAGAGAAAAACTACATAGGGTTTAATTTAATTTAAAATTAACTAAATACATTCAAATGTAGTATCTGTACAGATTATTACTCAGTGATAAAACTATCAGGGATTCCATGCAGTCTCAAAGCCTCAGTTTGTACATCTCTGAACTAATTCATCTTATGTTTATATATTTACATTTCTTACGTATCTACAACCAATCTGCATAAGTATGATTGTAATTCTAATCTCATCTCCTAATTGTAACTCTAATTCTAAACCTAATTTACCACGGAGTAAACACCCCTGAACTGAGTGGGACATTATTTTCAATTCAGGTTGTTTAGACTATGCCACACAAGTATGCAAAATAAATCATTCTTAATTTGTATGTTTACATCCATGGTAATATCTTACAGTGATATGACTCCCGCAAATCTCACACAATAAATGCCATAATGGGAAAAATTGAAGCAAATGCAAAATGGAACTTTATCTGTATTTGTTTCTTCTATTCATATAATAAGGAGAAGCCACTTGAATATTGGATCCATAAATTGTACCCCTATATCTACCTCTAATTCAGTTAAACATTGGTCTAAATCAGGGGTCCCCAACCCCTGGTCTGTGGACTGGCACCGGGCCGCGGCATGCCAGAAACCGGTCCACGCAAACAAGCAAAGCCCCATCTGCAGGATGCAGGCAGTACATGAAGCCACACCCCCTCCAGTCCGCAGAAAAACCTCTCTCCATGGAATTGGTCCTGGTGCTCAAAAGGTTGGGGACCTCTGGTCTAAAGTAACAGTTCTGTAAAGTAACATTATTCTACTGCAAGGATTTACTTACTACAACAATATAAGAACTGGATTCTAAAACCCGTACAATTTTTTAATAAGCTATTACAACTAAGTATTTCAGCATCTATTCATAAATTCTAGCTAAGAAGTAATAGCAAATGACTATATACTTAATATAATCTTTATATAGAAAAAAACTGTGTTTTGAGACAAAATGCACGCATATATTTTTGAATAAATGTTTTTTTTTTTTTAAAAAAAAGCAGTGGAATAAATTCTGCCTTACCTTAAGTTACAATCTCAGGTGGGAGTTGTCTATGATGCGCACACTGCATCCTATTTAGTAAAAAGATTATAAAGATTATAAATCTTATTGCATTCTTTGACCAAATTACAAAATTAGTGGATCAGAGGAATGCTGTGGATATAATTTACTTGGACTTCAGTAAGGCATTTGATAAAGTAGATCACAACCTACTACTTGATAAGATAGGAAAATGTGGGTTAGACAGCACCACCACCAGATGGATCCGTAGCTGGCTGATCGGCCGTACTCAGCGTGTGGTCCTCAATGGAACCGCATCTACATGGAGGGAAGTGTGTAGTGGGCTGCCCCAGGGCTCTGTTCTGGGCCCAGTGCTCTTCAACATCTTCATCAACGATTTGGATGAGGGGATAGATGGGGAAATCATCAAATTTGCAGACGACACCAAGCTGGCAGGAATAGCCAACACTCCAGAAGACAGGCTTAAGATACAGGAGGATCTGGACAGACTTGAACACTGGGCACTATCTAACAAAATGAAATTCAATGGTGAAAAAGCAAGGTTCTACATCTAGGCAAGAAAAACCAAATGTACAGTATAGTATAGGGGGTACCTTGCTCAATAGTAGTAACTGTGAGAGGGACCTCGGAGTCCTAGTGGACATCACTTAAATATGAGCCAGCAGTGTGCTGCAGCTGCCAAAAAGGCCAACACAGTGCTAGGCTGCATTAACAGAGGGATAGAATCAAGATCACGTGAAGTATTAATACCACTTTACAATGCCTTGGTAAGGCCAATGCCTTGGTAAGGCCACACTTGGAATACTGCATCCAGGTTTGGTCACCACGATGTAAAAAGACTTGAGACTCTAGAAAGAGTACAGAGAAGAGCAACAAAGATGATTAGGGGACTGGAGGCTAAAGCATATAAGGAACGGCTGCTGAAATTGGGTATGTTCTAGTTTAATGAAGAGAAGGATGAGGGCGGACATGATAGCAGTGTTCCAATATCTCAGGGGCTGCCACAAAGAAGAGGGAGTGAAGCTATTTTCCAAGGCGCTTGAAGCAGGACAAGAAGCAATGGATGGAAACTAATCAAGGAGAGAAGCAACCTAGAACTAAGGAGAAACTTCCTGACAGTTAGAACAATTAACCAGTGGAACAACCTGCCTCCAGAAGTGTGAATGCTCCAACACTGGAAGTTTTTAAGAAGAGACTGGACAGCCATTTGTCTGAAATGGTATAGGGTTTCCTGCCAGAGCAGGGGGTTGGACTAGATGACCTCCAAGGTCCCTTCCAACTTATTATTATTATTATTATTATTATTATTATTATTATTATTATTATTATTATTATTATTATTATTATTATTATTATTATTATTATTATTATTATTATTATTATTATTATTATTATTATTATGTGCATTAAGACTGTTTCAGAACTACTAAGCAGAAGAAAGCAAATATTTGTTGACCTTCCATATAAAATTAAGCTGTTAATAACCAATCTATTAAGATACTTATAATGCATGAACAGATTCTTTCATAGACAGAAAATGATAAAAATATCATTTAGGCAGTTTCTCATTTCAAAAACATGGAGTAAGCTTAAAATGCTGTTTTATGTACAGAGTTAACAGAAACCAAGTCAGATGACAGAAGATGCATCCTTAGAGAATACAATATCAGCATATGTGGCATAAGATCATCTTCCTGTATTATTTTATGACCAATGCCACGATGGTTATTTTTTATGAATATTTCATAAGATGAAATGATAATTTGATCACCCAAATTACTGTCAAAATCTGATGAGGTGCAGGAGAAATTGCACACTGAGCAGTGATTTGGGCACTTGGTGGGGAGTTCATCTGATCATTCTAACATGTGACTAGTGTAATGTATATTCATAGTTCCTGAGGATATAAGCTATTGGAAGATCACATGGGTGGGAAGGGAGATAGCCTGTCTCTGAGCAAAACAAAATTAATCTAATGTTTGTAGCACTGCAAAAATGCAGGAAACAAATCTCCCTCAAACAAAACTCCAAGATACAGAAAACCTATCATGATTCACAGAAGATTCTAGCTACCAGGTCTGACTTGTAAATATCTCAGTGAGCACCAGATAGCAGAAATGAGTTTGTGATCATCTAGCTTTCGTAGCCCAGAACTGGCCTACTTGCTTTCTTCCCAGTATGATACACATGCAACACTTAACAGATTAAAACAAATGTTAGTAAATCATTCCAAAACAAGTGCAAAGAAACCCAGGGTAGTAGCATATTCATCCTAAAAGTCTACAGTTTGAAAGCCTGAGATATACAGTCATGTTACTTACAAAGCTGAAGTGGTGACATCACGAAGGTGCTGTTCGTTTTCTTCAGCAGCTCATTTTTTCCACAAGAAAAACCATAATGTGACTGAGAAACTTGAGTTTAGATATACAGTATAAAGATCCTTGCTTGGTTGAAAAGATGGAAAGAAGAAAAGAGCATCCTGCTACTTTACTGAAAATTATATACATAGAACTACGCATAGCGTTTATTATCTATGGATTAATAAAAATAAATAGAGAAAATGATCTCAAAGGAATTTGGTATCACTTGCTATGTGTGATATATGACAGTATATTCTAATACCAATCAGGAATGAATGAGCAGCTGAGAAGATTTAGATGTAAAGATACCTTATGCAGCCTGAAAGGCTTCATTTTTGCCATTTTCTAAACACAGAAAAATGCATCCCTCCAATTCAGAATATTGAATGTCTTATGGAAAGTGAAAGGTCATTTGTAACTGTCCAAAGGATTGATGGAGTTGAGATACCTCCTTGACCTTCACCCTGCACTCATAAAGAACGGTCTCAGATGACAGAGCATCAGGCAAATTTTCAGAAAATGTCTTTTCTTATTTTTATACTATAGATTTTTATACAGACTTGTTACCTGATATTTTTCATAATTGTATGAGAGGATTTAATTATTGTATGTCTTCCCTCATTAAAAGTACCTGCCAAGTAATACTGTTAAGCTACAATTGTCAACTATTTCTTTTTTAATTCTTGCTACTATATTCCATCTTAGTGTTCTGGAATAATTGCTTGGATACCCACAAAAGCAACGTCAAGGTCAAATCTTACAAACACAGGAAATTCTTTTCCAATTAATTACTCCCTGTTAAGAATACATGTTTTATAAATCAGTGAGATGCTTCAAAACTCTGCAGTGTAATTGTCATGTAGAACAATTAGAAAGAACTTCAGTTAAGATGTTAAAAAAACGTTAAACTTTCACAAGGCTTGTGAGAAACAAGCAGTGTATTGCATATTGATCGTTGTCCCATTTTTCAATTATGTAACACTTCAGTGGAAAGAAATGCAATACATATTGCCAACCATATAAGTTGAAAGTAAGGAAAAATTACTCTCTGAAAATTCCTCCTGTCACAATCCCATCTCTTCTTTCTCTTGGTGGGAGCAAAACTATAACAGATAATTGCAGTACTTGGTTTTAAACAAAAATTCCTAATACATAACAGACAAATGTAAACATCCAAATATTAATAGTACATCCAATAAATACAACTCAATAGGCAAAATTCATACCAATTTCCATTAAGAATTACCTCTTTTCCACAAATACAACATTTACTTTTTTTTTTAACAGAGATTCTATTATTGCAGGAAGAGAGAGATCAGAAGCCCCTTTCCACATTTAAAAACATATCTATGACTGATTTTAGATCTCCTTTTCTACCTTCAGAGAAAGTTCTAAAACCTTCAACTCTCTAAGATTGAAGTTCCAATGTTGGAAAAGAAAAAAACAAGTCAGTCTGGGGAGCATGAGATGCATAAACAAATGGAGAAAGTGGATTCATGTAATCCTAAGATTTTTCATTCCTCAGTCATACCCTTGAGTCACAAAAACCTTTAGATCTGTCAGGGGTGTCCATAGAGTAAGGTAAAAAGTAAAAGAATGGTAAGATGAGAGTTATGAAAATGCAATCAAAGCTCCATCCATTTTGATGCATATATATGTGACTTTATTGAGCATGCTCTGCAGATGTAAAGCAGTCTAAAAGTCTTCCTTACAATTGTTGATGAGGATATTGTGTTCCTGCCCTGGATAAATGTGATAGAGCAAAAAAATAATGCTCCTTATACCCTTCTGTCTTATTGGAACTAATCCAGATGTCTTCCAACCCTCCCAAGTTGAAATTCAGATGTAGCAGGCTCCTCCCCACCTCAGCCCTCCTGGGGCTCTTGGACCCTACACCCCTCTTCACTTTGCTCAACTGAGGCATCCCATCAGCCTCACACCCTTTCCTGCCTCTTCTTGATGCCTGTGACATTCTAGGTTGGAGCTGGGGACAAGTTTCTTCATATTGGTGAAAATTTGCAATTTGAAAATTCATAAGTAGAATAATATCTGTATAAATAAGATCTTGGAAATCAGGGCTGCTATTGCCTCAGTTAAGTGCACATTTCTTTATCTGTGAAGCACCCAATCACCTGCTGGAGGTGGCCTATAAGAAAGTAAAGCACTCCAGCCTGAAGAAGCATTAGAAACAGCTCTAGTTTCAAACTGCAGCAGGAAAACAGACAGAGTGATTGAATTTGTGGTGGAAGGGATGTGGGGAAAAGTGGATGGATGTCATAATTTCTATCCTCAGAAAGTGGTTGCTACTTCATTTTGACAATAGAACCACTAGAATGGATAAGCCCCAAGTCTTGTATTGTCCAACTTCAGACATTAGGCAAAGACCTAGCTCTCTGGAAATGGCTGTAATGTTAGGAAAGGTAGAAGGAAAAAAAGAAGAGGATGACCAGGAATGTGGGAAGTCCTGAAAGGTCAGATTATGATTAGGTTGTTATTGAGAAAAATCTATCCATGTGGTTGATAGGGGTCAACAATGACTTGATGGCATGTAATCAATCAATCTTGTATGCAGAACATTTTTGATTTGGTTTGTGCCTTTGAGTCAGTCTTGATTCCTAGTAACTGCATTGCCAAGTTGCTGCAGTTTTGTTGCCAAGATTTTCAGAAGTTTGCCACTGCTTCTTCCTAGGGCTGAGAGAAGTGACCAGCACAAGGTCACCGGGCAGGCTTTGTGCCAAAGGTGGGAGTAGAACTGTTGATCTCCTGGTTTCTAGTCCGATGCTTTAATCACAACCTCAAACTGGTGCTCCACTCAGAACAATACATAAACTTTATCATAATTTCTTTTCTAGATCATATTAAATGTGTAAGCCATTCCAGTTTCCTCAAACATTCATAAAAAATTGACATAAATTAATTTTATCCTTAACCAAAGGCCAACAGGTTAGAACTGAATCCTTTTTGTAAAAATTAAAATAGGCTGTAAAAATATAAACCAATAACCAACTTATTATTGATACCAGTTACTGTTATGGCATCCCTCTGCTGATGCCATTAATATCCCCCTTGAGGGAAAATAAAACAGCAACAAAAAAGTGGAATCCAATACTGAATATAGTGCTTTGGTGTGCATTACAGTGGGTGAGTGGATTTGATTGCAAGGTTTTAATGTACAGTTTTTCAGTAACGGTGGGCAAGTGTTTTGATTTAAAGAATACTTGAAATGTTTTGCCACTGGCAATGACATCAGTTAATAACTTTCACACACAGGAATAAATTTCTGAAAGGTCTGAATGCTATCAAATTTATGATTTTGAGCACTGATGATGTTAGAAATGCCTGTGTATGCGTATAATCAAAGTCGATTTTATTTCTACTGTTTGTGATATATATATATTTAAATATTTCAATCAACAGGCATGCCACAACTATTTTAAGATAGGTTTCAGTAGGTTCCGCTATCAAACAGAGAGACAATTCTCCATTTCATGCATTGACAGCAACAAAATTGAACTTTCCTATATAGCAGATGTTACCAATGTTTGTCCACTTTCTTTTTCCCAAATGTATCTTCAGCCATTTTAATAGGCAGTTTCCATAATGTTAAAGCCAACAAGATTCACCTGCTCCCCACCCAATTGAAAGTCAAAGTGCATAGACCTTCAGACTTGTTCCATGCTTTCTTCTTGGCACTCCCAGTCACAAAAGGCAGATTCTCACTTGATTATATTTCAGACATGCAAACTGATTTAAAAGTATGTTATACAGTATTCTAAAAACTAATCAAGAATTAACTCTAGTTGATTTCCAGTTACTAAAAGTCTACAACTTGGTGACTACTAACATAAACCCCAAGATCTGCTCTACAGATACAACAGAACAAATTAGTGGACTATTGAAATTAGCAAAGTAGACTGCATTGTTTGACACTATTTTAAGGCAACATTGATATTTGTTTAAAAATCTATAATACCAGCACAGTTGGCAAACTTTGGGATAAAACTCCCTTTCTATATTGCTTTTTTATTTGGAGAGTGGATCACCTACAAATTGCAGCAGAAAGGGACAAGGGGCTTTGGTTTCAGATAGGCCAGTAGTAGAAAAGCGCCTATTCAACTCTTCAAACAAGGCAGCAGCTTCTGAACAGAGACAATTCTGAGAATCGCAAAGTCTTCATATGAAAGCATTCTTAAGTGAATAAAAATAAATAAAACAAATCCCATTGTAATTGTCTCATTTATTAAATACTGGCAAAAGCGAATTGTCTAGCCAAATGCCCACCATTATTGATTATAGTTATTTATAACTGGTTTTTTATGATAACGATCTTACTATAGTGGCTTCACAACAAGATCAATAACACTGAATCCAGTTAGTGCTAATACTAATACCAGAACTAATAATAATTATTTTTTCTCCTTCCTCTTCCTTTTCTTCTTCATCTTCCTCTTCTCCTTTTTCTGATTAATAATAAACTAAGGTTTAACATTTAATGTTTATTTATTCTGTTTCCGAATGTTAGATACCTATGGGTGCTCACTATTTATACAGAGCTATACATTCATATTGAAAATTTATATCAATGTTTCACTGCTGATACATAGATGGATGAAGACATGACAAAACTAAAAAAAATATCATTCTACAGTTTTTCCAATCAGGGTTGACCCCATCCATGACTCTTACTGGATGCCTATTATAAAGCTTCATATGACATTTGGCATGTGTCACTCTTATGAAGGTTACTGTTTTGGCAAATTTCGTTCTGTTCTGCCAAATAAAGGAAAAAATAAGTTCTAGCCATTTTTAATGTCTTATGGCTTAATGTCTAATGTCTTAAGAAAGGAAATATTTTATTATAATTTGATAGTTGTGAGCTGCTCAGAGTAGTGGAGAGTTGGACAGCATAAAAGTTTAATAAATTATTATTATTTGGACATTTGAGTTTCTAGATAAAGAGTTAGATTTAGATCCAAACACAAAAGTGGGCTGTTTCTCAGAATGTAAAATCACAATACAAATTCCTACTATGCAGTTGTGTGTAGAAGAACAAGGATACAGGTAAGTGTTTGATAGCTGGACAAATAAGAACTAGGGAGCATAGATGGACCTTTTGTGGATCTCTACAATGAATTTATTTCCTATATATCTGATCTTGTGATACAGGCTACCTGGTTACTGATTAAGCCTGTCTTTAAAAAAAAGAATCCTTCCACTAGAAAAGAACATTTAGTTAACAAAAAAAATAGAGGAAGATTAATACTTCTTGGTTCTTAACACTCACAGGTATTAATGCCCTACATTTTTATCATCAGCTAATATCTGTTATGATGGAAGGACACATTAAATCAGATCATCATTAAAAGGGCTTTATTTTACGAATTTGTGCAAACTGTCTTAGCCTATCAACAATTTTGTCTAGAAAATCTAGACAAATCTAGAAAGAAAGAAAAGTTAATGGGTTCTACTTTCCATTTCATCCCATTCCTGCTTTGTAAATCATCTAATTCCCAAACCTTTTATCTCCATAATAACTGCATTGAGGGTTTGACCAAGAACTTTTAGCAGTTATATCACCAACCACAGCTAATTTCCTCCTTTTTATTAGGAATAGATAGCCCATAGACCATTCCTTACAAAATGACCAAGCAGGGAAAGTAGAAAGTGAAAGAGATACCTATAATGGAGGATGTGAATAGTTTCATCATAATAACATATGCACAAACATCATTTTTAAAAAACTGCAAAGCCATCCTGACAATTAGATATAAGCCTTTTCCACTTAGAGAAAACTTCTTGATAACAGAACAGATTTTCTGTGATTAATCTATTAGATATTTTATTAGCTTTAAAATTTACTGCAATATCTAATACAGATGGCTACTACATTCCTTCTTCCTGAAATTTAGTATGCCTATAATAGTCTATTTGCACAGTCTATGCAGAACAGAAGCATTTATTGCTTGAAATAATTTTTTTAACTTATTGAAAAATATTTTTTAAAAAATATTTTTTGTTTGCCAAAAAACAAATATGATTTACAAACTGGTTTCCAAATGGGAGTATGATTCATTAATAAAACTAAAAATGAGTAAATACAACTCAGCTCACATTAAAGTGTGTGTAGCTGAATACAACATTTCATGGAGGGAGAAATGGCTTCTTTGGGAATAGTTACGCTGTAATTCTGTATTCTCTGACTTAGGAGTAAGTCCTCATGACCTCTATCAGATTAACTTTTCACTAAACTTGTATGGGCTTGTATTGTAGGCTTTCATGTGAACCGCTCTCTATATTGTATTAAGTAAAATAGTCAGGTTCTACAGCACAAATATTTTGACTTGAATGAGTTAATGTTCTCATAGCTTTTCTAACCCGTTGTCTTTTTCTTAAAACAGGTACACGACTCTTGGTAAACTTTCTCTGCTTTCAAAGACAAACATAACTAATAATTTCTGTAAAGGTCTTGAGCCCTCGGAACATCTGTTTTTAGTTTACTATAAAAACGGTGTCTCTGATCTCATGTGTTGAACTACTGTATGTTTGCCACTGTCTATTTCCTGTGAAAAAATACACTGAACAATAATAGCTTTTGTTCCTAACCTTCCAGCTACAAAAGCAGCTGAACAAATATCTTTCCTGCTTTCATTTGGAATAATTTATGCCATGTATGTGTTTGCCCAGGGTCATTTGGCTTATTGGATGTTTCATCATTTAAAAATCAAATCTTCGGACTAAGAACTACTGAAACCTTCAGTCTAATAGGTTCCTCATGCTAATAGCCAGTCTATTAATATAAGTTCTGTCTAAGTACTTCTTCCCATTATATTTAACAATGAATTAGCATTATAGAGAAAGTGCAATGCTCATTACAATGGTAACAATTATATGTGTGAGAGGGTGTATATATTTCTACACACAATACCCCCCCTTCTACTTATAGTTTCCATGAAAATCCCTTCTCTTTTTTATTTTTATTTATGTAAACAATTTTGTCTGCTCAAAGCTGTAAGAAAACTTGCACAAGAATGCCTTGAATTTTACATAAGCTTCAAAGAGAAAATTATTTTTATGTGTCATTAATATATTAAAAATAGAAATACGTACTCTTTCTTTAAAAAATCTGGAAATCACCATTTAATAAAAACTATTATAAGATGTATTCATATATTTTTGTTAAAAATAAATTACACTGAGTTCATTGAGCTTACTCCCAGGAAAGTCCATTTGGAATTTCAGCTTTTTATAGACCAGACTAATAGACCAGAGAAATTAATGGAACTAACCTGAGTATGCATTTGAGGACCATACCATTACACACAAATAAATAATTTAACACCTCAATCTAATACAGGCTCATTAATTTAGTGTGTTGACCTAGTGTGTCCAGAGGAGGTGGGGACTAATAATAAGGGTTTCCCCCCCCCTTCCTTTATCTTTCTATCCGTGACTAAATTCAAAGCATTTGGACCAGATGTGCATAACCTGAAACTTTAGGCCTGAATGCATCGTTCAAAAACTTGGGCATTGTTCTCCCAAGCACAATGGGTTAGTTACCAATGTTGTCAAAAGGGAATATTATTAAATGTATAACTGGATTATAGCCATTTAATTTTAATTAATTAGAAATTAAAGCACACAGTTTTGTCCTGTGCTCATTCAACATCTTTGCATAGAGTCCCTGGCACACAAGTCAAAAGATATAGTAGCCGTGGTAGCAGTCTAAGTAAAGAAAAAGAAAGTCAAGATAGTAGCTCTGCCCATTTTTTATAAGCATCACACTCGTGATGCACATAAAAAATAGATGGAACATCAATTGCACCATCATAGCCATCACATCAACCTTTTTGATTGCACCTTGCAGACATTCTTGTATGGTATGCAGCACAGAAAATATGGTGCAGTCTTGATTTAGATAGTCTTAACTCCATGGCAAACATCAGGCCTTCTTGCCTTTTCTGTACTGCAATACTGCATTACATACATTCATCACTAGATAATAAAAAATAGTCCTGATTTGTTCTTATCACATTAACTTTAGAGAATGAGAATGAGTTTTGCTTCACAAATATTTTTATCAAAATAGAAGAAGGGAGAAATTATAAAACCAATCTGACTTAGCTATGTGATGTCACTCAAAATCTATGGAGTTTGTTTATTTCTTTTTGTTTTGTTTTAAAGAGAGAGGATGAGAATACCAGATATTTGTTGCCAAAACAAAGGATTTTAGCATTACTCAGTCTTTCTCTTCTTTGGGTGGAAAAAGCCACGAGTCTTTATAGTTTGGTTTTTGAAGACTAGAGAGTAATATTGCACTCGAAACCTAATAAATGGTTGCAAACAACAACAAAGAATGCTTATGATTTAAAGAAGCAAAGAAAACAGAAAACATTTTTTGATGGAAAGCAACATTTTTTTTATTTTACAATTGCATATGAAATGATAGGGATGAACCTGAAGAAAGTTGAGAGGAATATTTCTATAAAAACCATAGTGATACATTACAGATTGGAATTTAAATGAACATTATAATTGTTATGTCCAAGAGAAAAAACTGAAGAAAGGAAGTTAAAAATGCCATGAGAAAATTGAAAAATGGAAATGCTATAGACTGTGTACTACTATATAACTGTAAAAACGTTTAAATATGTATGTGGTTTGCTTATGGAATGGGCATGAAATCTCAAGACGTGAAGATTGCATCAGTGCTTGATTATATGGTTATTACTGCTTCATACAAAGGGAAAGATATCAAGGCCGACTGCAAAAACTACAGGGGGTTAGTTTGTTCAATGTATTTGGAAGATTCTGATTGAAAGGAAATGAGAGGTTGCACTGATAAAGTGCAGTGTGGTTTTATACCAGGCAAGGAATGAGCAGACCAGATTTTTGCTCCTTAGAGCAAAAACTGAGAAAACTATACTTGAGAAAGATTATTGCATGTTTGTTGATTTAAAGAAAGCATATGAAAAAGTGGGTAGGGTTGAATTATGGAATATCTCGCATGAATATGGACTTGAAGGTTGATTGCTGATTGTGGTAACAGGAGAATGTGATGGAAGTAGAGCATGTATGAGAATAAATGGAATGCTTAGCAAATGGTTCAGTACTGAGCAGGAAATAAGACAAAACCACATTATGTTCCTTTGTTATTTAATGTATTTATGGATAATTGTATAAGGAATGTTTGTGGTAACATTGGAGTTAAGTTGGTTGGGGATATGAATGTCTATATGTTTCTTTATGCTGATAGTGCTGTATTGATGGCTAAGAGCCTAAGAAATCTCCAGCAATGTTATACATGATGATGCAATGAAGAATATAGATCCGAAAATTAATATATTCAAGACTAAAATAGATGTGTTTGGGAATATAGATATAGATATATATTCCTCTATACAAACACAACTATCTCAGTCTTTAATATACTGATACATGCACATGCACATACACACAGTATCTATGTGAGTAGTGTGTGTGTATCGCTCTCTCTCTCTCTCTCGTTCTCTATCTATCTCTACTGTATATCTATATCTATATCTATATCATCTATATCTCATCTTTGTCATATCTATCCCACCTTATTTATATATAACTCAAGGCAGTGAGCATATCTAACTATAATATTAACAGAAATATGTGGCTGTCATTAGGAAAAAAATATCTATATATCCAACAACCTTCCTCCTCCTATTTTCCCCATAATAACTCTGTGAAGTGGGTTGAGCTGAAAGGGAGTGACAAGTCCAAGTCACCTAGCTGGATTTCATGGCTAAGGCAGGACTCGGAGAATACAGAATAATAGAGCTGGAAGGGATTTTGGAAGTCTTCTACTCTAACCCTCTGTTCAAGTAGGAGACCCTATACCATTTTAGAGAAGTAACTGTCCAGTCTCTTCTTAAAATCCCCCAGTGAGGAAGCACCCACAGTTTTTGAAGGCAAGCCTTTCCACTGGTTAATTGTTCTCACTGTTAGGAAATTCCTCCTTAGTTCTAGGTTGCTTTTCTCCTTGATTATTTCCATCCATTGTTTCTTGTGTTGCCTTCTGGTGCTTTGGAAAATAGGTTGACATGCTTTCTAGCCTGGTGTCTTAACCACTAGACCAAACTGGTTCTAATATTAATATAATTCTTAATAAAAAAATAATTGGGAAAAAACTAAATTGAAGGACCAATCTTTCCATAATGTCCAGATATCATAAATGGACAATTTGCAGAGGTTGTGGTATTAGTGCCTTCTATGATCATCCTTGATTATGTATTATTAAAGGTCAATAAGTACACAATCAGTTTCAAAGGCAGTTATCTGTTCTTAAAGTATTATCACTCCTTGAGCAGGTAATGATATTTCTTCAGTTAGTATTTCATTGTTTATAAGTGAAAACTAATATAAGTTTATAAGTGAAAGCTAATATAAACAGTCTGTACTGAGATTACATAGATGGTATTCAAGCTGAAAATTAAATTAGAGTTGCATGTACTTTGTATATGGTGAACAATGGGGGAAAGGTTTTAATCAAAGAGCAAAGTGAATTTTCTACCCAAGAAGTAAGTTCTAAAATGTTGCTGAGCTGAAAATATGCATCGTTAATTGCCCTAGAAGCATATATAATCCTGAATTCCCTGCCTCCTTTGCATCAATATATTGCATACCTCGTATTCAGAAATGTCCATAGTTAGAGTTTTTAATTAATGGTAGTAGAAGCAAGTGTAATATTTGGAAAATTGCCACAATTGGTCATTCTAGATAAATCTGAATTTAGGTTTCAAAAGGTGCATAAAGAATTACTATCACTGCAAATTATTCAACACATTTTGAAAAATATTTGCAAAGTCCCAAAAAGGAATAAAGGGTTTTTGTTGCTGTGAAAAAAAAGAAAGTGTGCCTATTGAGAAGAATCAAAGTCTACTGCAAAAAATGAAAATAGCTATGTACAAGAGTGTACTTCTGACCACTTTGTTATATGGAAAAAGGAACTAGGAAAGTCAGGAGAAATATAAAAGTAAGTGGAATGCAGTGGGTTACTTAGGAATGGTGAGTGTTAAAAACAAGAAGCAATAAGGTCAAGGATGAATGGATGCTGAATGAATGTGAAGTGAATATAGAAGTGAATAGATACTATGAAAAAGGATATTGAGATAGTGTGGTCAGAGACAATGAATATTGTACGGATTGAAGTGCTAAATAAATATATAAAGAAACAGAGAATGTGTTGAGAAGAAAGGGAAGACTGAGAAATTCATAATTGAATAGAACTGATGAGATCTTAAAAAAAAGGTAAAAAGTTTAAAGAAAAGGCACAAGAGATATTCATACTTTATGGAAGCAAGAAGAGTTTGCAAAGTTGGAACGATATGAAGAAATATAGTCCATGATTTTAACTTTTTTTAAAAAATAACTTTTTTTCTCTTTAACAACCCTGTAATCCCTTTTATCGTGGTTGAGTCGGGGCTACTGAATGGAGCTGAGTGTTTACTGGTCGGATGCCATTCCTGATGCCTATGTGGAGTTCACAGCAGATATTTTCTTTTTGCACCCTGATAGAGAAACATCTGTTGCTGCCTAGGATTGAATGCTCAACCTTCCAAGTGGGAAGCGTCTTCATCTCTAGGCCACCAAGCCACTCAGAAATTTTACTTTTATTACCTTACCTTAATTTCTTTGGCTTACTAATTCTTGCTCCTTTTCTTCCATTTCCATATTATTTCTTACTCCTGAAAGAAAGAGCACGAGGGTGATTAATGCACAAATGAATTATTTATTTGTTTGTTTTGCATGTCACCCAACCTCCAATTCTCTTATGATAAGAAATGCAAATTGGTTTCTTATGTTTATACCAGTTTTGGTACAAAGCACATTATGTAATTGTAGAAATAACATATGTTTTCCATTTACAATCGTCTCCAACCCCGGCTTTCTACATAATAGTCAATCAGATTTCTTCCTCTTTTAACTTCAGGACAGGAGTAACTTAGATTTAATTGAAAAATCATGGCTTTCTCTCTGGATCATCTTAACTTTGGGAGTCCACAGATTTTTGAGGCTCCATGAATTGACATGGGCAGATCTTGCAATTTTATTTTTACTAACATGTAATGGAAAATTAGCTTTCTGTTCAATAATATATAATACATGCAGGCAACAAAGTAATTTACAGCCTTTAGATTCCAAAAATGTATATTAACTTCAAGAAATCTAAATCTAAAATTATTAAAAATATTAAATTCTAAAAAAGGTATTGTTAGTGATTTGATGGATTAATAAAGAAGCCCAGATAGTATCTTGTTACATAATTGCATTTGTTAAATATTTCATAATTATATTTGAACGTAACTGTTTCCTTCAAAATGCAATTACTTCTTCATAATTTATTTTATGGATTTAAATATACTTTTTCTGAGAAGGGTTCCCAAGGTTTTGCCAAACTTTCAAAGAGGTCTTTGGGACAAAAAAATTAAGAAGATGACTCCTCTTCATTGCTTGTTATGCAGCAGTTGCATATATATATTGAGAAATTATATATATATTAGGTGAGACATGGCACTGTTGAAGAAGAAGAAAAAGTTATCAACATCTACTTTGTTGTGCTATATGTGAAACATCTTGTCTTTTTTACTTAAAATGTAAAAATGCATCCAATTAATGTAGATAAAACTAGTAAAAGATAAAAAGCTTTAGCTATATGTAGTATAATTTGGCGATTGGAGAAGAACGGAAAATTTAGTTCATGGTTTGTTCCATTTTTGAAAGCCCACTCCTTAAGAGATGCAAGATGGTCTAAAGATTCCAGGAGGGTGATAGTATTTAAAGTCTTCCAGTAGAGTAACTATAATTATTAGAAAATAATTTAATTTTAGTTTACTTTTTTCTTGTCATTTACTTAGAAATATTGGTGTAAAAATATTTTTTGAATATTTTAAATATTAAGTCTTCAAATATATATTTGTATTTCTTTAAAAAATAGGGGAAAAGAAGAGGAGAAATGTCCAGTATAGCTATATTCCATGTCTTTTGGGATCTCACTTCCTGTGTTATTTAGCCATAGTTCTATGTGTTATTGTGGCTAAGGAAAGACAATTTTTGAATTCTGTACAAATATAAGATTTGCTTTCAATTTTCTGGCAAAATAATTGCTTATTGTTGTTGCTATCTCTTATTGCTAAATTCTCTATTTTTAAATTGTGTAGCGTTCAACTGAAAAAAAGGTTTTTTTAAAAATATCATTACAATTCAGAGATTAAAAAGATTCATAAAGGTGCAGTAACTATGGCAACCAGAAATGCTGGCGGTTTACTCTGGAAGAAAGCTGATCACTCACTCCAGGTTCTATCTATAAAGCCTTACCTGCAAACATGCAAGACTATATTATGTCTAAAGATGTAGTTCTGCACATACAATAAACTTGACATCCAACTTTATCTTTAATTGATCCCTAGTCATAGACAAAGCAAGTACATTTATTCAACGGTACTTTAATTTTCATAGCCCTGTATACTCAATAGGCTGGCTCAAAAACAACAGACATATAGAAACAAGTCTTGCATGTATGTTCATCTCTTTCTATACATGAACAAGCAAACCCTGGCATTGAGTTTAAATCCTTGAACAGGATTGACAAAGATATTATGCAGAAGTGGAAAACTGTTCATAACATGGATATGTGAGATTTGGAATTACAACCTAAGGCATCTTAAGTGGTGTAGTAGTTAAAACTATGCCTTACCCAATTATATGCTGGTGGGAAAAAGTTAGAGGCAATGTGCTGGCCTCCCACAGAAAAATCAAGATATAAATCTACAAAAAAGTAATGAGTCCTGCTACTCCAGGTAACATACACAAATCCTACCCATACTATTGAAAATCTATAGGGGGAAATAAGCTTTTTACAGAATTTTTTCTCATTACTTTATAAAATCCAGATCTGTTGTAAGATACAAGTTTCCTACACTTCCATATGAAGTGCAGTCCTGCTTTAAGAATCTGAACATTTACATAGACTTCTTAAAAGAAGCTCAGTAGACCAGCTTAATAAAAATATATTCGTTATTCCAGAAATATATGCTCAAGATTTTTGTGTATGTATGTATACGACAGAGTGGAATTCTGAATAATTTATCTGAGGCCAGGTATACAAAAATAAATAATGGGAAAGTAGCATGTGAAGTTGGGTAGCTTTATAAAAGTAACACTTTTCAATCCATCCTCATATTTTTGAAAATGCAGTTCTACATGTTTTTACTTATATACTTACTGTTGACATATATAAGGTAACATCATGTATGCAAATAGAATCATATTCTTTCTATTATACTTGTCAAAAAGATACATTGAGATGTCCTATTTTAATATTATCAACTTCATCGCATCAACTTAGCTGTTTTGTTAATGTATGGAAGTATCCAAACTTTTAATTGTTATGGCTTGAGATCTTTTGTGTCTGAAAAGATATGATTATAAATATACCCTTAGGATATCTTATACTATTTTGGTTCCAAATGTCAGTTTTCTATAACATGTTGAAATACCTAACACATTTTCTAAATTCTTGAAATCAGTTTCAGTACCGCAAAACATTCTATGCCCAACAGAAGAGAACATGTGCAGTTCAGGATTGAACTATAGAGTTATTGGTGATCTCTGAGCTTGGTTGCTTCTTCGCAGATACAGTGTACTTGTTGGGTATTGAAATGTCAGTAAGCAAACAACCAAGGTCAGAGAGCAGCAAAATCTCTACATTCAATGCCATCATGTCCCTCTCTCAAATAAGACAGAAATCTTCATCAGTCAACATATAGTGATGAAACCCCAAAAATACACAGATTCTTTCAAAGTTAGAAAGAAGTATATTTTTGCTCTAACTCTCCTCTGGAACTAGACACTCTGAATCGAAATATACATGAACAAAATTACAGGTAGTCCTCACTGAATGACCAGTTACTTAGGACCCATTTGAAGTTATGAAAGATCTTCCCAGAACCACTTACAACCCATTTTCAAATTTCCTATGACCACCCATACCCCTTACATGATTGCATTTGAGGCATTTGGCAACCAGTTCATATTTACATCTGTTTGCAGCATCCCAGTCACATGACCATGGTTTTCAGCGTTTTTGCTAGGGAAAATAGACTCATTTAATGTTTATAGTGGATGCTTAAGAATAGCATTGCTTGCTTAATAATTGCAGCATTTGCTTTATGACTGGTGCAAAAAACATCATAAAATGTGGTGACCTGTTTAATGACTGCCCTGATTTTATACTGTAATTCCGTGCTCAATTATGGTCATAAGCTGAAGACAACCTATACTGAAGACACAACTAAAGAAAGAAAATTGTTTAATTATTGCTTCCCAGGGTTTCCCAAATAGGGGGCTTTTAGGTTAACTCTAAAAATATTTTGCAGAGTTGAAACCTCTATGGGCTCTCAGTCCATTCTGCAAAATGAATGAGCAGTTCTATTTACAACACAGCACTGAATTCAATCCAGGTAAAATCAGAATATGTAATGAAAAATATTGACTGAACATTAAATCTAATTTTCATACATTATCATTGCAATACTTCAACACTGACTTTAAAGGCATTTTCAAGTGAAAACAGTAACTTAAAGAGGTCAGCCAAGCATGGAAAGATAGAGATTGCAGCTTTTCATTCCCAGCTGATACACATCAATTAATTGGAGTTAGCATTAAGTTCCCATTTAGTAGAATTTGCCATTCTGGGGTTTGAATTAATCCAATTTTGTACTCAAGGTTTAAGCATAGCAGTAAAATGATTTGCAATGAATTTTGGTGGCATTTTTGTCACTTTTACCTGATATGCTCTCTTCTTACTATATTTCTTCCAGAAAAAAAATTAAAAAGAAAAAAAGAACAAATTTAGGGGAAAGAATATAAAAATAAAAGACTGGAAGGCACAATCTGGTAAATTGGCATTAATGTATATCAAAACCAGATACAAATAGCAGTAAATTTTGGTACTCAGACTATACCCTGTATTAATTAAAGTAAATATTAAATTGCATTTTATTATTTCATAATATCAGCTATCTGGATATGAGAAGATAGGCTGTCTACTAATTGGCCAACATGAGAGAGAGAGGGTGTGTGTGTATCATTTGTGAAACAGCCTAAAGCAGATAGAAAAAGATACTGATTTCCAGCAGTAGGTCTCACAATGAGTAGTAACTGGAGGAGGAGGAGGTATAGTAGAAGTGAGAAGGAGTGGTGAACAGTGAGTACTAGTCTTTGATTGTTTGTGTGTGTGTTGCTAAGAGCTTGTGTAGTTGTGTTGGCTCTTTTGGATTTTGGTGCCCATTGACTTGGATATAGGTTAAAAAAAAACCATGACACCATAGAAGAATTTCACTGGGTCATGATCAAAAAAGTTAAATAACCAAACAGGTAACTCAAGGAGGAGAACTTGAGGGAGATACATAAACATGGATCTTTCATAGATCCAATCCACTTGTTCCTCTGTTCCTAAACTAACTTGGGTTAAGGTTTATATTTTAAAAATTAAAAATCTAAATTCTATGTGTTAGCGCCTTCACTCCATGCATAAATTTAAGAGTATTTAACAATACTATCAAATTAAAGTTTTGCACATAAGAACTAGGACAATTTCCTTCATTATTCCAACCCCCCCGCCCATCAGCAACCATGGATTTGTTTCAACTCTAACATATTGTTTGTGAAATGTGCAAATATGTTTGGATATCCTTTCCTGCCTTGAGCTTTTTTGGGGAAAAAATCAGCATGAAATAAAAACATACATAGACCAAAGAGGCACTGTTCTCATTGGGAAATACTTTAACTCCAAGCTTTGTTAATTTGTTCTCTTCTATACATTCACTGAATGCAGTGAGGGATAAAGGGAGACAGACCACACATCCTCACACTGGCATACTCATTCGTGCATCTGCGTGCTTGACTAGGATAAGCACAGAGGCCCCTTTCATGAACTCTGCCACATGCAAGGACATTGGAAGGCATTGCCCAAAGGAATGTCAAAAGCAGGAACATTTATAATCTTATTCCCCCATCCATGCATTCAAATAATGCACAGAGAAAATGATCTGAATGAGAATGAGAATGAAGTCCCTGTAGTTTTCTTGGCAAGATTTTTCAGAAGTGGTTTGCCATTGCCCCCTTCCTAGGTATGAGAGAAAGGTCACCCAGCTGCTTTGTGCTTAAGGTGTGACTAGAACTCTCAGTGTCCCAATTTCTAGCCTGATGCCTAAACCACTACACCAAACTGGTATGCTGTCACATAAATAACATTGTACTGTCAGTAAGAACTGGCAAGCAGGAGAAAGACTGATATAAAACTTTTTTTTACATAATTGTGTAGATGTGGTGAGAACTCATACATAATAACTTTAATCAATTCAAATAAACATTTATGGTTTGCATTACATTACATACCAAGATATACCAATGTGTACCTTCTGAGTGATATCAAGTTTGGGTGCTTGAATTTCTAAGCATAATCCAACTAGTAATTTAACTACTATGTCTTACATTGTCCTTTCTATATTTTCGTTTGCCTTCATAATTCATGGTAAAGAAATGGAAGTCTTGAACTAAAGTGACACTTTGTATCATCATGAGAGCTTACCAGAAAAGGGAATTGATAATGCTTTAAAGTAGTTATAATGCATGCAATAACAAATACTAGTCCTAGTGCCTGGGGCACATGGCAAACCAGATTTTTTTGAATTTTTTTCCCTGTATTTTGTGGGAAAGTTTATAGTTTTCCCTTATTATGCTAGAATAGGGTAAAATCTCTAATATTTCAAGGGGGGTTGTGTGTGCATGTTTCTCTTCTAAAGTGACAAAAAACTATGTAGCTAGTAATCAGTTAATCTAGTTAGAGGGGATTAAGGTGGTGTCACTGTGGTTTCTCCTATTTTTCCCTATAAGTATATTCCTGTGACTAGGTTAGAAAGAGTGGTCTAAAATCACTACCACAATTTCAATAACAATAGAAAGAAAATCTAACCCAAATTAATATTTGTGTGTGTCATCCTGCTTAACTAATAGAACAGATGCTAGTTAAAACTATTATAAATGTGAACATTCTAATTCTAGTGTTTATCCTTTTTGCTATCAAGTATGATGCTTCTGCTTCCCTTAGCATATTAGTGAACAGAAAAAAATTCTATTTATACTAATAGGGATACCACTCTTTATAAGGATAAATCTGATATTAAATTAATAATATATGTTATAGTTGGATGGTCCATTGCTTCAGAGGATAAGCTGCCTTTCTATATGCTTTTCTTTTTTTAAAGAGCTACTACTCAGAAGCCAGAGATACCAAAAGATACTTTTGTAAAGATGGAGGAAACCTGCTCGGTCCACTAGGGACTCTGTTATCTAAGCCATTACTATGATCTGGCAAAGGAACATAGGAAGAGGCAGTGAACTGAGCAGGGTCAGCAAGAGACTTTGATTTCAGGACCATGGAGAGCAATTCCATGTTAGGAATGCAGATACGTTACTCCAACACAAATCTGGAGGGAGCAACTCATAGGATTTATAGCTATGCCAGATTAGATTTGCTGGAAACCTCCCTCTCCAAAAGTGCTGTAGTGGCTTTAAAAATGTCAATACTCCCTTTCTTTAAGCACTCCATGAACTATTCTCTTAGATAATGAGGAGAGGAGAAATGATAAGGTTTGGAATCTGTTGCTTTCTATAAAGGTCTTTCCTCAAAGCCAGAGGGGAGTAGTGTATCTTGTTGGTTGTGTGATCCTGATGTGTAATCTAAGGGGAGTGCTTCAACTCAAAATGAGTAGGATTTTCTGATATTTCTTCAGGATTCTAATCACTGGGGCTTTGCTTTATGACTGGTCTCGGCCCTTGGACATAACATAACCAAGTGGAGAATTTGGACATAGCCTGCACATAAAGGCTGGTGAGAAAAGAAAAAAATCCTCTGCTGATTATCCATTTTGCAATTCAATTATTTACACTTGCCAAATATAAAACAAAATTTCAAAAGATGGAAACTTTTAGGCTTTCAGATCAGACATTTCCATTTTAATGTTTCTATTAGCCATGTGGGCTGTGGATAACAGAAATTGTAATTCAGCATATCAACTGGTCATGAGAGAGCCACAGGAGGACATAGAAATCTAGAAAGCCAAAAGTGAAATCAGTTTTGTATCCGCACATGCAGATACATATACTGAGCACCTGGATAGATTAGATAACTTTTATTGTCATTTTTTTACTGTGGGCACAACGGCACACATTAAAAATGAAATTTAGTTGCTTGCTCTCAAAGTGTACACATATATAACACACATTTAAACATACTATATACAACATATGTAGAAACCTACACCCTTACATATACGTAACATATAAATATTAATCACTGTCCATCTTGAATACATAACAGAAGGAGGAAGCTTTAGAGTTCACAAGGTTAATACTGTACGGAACAAAACTGTGATTGAATCTGGATGTTCTGCTGTGGATACCATGGAGCCTCCTCCCAGAAGGTAACAAGGAAAACAGGTCGTGAAGAGGATGTGTAGTGTCCCGGACAATCTTACGGACCCTGTTCAAGCAACGCTTATGTGCTATGTCCTGTATGGAAGGGAGGGAACTGCCAATGATTTTTTCAGCCACCCTACCACTCTCTGCACCACCTTCCTGTCTGAAGCAGCAATGCTTCTAAACCAGACTGTGATGCTGTATGACAGGATGCTCTCGATCGTCCCCCTGTAGAAAGTGGTCAGGACAGGGGAAGGAAGATGTGCTTTTCTCATGTGATACAGAAAATGCAGGTGCTGCTGTGCCCACTTCACCAGTGTCTCGCTGTTGAGCGACCAAGCCAGCCTACTTGTTAACTGCACACCCAGGAATTTGATGCTGGTAACCATCTCCACAGGTAAATCATTAATGCACAGAGAAGTGTGGCTGGGCCTGCCTTTTCTGAAATCGACAATGATCGCTTTGGTTTTTCCAGTATTTAAAACTAGACTGTTTTCCTTACACCAGTTCACCAAACCCTCAATTTCCTTGCGGTAAGCACCCTCATTGTCATCATGAATAAGGGCCACTACTACTTCACAATATGGTTGGTGGCAAACCTAGCACAACAGTCATGGGTCAACAGGGTGAACAGCAACGGACTTAGGATGCAGCCTTGAAGAGAACCTGTGCTCAAGAAAATGATGTTAGAAATATTTGTTCCAGCTCGCATATATTGGGCACTGTTAGTAAGAAAATCAAGAATCCAGTTGCACAAAAGAGTGTTTAAGCCTAAAAGGCCCAATTTGTCTACTAGATGCTGGGGAATGATTGTGTTAAATGCCAAACTGAAGTCGACAAACAAAAAACGCAGATGAGTATTTCTTTCCTCTAAGTGTTTCAAGCTCAGATGGAGAACAGAAGAAATAGCATCCTCCGTAGAGTGATTTGGTCAGTAAGCAAACTGAAACGGGTCAAATGCTGGTGAGAGGCTAGATACAATAATGTCCTTTTTCAGCTTCTCAAAGCATTTCATAATGATGGATGTCAGTACAATCGGATGGTAATCATTGAGGCCTGTAATTGTGGACTTTTTTGGCACTAGCAAAATGATGGCCATCTTAAACACAATGGGACCACTGCCTGCTGCAATGAGAGATTGAAAATATCTGTGAGAACACAAGCCAGCTCATCTGCGCATTCCCTAAGGACACATCCAGGGATATTATCTGGGCCTGCTGCTTTCTGAATGTTAACTTTCTGCAGTGTTTTCCGGACAGAGGTGACATCAAAGCTAAGCACTTGTTGTCAGGATGGGGCACAGCTTTCCTAGCAGGAGTGCTATTTGATGCCTCAAATCTTCCAAAAAATGTATTCAGCTTGTTTAGGAAGTCTGTGTCGTCCTTGCATCTCGATGGAGCCACCTTATACTCCATAATGGGCTGGATTCCTTGCCACATTCGCCTGGTGTTTGTTGGATCCTGAATATCCTGAATTTTCTGGCAATGGGCTTGTTTTGCACCTTTTATGGCAGTTTTCAAATTTGCTCTGGCTGTTCTAAGTGCCAGCATGTCGCCAGATTTAAAAGCCACATTCCATGCCTTCAGCATCTTGCAGACCTCATAAGTCAGCGATGGTTTTTCATTCATTCACAACAATGCTTTTAAGGACACAGACATCCTCTATGCACTTTTGGATATATTCAGACATGGTGGTGGCATACTCCTCAACATTTATATGTTGGTTATCAGTAGCTGCTTCTTTAAACATGCCCCAATCCATGCATTCAAAGCAGTCTTGTAATGCTTTACTGTAAGTTTCACACTGACTAATAAAGGTTTATATGCTGGAATAAGCAGAACTGAGAGATGGTCAGAGGGGTCCAGTTGAGGGCGGGGCATAGCTTTGAATGCATTCTGGATGTTGGAATAAGCAAGATCCAGTGTATTGATCTCTCTGGTTGCAAAATCCACATATTGATGGAAATGTGGCAGACTAGCTTTCAAATCAACTTGATTAAAGTCCCCCACTACAATAAATGCATCCTCTGAGTGAGTAGTTTGTAAGTCTTTGATAGAGAACAGGGCCTCTTCTCTGTTTGCATCAGGGGGGGATATACACAGCTGTGATAATGATAACAGAAAATTCTCTAGGCAGATAGAAGGGTCTGCATTTAATGGTCAGAAGCTCCACATCAGGGGAGCGCAGACTTGAAACCACCTTGGCATTATTACACCATCTGTCATTTATATAAAAACAGACACCCCCTCCCCAGGATTTGCCACTAAGAGCAAAACTCCGGTACAGTCGAAATGTTGCTTTAACCAAGTTTCTATTGCAATGATGACAGCAGTTTCTCACTTTCCAGTTTGTTGTTAAATCTAGCCTCAAGTAATCTATTTTTGGCTCTAAGGAGCGAGCATTTGCAAACAAATAGATGGAAGTGACATTCTGTAAGGTCTAGTTTTTAGCCTAATTGTTAGGCCTCCACGTTTGCCACGTTTCCTCTTTCGGTCACACCTCCTCTTCTTCCGAAGGTGGTCAGCAACGGAGGGAAACTTCCCAGCTGCAATGGCTGCCACTCCACTCTGCCCCTGTCACCCGAAATGCTGCCTTCGCTGCTCAAAACACTGAGCACGATGCTGATTCCACCTCCAGTAATTCCCTTTCTTCCTTCCTGCTCCTCCAGACATTGCAGCCCATCTCTCAACCTCCATGTCAACCGCCGGCGCCTCCATTGTTGATTCTTTCCCCTGTAGTAATCTGAGGCCATGCAGACTCTCCCGAACAGTTTTTTCAACAGTTCCTCTCTCGCTGAATCTCTTCATATCGAATATGGACTGACGTTCATATGAAAGTTTAGCAATCCAACTCTGCTTACTTGTCACTTATTTTTGAAAAGTACTTCAGTCCGGATCGTTCATTCCCCTCCATAACCCCAACACTTTAAGAGCTGAAGCAGCCACAGACAAGTAAGGCGCTGCCATCTTAATCATCTTAATCATACTGGTTAGATGCTTCCTTTGATCTGGGTTATTGGTGTTCAAATACCAGCATCAAATTTAACCAGTAGGGATCCTTGGACAAAGACATCATAAATGTTTCACTTGCCTTCTACAAAAATGAAAGTGACATGCATTAAGAGTCTCACCAGCTTGGATGTTACCCAGATTAACAAGGTTCACATCAGATGTTGGGAAACCAGGACAATCTGTCTATAAATGGGCTACTGGAACAAAGCATGCATGGATCACAGTGGTCCTAATATAGGAAACATATGAGAAACTATGGATGGTCTGAACACATGTGTCACACTAACTGAGAAGCAGTTAGTAACTCAATACTTCAACATAGTGAAGAGGAAGCTGTTTTTACCACTTGAGATAGACTAACTACACATTACATCCTGGATTCAAGACAACAAGGAAGAACAACTGAATGGGCAGCCAATACCTGATGTTGGAACATCACTGCCACCCCTTCCATTATTGAACACAGCAATTGATACGAGGCACAAGATCATGTATAAACTAGCTACAGTCAACCCTCAAGACCATTTACCAAGGCTCAGTGGAGAACTACCATCATATAGTACACGTAGTCTTCGACTTATGACCAGAATTAGGGCCAGAATTTCCATTGCTAAGCAAGTTGATTGTTAAGTGACTCTTGCCTGATTTTACTAACTTTTTTGCCACAATTAAGCAAATCACTGCAGTGATAAGTGAATCACATGGTCATTAAGTTAATCCACTTCCCCCATTTACTTTGCTTGTTCATAAGGTTAAAGATGGTGATCGCATGACCTTGGGATGCTTTCACTGTCATAAATATATGGCAATTCCTAAGTGGCCAAATATTGATCACATGACCATGGGGATGTTGCATTAGTTGTGTGAGGACTGGTTGTAAGTCATTCCAGTGCCATTGTAACTTTGAACAGTTGCTAAACGAATGACACGTCCTGAAAAGTCAGCTAAGAAGGAAAAACAAGATCCATGCCATCAACACATCTATCCTATCAGCCATCAGATACCCTGCTGGTATAGTGAGTGGCCAAAAGAGGACATGGAAGCTACTGATGTGAAATCCTGAAAGGTTTCCACCCAAAGTCCAACACCCAGAGATTGCACACCACCTGGAAAGAGGGCGGCTGGGGTCTGGTAAGTGTCAAAGCCCATCATGCACCAAATCCAGAGCATCTAGGAGAGTATCAGTAAGATGGCATCCAAAGATGAACTGCTAAGAGAATATCTGAAGCAGCAGCAAACATGGGAGGAAGATCAAACAGACGAAGTGCCATGCCAAGACAAGACTTTGCATGGAATGTACTATTGACAGATAGCTGAGCTAATTGACATTCAGAAACCCTATCAGTGGCTGGAAAGGCTTGACTAAAAGGCAGTACTAGGCCCTGATCATAGCAGCACAGGAACAGACACTAAGCATAGATCCATAGAAGCACAGATCTACCACATTAGACAGGGTCTGAAGTGCAGACTAGGCAGAGTGGCCTCAGAGATAGTCTAACTAATAGTGGCAGCATGTAAGATATTGGAAGAAACACCATATACTAAGCAGCACAACGAAGTAAATGGCATTGTGTACAGGAACATCTGCACAGTGTATGGGCTAGATCCTCCCAAGTCCAGATGGGAGATACCACAGAAGGGCATTGAAAATAACTGGGATAAGATCCTGTGGGACTTTCAGATGCAGGCAGGCAGGTATGACCAATCAACAATCTACATCATGGTAATAAACAAAGATCAGAAGACAGCAGTGTTGATAGATGTAGTGGTGTCAAGTGCCAGCTATATCAGGAAAAAGGAGTGTGAGAAGCAGGAGAAGTATCAGGGCCTGAAAGAGGAACGAGAGAGGAAGTGAAAAGTAAAGGCCCAAGCCCCAAGTGGTGGTAGAAACATATTGACCTGTGATTCCTGAAACAGATCTCAGGAACAACATCAGAGCTCTGTGTCCATAAGAGTGCAATGCTCAGAACATCTAAGATACTGCTCTGAACCCTCAAATTCCCAGGCCACTGGTAGAAGATCTGAGATTGAGGAAAATACATAAGGTGAAAATGAAAATTTATATATATACATATACATATAAATACACTATATACATATACACATATATATTCACATACTAATAGATGCCATATAGAGATATCTAAGACTACAAGATGTATCTAAAATAAAGCGCAATAATACATTTTTGCAACACAACGCATAAGGCATTCTAATTAATACTCCCCTGGGTTCTTTTAACCAGGTACCTAATAAAACAAATAAATTTCAGTAAAGTAACTAAATTATTTATAGAAATATTTATACAAATAAATATTTATATATATAAATAAATAAATAAAGAGAACACTTGCATAATATAGTTCATTAAAATATTCTATAAAATATATGCCTTAAGATCTGGAATGCTATTTTTTAATGCATAGCTGCCGGCAATTCTAGAAGAACACAGCTGCACAGATAGATGGTTCAACCTCTATATGTTGCCCCTGCAAATGCAATAGAGTAGTTCATAAATATGAAGAATGAACACACCATTATTCAATGTCTCTGAAGAAAATGAAAGCCTCTATTTTCCTTGCATTCATCCATTTTGCAGTATGATTTAATTTAATTTTAATGTAGGTCTTTTTTTTTCTTTAGTAAGGGCTTCAATATACTGAAACAATGAAATCCTAAATTGAGATTCACTAAAATGCTTATAATTAATTCTATCTCAATTAAAAATATCAAAAGTTTGTAAGTACCTTTATGAAATGTAAGCATCATAAGATATTCCTAGCTAATAATTTCATTTTTAAAAGCATCTACATATTTTAACAGAATGGATTAAACAAAATACAATCCCTATATTAATTAGTCTATAGAACAAGTGTAAACAGAAACCAGAATAAAAATTAAGGTCTATTTATTTTAAAATATATCATGTGCACAATAGGACACCTTGAAGTCAAAAGGTCATTATTTTCATGAAAATTACATATTCTATGCAAAAACTGATAGCATTTATTGATGGACAGTGTCATAAAGCCATCACTGTGTTTATAGACATTTAATTGAAGACAGCATAAAACGATAAACTAAGAAACATGCATGGTTGACTCCTCCAATTCAAACCATAAATCATACTGATGTTCAGACAAGTCTCCCAGACACAAATTCTGATGATAGATGAACCATTTAACTTTGATTTTTGAAAGCAATGAGCTTGCTAGCAATACCTCACACGGACTAATACCACATATGGTCATATAAGAACTCATCAAAAATCCATTTTTCTCTTGTGTGGATGCTAAAATTATCTTCTAAATGATCATTATTAAAAGTATGCAGTGTGTAACATCTTTCTAATGTGCATAGCTGTATTCATAGTTGTCCTGCTTCAGTAAGCAATGATTTTATCATTATTTCTAATCTTTCAAAAGGAACCCTTAAAAATAAATAAAAAATGAGGTAATCTGGAAAATTAATTTATGAAGAGAAATAAAAGAAGCTTAGGAGATCAAATAAATGAAAGGGAACTCTGCTTTTCTGTTACCAAAATGCTATACAATCAGTTCTGTCTTAATTGATCACGTGTTGCTTTTTCTACACATATTGCCTATAAAAATGATAAGCAATGGGAAATTCACCAGTGATTACCTATTACTCAACATTTTATACAAAATGAAAATGTGAAAAGGATTCTCTACATTATTTGGAGATTTCCTGTTATTAAATACATATTATTATAGTGCAAA